>JAKSZT010053817.1:681288-1038273 GCA_026826555.1 Tolypeutes matacus | reverse complement strand
GCTGCAGGCCTTGGTGGCGCCCGCGCGCCGCGCCGCAGCCATGGCCCTGGTGACCCTGCAGCGCTCGCCCACGCCCAGCGCCGCCTCCTCGGCCAGCAACAGCGAGGTGAGCCCCGGCCCGGCCGAGCGGCCGCCGCGCCAGGCCTGGGCCGCCGGAGCCCCGCGCCGAGGCCCGCCCGGCGGAACCGGGGCCGCGGACGGTGGTCGCGGGCCGCGAGCGCGGAGCGGGAGGGCGCCGGGGGGCCCCGTGGGGAAAGGCTACGGGGAGGTCGGGGGCCTAGAGGGGACCCTCCGTGAGGCCACGCGCGTGCGGGGAGTGGGACTGCGTGCGGGTGTGCCTCCCGTCGGGGAGCGATTGCGGGAGACCGGGTGCGCGACTGAGAAGGGTGTGCCGTCGGTGCACCCGGGGGGCGACCGAGACGCGGGTTCTAGATTGGGACCCTGTGGCCGCTCAGTGCCCCTCTCCTGTGGGGTGTGTGTGTGTGCGCGCGCGCCCCTGGCACCCATCTGCGGGGACCCCTGCCTGAGCGCTGCTGGGTGAGAGGGTTGGCGGTCAGTGCTCTGCAGTTCTGGCCAGACGTGTGTGGCCGCAGGTCTGTGTGCCTGTGCCTCTGGAGGGTGTGTGTGACTGTGTGACAGTGAGTGACCGTGTGGGGGGGCAGAGTCCGGGTTTTCCTTGTTGGAATACCATTCTGGGCTGTGTGTTTATATACATCCAGCCGTGTGCCTGTGACCGACGCTGGACTTTCTGGGGTTGCGTGGGTGGTTCTGGAGCCAAGAGGGGGATCACTTGGTGGTAGTTGAGTCTCCGTGTCTCTGCACTGCTCTGGGTTTTTGTGGGGCTGGGCACATGTGACGGGGCCTGTGCGTGGCTGGTCCCTACTTGCTCTGGGACAGGTTGGGAAACTGGAGCCCCCTAAGTCTGCAGAACCGGGCTGGACTGCTTGGGGACCCTCCAGCAGTTCACACCTCTGTAGCTGCTGGGCCCACCTGCTGGTCTCCTGCTCTCACACACCTCCTCTTGGAGGACCCTGCAAAGCCTCTGGTCTCAACTCACTTCAGTGGCAAGGCTGAGTATTGGCCTGAGGATGAGGAGACCATTAATTGCAGGGAAGGGACAGCTAGAGAAGGTGTCCCGCAGGCCCAGGCAGTTGTAGGAGAGAGCTAGCTGGGGAAGTTGACTGATATCATGGGAAAGGTTGTGTGTCTGTGTGAGACAGAGAGACAGCAGAAGACTTGTATTTGGTTAAACAGCCCTGTCCCTCCTGCGGTCTCCTGGCCTCATTTTGCCACGAGCGGCAGGAACATTTTGCAGAGTGGCTTTTAGGTGGAACCCCAGCGGCCCCCTCCTCTCCAAGGAGAAGCTGTTCGGAAATTATCTCCGTCTACACACCAGAGGTTCTCATAGTACCTCTTTTGCACACTGCTTGGAAGCAAAAGAACATTGGTGGCAAGTTGCCTGCAACTGAGAAGTTAGGTTGCAGTAGCTGCTCTCCACAAAGACATCTGTTCCCTTACATCACTTCTGTTACTGGTGTGTTGCAGTTTACAAAGTACTTTTGTGCACTTAATCTCATTTGCTTATCACAAAAACCCTGTGAGATGCTGAAAAACCTGGCTTCAGGCTGGGGTTGTAGAGAGAGCCTCTGATTCTAAACCCCTCATTCCTTGGCATTACCTTCACCTGATCTACTCCTGTCTTAGACACGTTTTCACATTTTTATTTATTATTTTTCTGCAGGTATAATTCATATACCGTGAATTTTAAAGTGTACAATTCAATGCTGTTTTAGTATGTTCGCAAGATTGCACACCCATCACCAATGTCTAACTCCAGAACAGTTTCACCCCAAACGAAACCCCTTGCCCCTTGGTCATCACCCCCAAGAACCCCACCCACCCCAGCCCTAAGCCTCTGGGCTGACCCGGGTTAGGTTGCTTCCTTTCTGTGCTTCAGCTCATTTGAAATAGACGGGAGTGGGACTGGATTCTTTCTGAAGTGTGAATTCTTTGGCATACTTAGCTGTTCCCCTTTCCCCAGAATAACTGACCTGAAGCAGTGCCTTTCACACCGTGAATCCCAGAGAGTGATTGAGAAATTGCTTTGAAGTCTACCCTCAAATCACTTGATCACTCGTCAAAATGCAACTCCTCCGTTGAGTCACAGATGTTTGTAGCAGCGGTGGCCAGACCTGCTGCCCGGCGTGGGAATCAGGGAAATCGTAGTGGAAGGAAAAGCAACTCTCTCGTTGCCTTTTTCTCTCTTAATTTTTTTTCCCTCTTTTTTTTCAAGCTTTAATGAGCAAATTATGTCACTTTACTGTTAGCTGTCTCCACTCCTTTTTGGGCCTAGGCAGAGCACAGGAAGAGAGAAATCAATTTTCAGGAATGGATAGTAGTTATTATGGTTTTTGACAAACGGTCAAGGTGACTAATTTTCAGGTCACTTTTTGAGGGGGTTGAATTGGGGTTTCCCAGCCTTGGTCATCTTTTGGGTCTGAAAAAATTCTCAGTTGTTATTGGAGGCCGGGATTGTCTTTGTCCTCTGCATTGTAGGATTTTTAAGCAGCACCCCAGCCTCTACCCACTAGATGCCAGTAGCACCATCTGAGAAATGTCTCCAGAAATTACCCATTGTCCCCTGGGAGGCAAAACCGCCTCCGGTTGAGAACCACTGGATTAGACCCAACATTCTCTTGTAAGTGTGTTTTTGTTGTTGTCGTGTGAGTTGTTTTATTTTGTTTATGCTTCACCTCAGGACCGAAGCTCACAGCTCATGGCATTGTGGTCAGCACAGCCTTCCCTGGTCTTTCTGCCTCTCCTTCAATTTGGGGTAGGAAGAATGAGAATTAGTTGATTGGCCACAAGATGTATGCCCCTGCATAATGCTATTCATATATTATCTAATAAAATGTTGGAGTTGGGGAGTAGATGTAGCTCAAGTGGTTGAGCACCTGCTTCCCATGTACAAGGTCCTGGGTTCGATCCCTGGTACCTCCTGAAAACAAAAACAAATAAACGAAAAAACCAACTCATTGGGGAGCCGATGTGGCTCAGAGGTTGAGCGCCTGCTTCCCATGTACGAGGTCCTGGGTTCAATCCTCAGTACCTCCTAAAAAAAAAAAAAAAAAAAAAAAAAAAGGAGGGGGCCCAGGGTCCTCTGGTGTACTCATTCTTCGTTGAAAGTGCACCTCCTGGTATGTGTCCTTGACTGCCCAGGCTCCTCCCTCTATTAGCTCTGTGTCCTTTTCCCCTTACTGTTGGCTTCTGTGTCATTGCTGTCCTCGATCAGTCCTGCATCTCTCCCGGCCATCACTGCTTTCCAGGTTTCTCTTTCCCATTCAATGGGTGCCTCTGTGTAACATACAAAACATGCCAAGTCCCAGCGGTGTAGAGTCCTTCAGAGTATGTGTGTGTTCTCACTTCGGTTTTCTCTCTGAAAGAAAAAAAAAGAAAGCAAAATGACTTTTGGGGCTTAAGTTGCAGTTCCTTTTTTTAGAGTCTGACCTCTTGGCCTTTAGCTTTTAGAAAATATTAAATATCCTTTACCTTCATTTAGATAAATAAACCAATAGGCTAGAAAGTTTCATATTAAACATTTAAGCCTTTTTGAGAACCACCAAAAGCTTTTGCCATCCAAAGCCAGCCAGCCTGATCCTGGCCACCTTCCACCGAGAAAGACTTTGCCCAGAATGATTTTTAAAAATCCATGTGTCCGTGTGTTGGGACTTAAAATGGTGATGATCACTCAGCTGTGGCCTGGCTTGAAGGAGAAAGTGGATTCTCTTACAACGTAACCCCTTAAGAAAGAAAAACAGGGTAGGAACTGAAACAACTCTGGAAAGCGGACAACTGATCACTAAAATTGAGTAATAATGCCAGATAGGAAATTAACTATTAAGTTATAAGAATCAATCTGCTGTACTCTAGCGGGAATGTGGGTGAACCATTTGGAAACCTGGAAATTCCTCCATGGAAATGACTCAAAGGAACAGCAGACCAGGATTGGTAAGGAAAGGGCCTGGCTGTTTAGAGATACTCAGGTTTCCTGGACAACTTTATCTTTTTCAGACACCAAAGCAGAAAACCTGAGGCTTGTGTCCTGAAACTTGTTGACAGGGGTGTCTGGGATGTGACACTCTCTTTCTTTCTCTGTAGCTGGAGGCTGGCAGTGATGAAGACCGAAAGTTAAACCTCAGGTAAGCAGACTTTTAATTTTCCATCCAAAGCCTTTCTTCCAAGCAGGTAAGAAATACTCTTACTCTTTACTCATAGGATAAACACTCAAAGAGAATACACCAAGTTTTGGGGAGTGCTTTAAAAATCATACATATGTTTCACTATCAACTGACTTTGCTAACATAGAACATTTGGAAAAGAAGGAAAATAGTTGTCCATAATCCTCCCACCTTCACAGTAACATTATGGCCATTTCAATATATTTTCTTACAGATTTTACTACTCTTGGGTTTTTGTTGTTGTTGTTGAAGGCGGTACCAGGGATTGAACCCGGGACCTTGTACATGGGAAGCAGGCGCTCAACCACTGGGTTACATTGGCTCCCTCATGAGAGTTGGTTTCTTCGTTTGTTTTTGTTGAGGTACCGGGAATCGAACACAGGACCTCATATATGAGAAGCAGGCATTCAACCACTTGAGCTACGATCCGCTTCCCTCCTGCTTATTTTTAAAATAATCGTAATCTGGCTTAATTTTTTCACCCTACTTTTGGTAAAGTACTCCTTTTTTTTTTGGTTTGGCTTTTTTATTTAGGTACTCTTTTTGAGGAAAGCCCCTGGCTGATTTGAAATAGACATTCAGTCCCCTGAGTTTATGAATTCAAGGTGTTTTTTTGTTGTGCTTGTGAGAAATTTTAGCTATGCTCGTTAAAAAAATTCCTTAAGCTGTAGCCCTTATTGCTATGTTCACCAAGAGACACCAAAAGCATTCCTGCTTCCTTTTGTCAAAAATTAAAGCCTTCCCTTCTTTTGGGGATTATAGTTGGATTACAGAAGATCCAGCATTTTGTTATAATGTATCTCTCTGCAACAAGGAGCCAGCCTTAAACTTTGACTCTCAGAGTTAAAATAAATAAATAAATAAACAGAGTCTCAGGGATATTTTTGTTTTTTAAAAAATGTCTATTTCAACTTGTGAGGAGGAGGAAAGTTAATCAGAAAAGGAAATATGTGTTCAGAAATTGGGGTCACCCGTTCATCACGGAGTGGGATGTTCTCCTGGTTGAACTCCATACAGAAGCACTTGAAATATGCTTAGCTTCTCTTTGAAGTTTCTGTGTGTTTGAGCAAAGGGAAGGAAAATATTCACTTTTATGGTGGCAAGCATTATTTCCAAAGATTATGTGTGTCGGGAAATAATTGCCTGCAAAAATCAAAGCAATGCCTTGTGTCAATTGCCGGATGCCCATTTTTATTGTTACGCTCAAGAGGAAGATCCCGTGATGGTGACACATTTGCTCTTTCACCCTGGGGTTTTTGGCTGGGAACAGGAGTCTGACCCAGCCGGACTCCCAAGCCGGGGCAGTCGTGGTCCACATGTAGAGCATTCTCTCCAGTGGGGGGCGGGGGAGCAGGGGGAGGAGGAAGCAGAAGTCTGCTCTTGGGAGACTGTTTGGACGAGGAAGAGGAACTGGAACTGGGATAGGGGACTTTCTCACCACTCTGTGGGGCCATCAGAGCAGCTGGAGGTGCTAGTGTCCCCTCCCCAAGCTCCTTCCAGCCCTTCCCTGGGGTTGGAGTCCCTACCACCCCTGGACCCCAACCCTTCCAGCACTCTTGCCCAGGAGGTAGCATTTAGTTCTCCGACTTATTCAGACTATCTTTGGGGCAAAGAACCTTTTTTTTTTTAAATGGACTTTTTTAATATATATATATATATATATATATATATTTTTTTTTTTTTTTGGTGTGCCTCTACCATCCAGCAGTGTCGTGGGACACTGTGCAAGATGGGGGAGATACTGTTTTTTATTTTTTGTAGAGGTGGTCCCTGTCCTTTAATATATATTTTTAAAGATTTATTTATTTACTTACTTACTTTATCCATTTTAACCCCCCCTCCCATTTGCTGTTTCTGTGTCCATTCACTGGGCAATTCTCTGTGTCTGTTTTCTGCCCTCTCTTCTCATCCTTCTCCTCCTGTCTTCACTGGGAGTCGATCCTGGGGACCGCTGATGTGGGAGAGAGGCATTCTGCCACCTGCCCCACCTCAGTTCCTGGTTTTTCGGCGCGTCTCGTTTTGGCTCTCCCCTGTGTCTCTCTCCTGTTACATCATCTTGCTGCGTGGCTCTGCGGGACCTGGCGGCACGCGTGCCTTCTGTATATATATTTTTTATTTTACTGGGAGGTCCCGGGGATTGAACCCAGGTTCCTCCATATGGCAGATGGACGCTCAACCATTTGAGCCACATCCGCCCCCTTTAATGGATTTTAATTAGCTGAAAACAGAGTATTTTGAATTGTTGTGAATTAAGAACTTCAAATACCAGGTGTTTGAATATGTGTATATGGCCCACGTGGCTAATAAAAGGCCTCTTTCTATGTATAGTTTGGAGCTGGGGAGGACCTTAAAAAGGGAAGAGAAGTAAGTTTATTGGCTACCGCTGTGCCCCGTTGGACGACAGCTTTTATAGATGGCTGTATTTGATCCGCACGGCAGCCCCATGAGGAAAATGAGGCCTGAGGTTGCACATGGGAGATCCTGTCTTCAAACTGAAGCCCGCGTTGCCTCTGCAATCCACGTTTATCATACCAAGCTGCCTTTCTTGTGACCGGCTTAATTAAACAGTTCAATCAGGCATTTTGGACATACAGGTGAAGGGACCATGTCCCCCAGGTAGGTTTTGAGGCAGCTCCAGGACCAGAACCGAAGGCTTCCACTCACCTGCCAGTGGGTGTTCCTAAGATGTAAAATAATTCTGAACATGTTAGTCCTTCTTTGAGGTCTCATCAGGTCCCAACGCCTTATGGCCATTAGGAGACCTTGGGCTGTGGTTGGGGTGCAGGTTCCTCGCCCCCTCTCCACCCCCCCCCATCCTGGGTTCTGAGCTTTTCTTGTGCTCTTCATTCACCCTGACATTTCACTCCCGGGAAGGACTTCATCCTGCTCTCTAACCCTTCTCGCCAAACAGGGAATGTCCTTAGGTCCTGCTTTAGGCTTTGATGGAAACCCATTCACACCCATGTGTTAATTTGCATTTTCAGGGCTTCTCTCTCTAAACCTCTCCTGGAGAAGGAGTTTATGGAATAGTACCTTAGCGTTGGATATTTGTTTGGGGGGAAGAGTTGGGAGATGAGATTTCTCTTTATTTCAAATTGATCCTGAAGGTCAACGGACATTATTCAGATTTTAGGGGGTGCTGTTGGGGAGAAAAACTGGGGATTTGCTGTTCTTCTTTCTTCCTCTCTCCCTTCTGTCTACTCTTTTTTTTTTTTTTAATACAAAGAATGCGTTTTCTCTTAATAGTTTCATTTTTCTTGTCATCCAAGAACTCACTCAGATCCATAAGTTGTCGATTCACATGGATCGAGGCTTCGTGCCTCATCTGTCCTCTTTTTCCCCCTGGCAGCACCATCCTCCAGTCCCTGTTATCTCCTCCTGTTCCATGGTGGGGCCACCCCTCTAACCACTTCATCATGACGGTCAGCAGATAGAGACTCACCCTGAAGCACCCCTTCCGCTTCTTCCTGGGGCCCCAAAGCCTCTCTGTGCTCCGCCGCCACCCAGCGTTGCTGGCCTTTTCTTTCCTCCTACCAACTTCTTGCACCTGCTGTTTATTTTATTTATTTATTTTTTTAAGGAGGTGCTGGTTGTCGAACCCGGGACCTTGTATGTGGGAAGCAGGCGCTCAGCCACTTGAGCTACATCCGCTTCCCAGCACCTGCTGTTTTTAACCCGGTAGGTCCCGGCCCCCTGGCCATGCCCTTTCCCTAAGCCAATTCCTTTTTGCTGAGAAATCTTAATGGAAGGCTAAAGTGCCCCCACCCCCGGCGCTTGTGACTTCTCACTCTTCAGAGACCGCAAGTAGCTCTTGGTTTACCTCTCTGAGACAGGTACAACATTAGCCTTATGTTGCAGGTCTGTGTGCTTTGTCATTTTCCTAACTGCAGTGCTTCCCTTAGGGGCAGGACCTTAGTTCTGTGCCTGTGCATAGTATGCCAGCAATTGAAATATATTAGCCTGCCTTAACCCTACAGTAAGTTGCATACTTGTGTGAGAGATAGGAAAGTGTACAGGAAAGAGCAAGGGGGTTGGAGTCGGGCAGACCCAGTCTTGGAATCTGGCTCTTGTACTAGCAAGTGAGTTATTTTACCTCTGTGTGTTTGTTTACCTCTGTGGACTGCTACACTCCTGAGGGCTGCTACAGATCTTAGGGCTACTGCACCTCTGAAGGTTACTACACACCTGGGGCGACCTCACCCCTGAGGGCTACTACACCCCTGTGGGCTACTACACCCCTGAAGGCTACTATACCTCTGATTATTATATCTCTGAGGGCTACTGTACCTCTGTGGGTTACTTACCTCAGAGAGCTACTATACCTCTGAGGCCTACTACACCTCTGTGGGCTACTGCACCTCTGTGGTATTGCACCTCTGTGGACTACTGCACCTCTGTGGGCTACTATACCTCTGAGGCCTACTACACTTCTGAGGGCGACTACACCTCTGATTATTATACCCCTGAGGGCTACTACACCTTGTGGGCTACTGCACCCCTGAGGGCTACTGCACCTCTCTGGGCGACTATGTTTCTGAGCGCTACTACTACACCTCTGTGTATCTCAATTTTTTCATCTGTAAAACAGACAAGAGAAAATGCTACCATCTTTCAGCGTTGTTGGGTGGAGAGTTTGTTGAGGCTTCTTGCACAGAATCAGGTTCACGACGGGCTTGGGGACCCGTCACTGTTTCAGTCTGCAGAGGGTTTGCTCCCAGGCAGTATTCCCAGCAGAGAAGAGATTGCCTGTGGTGCTCAAGAAGGACTCGGGGCAGCTACATTCTCTCCATGGCTGCACTCCCATGAGGTGCAAGCAAGAATGCACACTTCGCTGAATCTGTGTTGAAATTCAGACAGTCTGTCTAAAGGCCTTCTGGGAGATGTCTCAAGGACTGATGGCCTCGTACTCAGAATGAAGATGAAAAGAATGCAGATCCGGTTCTCTCTCCTTTCCCCTGCTTTCTGTATGTGCAGACTCTGCTGGCCTCTGGCAGTCCTCTTTTGGAAGCTGTGCTGTTCAGACTGTGGGAATCGGTGAGCAGATGGGCCTACTGGCAGCAGCTCCTGGCTCCCTCCCCACCTCGGGAGCCGCTTCGGGCTGGCAGGAGACGTGAGTGGTTGTGTGCCAGGCAGGGCACCGGGGAGATAATATGGCTGTGTTGTCCCCCAGGGTGTGGATCAGGAGCGAATGTTTGTGTTTTTTCATCCAGCATTTGCAAGTCAAGCGCATGAACATGTTGATTAGGATTCTTTTAAATTTTCCTTCTTTTTGATTACCTGCCCAAGCAAACACTGGGGTTAGAGTGGCAGGATTTGGTGTTCTGTTTTATTTGGTTATGGTAATAAACTAAACTCCCTTACCCCTCCACGTTTTCCCCTTTGGGGCTTAACCTGGAATTCCCCAGGGGACCCCGTTCTCCTTTCCACCCGACTTCTGGGCCTTCTTCCCCTCTCCCATGGCATTGGTGGGGTGCGGCCTGGCACTTCCTTGCTTCTCAGAATGCTGCTTCCCCATCTTCATCACCCCTTCTTTAGTGCCTGTCCGCCTTTTTTTTTTTTTTTTAAGATTTATTTATTTACTTTTTTTTTTAATCCATTTTTGACACACACCCCCACCCCATTTCTGCTGTTTCTGTGTCCATTTGCTGGGCAATTCTCTGTGTCTGTTTCCTGCTCTCTCTTCTCATCCTTCTCCTTCTGTCTTCACCGGGATTCAATCCTGGGAACTTACGGTGTGGGAGAGAGGCATTCTGCCACCTGCACCACCTTAGTTCCTGGTTTTTCGGTGCGTCTCATCTTGGCTCTCCCTTGTGTCACTCTCCTGTTACGTCGTCATCTTATTGCATGTGGCGCACCCATGCACAGGGCCTGGGGGCTCGCCTTCCTGGCGGCCTGTGCACCTTCTGTATTTTCCTTTATTTTACCGGGAGGTCCCAGGGATTGAACCCAGGTCCCTCCATATGGGAGATGGACACCCAACCATTTGAGCCACATCCGCCCCCTGTCCGCCTTTTTCGATTCCTCTCTATCCTTCTTTTTTTTTTTTTTTTAAATTTTTTTTTTTTTTTTCCCCCCCCCCCCCCGTTGTTTACACTCGCTGTCTGCTCTCTGTGTCCATTTGCTGTGTGTTCTCTGTGTCTGCTTGTCTTCTCTTTAGGCGGCACTGGAAACCGAACCTGGGATCTCCCATGTGGAAGCCACCTTGCCTCCTGCTTTGTTGTTTCTCTCTTTGTCTTTCCCCTTTGTGTCTCCTTGTTGCATCAGCTTGCTGTGCCTGCCCATTGCGCCAGCTTGCTGTCTTGCTCATCGTTACCAGGAGGCACCGAAAACTGAGCCCAGGATCTTCCGTGTGGTAGGCAGGAGCTCAGTCACTTGAGCCACATCTGCTTTCCCCTCTCTACCCATCTTGATGGTTTACCTTAGTCTGGACTTTCTTGTGCCTGTTGATAGTCCGGTCTAGTTAAGTCCTGCCAACTTGCTAGGTTCTGTGCTCTGTGCTGGAGATGGAGAAGCATGCAGGCCACTGTATTAGTTATCTGTGCTGGATTACAAATTCCCACCTAACAGCTTAAAATAACACACAGTTTTTATTTCATAGTTTCCCTGGGTTGGGAAATTGGGACATGGCTTAGCAGGGTCCTCTGCTTAGGGTCTCACAAAGCTGCAATTAGGGCATTGGCTGGGGTCTCAGCTGAGGCTCGGGGTCCCCTTCCCTTTTCCAGGCTTACGGGGTTCTTGGCAGGAATTATTTTCTTGCAGCTGTAGGAGTCGTGGCAGCTAGCTTCTTCATGACGAACTGGAAAGCCTGCTGCTGCAGAGTCTAGCCTAACAGGAGGCAGTAACAGACAGGTACGACGATCCCGTCACCGTCACCATATAACGTATTAAGGGATCAGCTCTCCCGTTATGTTTACCAGTCCTGCCCACATTCAAGGGGAGGGGATGCACAGGACACATAGAGCAAGGCCAGGGATCTGGGGAGCCCCTTAGTTCTGCGTGCTAGTCTCAGTCTGTGTTTGTACTTGAGGTGCTTCCAGTCTAACGTAGAAAAAACAAATACATAGGCAAGTAGGTTTCCATTCAGTGTTACAAATATAACTGGGGTGTACTATTTAATGGTGGTGTCGGCACTGAGTAGTGGTGGTACTGGCACTGGGTAGCGTGGTGCTGGCACTAGGTTGGTGCTGGCAGATAGGCTCAGTTCTCACAGGAAGAGGCCAGGAGGCATTGGGGGCCCCACAGGGTTTGACTGCCATACCTGTGCATGTCACATCCTCTCCAGTTGGCAGGCCACATGTTTGCCCGTCCTTCGAGGCTCAGCATCTCTTGGATTTGCCCTCACCTTGAATATTTTGGCCTCTGAAATAGTACTCCATTTAACCTTACTTTTTTTTCCCCTTGAGCCTTGGTCTCAGGGAGGGATGGGCCTGGGTTTGGCACCTCTCTTGCTTCACTAGGCTATTATGGCTTGGGCAGGCCTTGGTTTCAAGTGGGTATAATGATACGCCGCTTTGTAGGGTCGATGTCATAATCAAATGCCATAAATCCGTGAACCTCTTCGCACATAGTAGGCTTTCAACAAGTGCCCCCTGCCGATACTTCCTTCAGGATACAGCTTCTGTAAGAAGTGATTCAGGAGTCCTCCTTTTTCTTCCTGCAGGCAGTTTGCTTTCCTTAGTGTTTCCTTGGCAGTGCGTATCTCTCATGTTCTGTCTTGTAGTTTAGTCATTTAAGTACACTAATATTTCCCACCAGCAGGACCAGTGCCATAGTTTGCAGAGCCCAGTGCAAAATGAAAAATCCTGCAGCCCCTTGTCCAAAATGTATTCAGAATTTCAAGAGAGCAACAGCAGAACATTAAACTGAGCAGAGGGCTTGAGTGACTGGACAGGGTGCCTGCCCGCCTAGACTGTGAGCCCACGTAGAGGATGAAGCCTTCCTCACCTCTAGTTCACAGCACCTTGCATGCACCAGAGAGTCCGTATGTAAATGGAATTTTCTGTGTTCTTTTCCATGTTGAGGAACTCAGAGTAGTCTTGGATTAGGAAACAAAGGACATTGAGATTCTTCCTGCAGTTTTCCCCTGTAGTTTGATGATACAGGCATTGTGATATCAGTCTCAATAAGCGGTCATTCTAACATGCCTGCTTATGAGCCATTCCTTCAGCAAATATTTATTGAGCACCACCTACTATGTGCCAAGCACTGTTTGAGGAGTTAGGAATATAGCTGTGCCCTGGGACTGACATTCTGTTGGGGGAGACAAACCAGGAAGATAAAAAATAAATACAGTAATAGTGTGTTAGTAATTGCCAAGGAGGAAAAATAAAGTGGAGACAGAGGATGTGAAAGTGAACCCCGAAAACACTCTACTGTGTTTGGTTGCCTTATGTTCATTATTTCATGTAATCTATGTTAAAATCCCATAAGGAAGGTTGCACTTTTATTCCCATTCTGAGGATGAGAAGACTAAGCTTCAGAGAGAGAGGTTCCGGCCCAATTTCATAAAGTAAGATGTGGTAGAGCCAAGACCCTGATGCACAATGTTTCTTTGACTCCGAAACCTGTGCCTCTTAACCCCTAAATCCCCGAGGCCTCTGTGTTCACCCTCCTCCCGGTGTTTCAGCTATCTCACTGGGAGACAAGGTGGCACTGATCCAGAACCACCATGGCTCTGCAGTCCGTTCTTTGTGCTTGGACCCCAGCAGGTTCGACAGCGAGCTGTGTGCTTTAAATAAGTCCCTTCACCTCCCTTCGTTCCATTTCTCCTACCTGAAACAAGAACTGCACTACATCATGCTTTATGGGAGGTGACCTAGGTAGAGCGTTTGGGATACAATAAGACTCGCTTCTGTTCTGTTTATCGGGTGCCTGTTAAGTGCAGGCAGTGCACTTGGAACTGTATGTACTTTATCTCATTTGGCCATCGCCACCAGTCTGCCAAGTGAGTGTCTCATTTTAAGAAACTCAGTTCAGAGAGTCAGTGAGTGGTCAGAGCCAGAATTTGAATGCAGGTCTCTGCGACTCAGAGCCCCTTATTCCTACCTTTCTCTATGCTCCCTCACATGGACATGCACATTCATGCTCAGGTTGGTCCCTTCCTGTCCTCACACCCTTGGCTTTACAGGCAGTGACCTCCCATTGGCTCCCAATTTTAAACATTGGGGTACCCAAACTTTTAAAATTCTGGGGCCATTATCCTGTTGTGCTCTTTCTAATTTACCCAGGGATTTGTTCTGGCAGTTTGTTGGTACATTTGATTTTTACATCAGGATTTGCCTTTAGCGTGTGTTATTATTTTATTAAAAAACTCATCCCAGGAGAGCGGATGTAGCTCAGTAGTTGAGCGCCTGCTTCCCATGTACGAGGTCCTGGGTTCAATCCCTGGTGCCTCCTAAGAAAAAAAAAAAGGTAAAAATCCCAGAGTGGAAACAAATGAGGACAGAGAGGGGAAGAGTTAATTTGATTCTGTTAGAATGTAATTAAACTTACTAAGTTTAACTTAAAATGAATTTTACTCAGAATCTAATAGATTTCATTAAATTTTGGAATACCAGTACTTAGACTTCAAAAGAATGCCACGGGGCCCTGGAGCCCTTCTTCCTACCTGCTTAACACACCAGGGAGTGTGTGGGCTCGCACCAGGTACGTATGTGCAAGCTGTTTTCTTCATGAGTGATGAAAGGACCAGGAGTCCTCTTCATGGAAAATGGGACAGGTTTGTGCGGAGGAGCCAGAGAACCTAGTTCTGTCCCAAGATGGCTAAGCTGCTGTGCAACCTTAGGCAAGCTACTTTACCTCTCAGGTCCGTCGTTTCCCCCTATGTAGAATGAAAACACAGGGTTAAATCATGGCTACCAATTCCAAGAGCAAGAGCCTTCAGAGCCCTCACTCTAGTTCTGCATTAATATCGTGGTTCTAATCATTCGCCGTAGATTTGTAGCAGATTCTCCAGCATTTCTTTATTCCCATGGTGTGAGCCAGGTCGTACATCTGCGGGCGTCGAGCTGGGTTCGGGTCGTGGCCTGACCCTGAGATGGTGAAAGCGATTCCGGCCACGGAGAGGAAGTGGACTTGACTCGGACGCAGCCCCCTCAGCCGAGCGTCCGCCTGCCGTGCTGCGTCCTGGGCAGCAGAGTCACGTACTGCAGCAGCCATTTAGCAAGAAAGGCCTGCCGCCCTGTAACTCCTCTCTGGCGCTTAAGTTGTGCTGCGGTCAGGTGTCCGAATTTGGATATCTTATTAGAAAATTCCCAAGACCAAGGAGAACATCCAGACAAGTCGTCCTGCTTCAAGGAAGGCACAGGAGCAATCAAAATCACCCTCGCAGAGCCATTTGCAAGGCATTTGCAATCGCACAAAGGCCGAGCTTTTGTGTTGGGGGTGCCTGGCCTGTGGGCTCTCGGAACACTTTGGGGGCTCCTACGGGGAAGGTGGTGGTTCCTAAGACGTAGGTGAATGTGCTGGCGAGGAAACCACGCGCGTCACGCCGTTGGAGAATCACCGTTGGGTGCCCGAGACCACGTGTCAGCTACAGAGGCCTCACAGAAGAGGGCTGCTGTGGAAGGAAGGCTTCTGCAGTGAGATCCAGGCCCTGCCCTGAGCTGCTTGCCTGACCTTGACCTCAGACAGAGGAAGAGTCCTCCTCGCTCTCAGGGCTGTTGTGAGTCTGAGAGAGCATCTTGTTCTGTCCAGGGTCTCGCCCTTGCCTAATACCCGGGGCACTGTTATTTTCACTGATTGTAGTAAGCGAGAGCCCTTCCTCCGTGGCAGGCCTGGTGGTCCTTTACATCCCCCACCCCCGTTGCCTCGCACTCGCTGTCTGCTCTCTGTGTGTTCTTCTATGTCTGCTTGTCTTCTTTTTAGGTGACACCGGGAACCAATCCTGGGACCTTCTGGAGAGAGAGAGGTGCTCAATCTCGTGTGTCACCTCAGCTTCCTGGTCTGCTGTGTCTCTTATTGTGTCTCTTCTATATCTCCACTTGTTGCATCATCTTGTTGCGCCAGCTCTCCTTGCGGGCCAGCTCACCACGCAGGCCAGCTCACCTTTCACCAGGAGGCCCTGAGAATCAAACCCTGGATCTCCCATAGGGTAGATGGGAGCCCAGTCACTGGAGCCAAATATACTTCCCTGGTGGTCATTTCTGATCTTCCTTAGTTGAGGCAGTTTCACCAGGAAACACCAAAGGGTTAACCAAGTGGAACCTAAGAAGCAAAGAAAAACGAATGCTTGACCTCTTTCCCTGCAGGTTCCACTGAGGCCTGTAGAACGAACAAGGGCCATGTGCTTCCTATCAGACCGCCCTGTACCGTGACATGACATCGGTGCAGGGCACCACGCTTTTATCTGGGGAGCATCATGTCTTGCTTGTTGTTATTTTTACAGTTTTTTTTTTTTTTTTTTTTCCTTGAATGGCTACTTTTGAAGCTTTTTAAAAAGGCTCTCTGTTTCACAGGAAGCACTGAGTTAGGAAGTATCTGGTGTTCTCCCTGCGGGGGGCCACCCTGCACCTGCAGAATTAATTCCCAGTCAAGGCTTGGCACGTGCTTGCCAAGATTTCCCAAATCTGGGCCCAGTCAGAATTGCCACAAGGGGTATATGATTTGGAGAGAGGGCCAAGGCTGGCTGCTGCCTCTGGAAATTGCTCAATTCCCAGATGTCCAGGCCTGCAGGTGGAAATGGGGGAGAGGCCTTTTAGGTCCGCGTTTGATGCCTACTCAACTGTTAGCCACCGAGGTAGCAAGAGGGTTCCCCAAGGAGCCTGCATCCCAGGCCCGCAGAACTCCTATGCAGGCTGCATGGGGTGGGAAGGAGAAGGATCTCTGGGAAGCAGCCGGGTAGTGGAGGCAGTTTTTATGTAGAGTTATTTGCTTAATTTATGAATTCAGCCAACGTGTCGTTAGTGCCTATGTATATATCAAGTTCTGTGCTGAATGCTGAGTGGGAAGTGGATATGGCTCAAGCAGTTGGTTTCTCGCCTACCACATGGGAGGTCCTGGGTTCGGTTCCTGGCGCCTCCTAAGGAAGTCGGCAACGGGCTGGAGTGGCAAGATGACTCAGTGAGATGACGCAACAAGATGACACAAAAAGATGATGCAACAAGGAGGCACACGAGGAAACACAATGAGAGCAAGCAGGGAGTGGAGGTGACTCCAGCAATAGGACTCCTCCTTCCCACATGGGAAGTCCTGGATTTGGTTCCCAGTGCCTCTTAAAAAAAAAGTGAGCAGACACAGAGAGCAGATAGCAAATGTAAACAATGGGGAGGGGAGAATATATAAATAAAATAAATCTTTAAAAAAAAAAAAAAAAAAAAAGTACTGAGTGACTCTCCAGTGGCTGATAGGTATCTACTAAATCTCATTCCAAAAGGGATTAGAAACGGCTTATAGATTTCATAGAGAGCAATAGTATTTAAAATTAGCCAGAAAACTGGGGCATGAGAAAGTAGGATCAAGTCAGGAATGCTCTAGCATAATGTTGTTATAGTTACCAGAGTTTGGCTTCAAGTCTGACTTTGAGCATCCTAGTAGTCAAATCAAAGAGAGAAACAGGATCAGTTGCTTGATCCATGCTTCCTTAAAATACAATCAGGTCCATTCTTCTGAAGAACTCTTCCTCAGAGATACCTCTGGGGATGTTCACCAGAAGGCCCAGAGTGATGGATTGACAAGCAGGTTGTCTTAGACTTGGCCCAGAGGCCCAGAGGAGAGCTGTTGCTGCATGCCCACCCCATCAATCAACCTGGGTGTTTGTGGTCCTAAAAGGTGAGGTCAGCAGCAGTGCTTGGTGCCAAAGCTGCCAGCCGCCCCAACCATTGAAAACAGGATGCTGAGTCACATCCTGGCAGAGCCGCGGCATCCTGGCTTCGTGTGCCCTTCACAATGGCAGGCCTGCACAGGCAAGTCAGCCCCCTGCTGATCCAAAAGTGTGCTCTCTGAGCCGGAAAGCACTAAAATTAGGTCTGACGTGGGCTGGGGTTCTGTGTGTGAGAGCCCTCCACATGGGGACACACACAAACCAGGAGGCACTGGGATTGCAGAGCTTCCTCCAAACAGGGAAAGTGGTCCTAAGACAGGAAAAATGTGTCAGTTGGTGAGGTTAAAGTATCCAAAAGATGGAAGGGGAAAGCTGTGAAAAAATAGCAGGAACTATGAGCAAGATAATGAGCTTATACTTTTATAGAACACCTACTGGTAAGAAAAAGTACTTGTCTTTTACCGAAATTCAATTAAGTGGAGTTTAAAGAAATTTATTTTATTTATTTATTTATTTATTTATTTATTTTTTTACCGGGAGGTCCTGGGGATCGAACCCAGGTCCCTCCATATGGCAGACGGACGTCTAACCACTTGAGCCACATCCACCCCCCAAGAAATTTATTTTGAAACAACTTCAGATTTACAGAAAACTTGCAAATCCAGTACAAAGAAATTTTTTCCCTGAGCCATTTGAGAGGAAGTTGGCAACCTGAGGCCCCATCACCCTTAAACACTGATACATTACTACCATGTAATTCTTAGGCCCCATTTAGGGTTTGCCGTGGTTTCCAATAGTGCCTTCTGTGCAAAAAAAACCAGTTCACGATCACATGTTGCATTTAGTTGCCGTCTCATGAGTCTCGTTCAGTCTGTAACAGTTCCTCAGTCTTCCCCTGACCCTTTGGAAGAAGACAGGCCTATCATTTTGTAGAATGTCCCTCTAGTTGGGTTTGTCTGGTGTTTCCTCACCAGGAGATTGAGGTTGTGCATCTTGGGCAGGAATAGCCCAGGGTAATGCTGTGTCCTTCTCGCTGAGTCCTGACAGGTGCTGTCGGATTTCCACGTGTCCTGTTACTGGTAATGTTCCCTTTGCTCCCTTGAGTTAGGGGGTTTCTTCCAGGCTCTTCTCTGTGAAATTACTCTTTTTCTCTTTGTCATTAAGAGGTGTTGGGGGGAGGAGGCAGGAGATCTTTGAAACTATGTGAATCTCCCGTTCATTAAACATTTACTTTATTTATTTATTTATATAGTATGAACTCATTCCCCACTATTTGATTTAGTGGGTCATGATCCATTGCTATTATCATTGATTTGGATCCTCAATTTGACCCCAGTTCGGCCAGTGGGAGCCCCTTCAAGCTGGCTTCCGTGTCCCTTTGACATGACCCTCATTATACTTTGAACACTTCCTTGCTTTCTGGCACCATCTTGTTCTTTCTCTGAGCCAGCCCTGGAATCAGCCATTTCTCAAAGAGCCCTGGTTCCTTTTAGTGGAGAATGGTGCCTAGAAACAAAAGTCTCTGTGTTAGGTGTGCTCATAGCTGTTGGGGTGTCACTGCTTCCAGGCCCTCTTAGTGGGCAGAATTAAGGAATGTGTGTGTGTGTGTGAAATCATACATACCTACACGTTTGTATCTATATTTGTTTTTATATCATTTTATTTATTTTCTTTTTTTAATCTTTTTTATGTTTCTATATCATTTTAAATTTATTGAAAATCATGAGTTCAAATTAATACCTTCAATTCCATTCCAATGCTATAGAGTTCATTCTAGTTTTCTCTTTGTGTATTTATGACTGCTTTCCCTGACAGCGAGAAACCCGGCTCCCATTGTCCTTAGAATATTGCTTGTTTGATCAGTTCCCCTGCCTGTAACAAACATCCCATTTTCTCGCTGCCCCTCCCCTGTATGGATGCCCTCCTCATCCTGCTCTCAGTCAGCAACCATGGCCCAGGGACACCACACCCACCCTGGAGCCTGCCTTGCTGTGCCCCTACCACATGGTCTTAGGACTGAGTTGTAGGGGAAGGGAGGGAGCAGGAGAAGGGAAGGGACTTTCTGATACTGTGTTTTCCTCAAGTGTCACTTCAACAGACAGCATAGTGTTTCAGAGACAGACTGCCTGGAATTTTATACTGGGGAAAGTTTAAAAAGAGGTTATGTGAAATGATCAAGTCATGTGCACGATTTTAAGTATTGCCATTTTGGTAATTTGAGTAAATTATGCTGATGGCACCATCATCTACATGTATACATGTGTGTCTACATGTATAAAATAGTCATAGGTGTTGCTAAGGATTTAATTGATTAATATACATAATGTGCTTAGCATGCCACCCAACAACGTTTATTTTTAGCATTATACTTATTGAGTGACGGCTATCTCTTGGCACTAAGAGGGATCCAGAGATAGAAAAGTCATGGCCCTAGTTCTCAATAATCTCACGGCCAAGTAGAAAGAATAAAACCCTAGGACAGGGCAATGTGGGAAATTTAATTGTTGCTATGTTGGAAGCATTTGGTTGCCAAGAGGATCTGCCAAGAGGAGTTACCTTGGATTGTAACTCCACTCACCGCATTTATGTGCTGAGTCTTATCAGTCTAGCTCATCTTGAGTGAGGTGGTGAGCTCCTGGTGTTCCAACTACTCGGAGATTACCAAGATGAGTTAGTCGTGGAAGCTTCGAGGCTGGAGGAGAGGAGAACAGCTCAGTTAGTTTGTTCCAGCAGTGTTCATTTATCAGGCACAGAGGGAGAATGAATGCATGTTCCTGCCTCGAATCCCAGATGGCACAAAGATAACCTCAACTAGTAGGTAAACAGATCAGGGAGCCTGGTCTGGGAATCTAGAGGCCAGGGCTCCTATTCCTAGTATGTGATGTTGGGCAAGTGACCTAACTTCTGAGCCTCAGTTTCCTCAACTGCAAAATGAGAAAAGGTACTACAAAATGCTGAGAGGGGGGACCGTGGTGTTCTAGTGTGCTAAGCTGCTCAAGCAGAGACCATGAAATTCATTGGCTTTTACAATGGGTATTTATTAGCTTACAAGCTTACAGTTTTGAGGCTGAGAAAAATGTCCAAAGCAAGGCATCATCAGGTAATGCTTTCTCCCCAAAGACCAGCTGCCGGCGATCCTAGACTCCTCTGTCACATGGCAAGGCACATGGCGGCATCTACTGGTCTCTCCCTTCTCTTCCCTGTTTCCTTGCTTTCAGCTTCTTGCTTCCGTGGCTTTCTCTTTCTTTCTCCGTATTCATCCCGTTTATAAAGGACTCTGCTAAGAGAATTAAGACCCACCCCGGGCCACACCTCAACTGAAGTACCTTGGTCACGCTAGCCGTATTTTAAGTACTCAGTAGGCACACATGCTAGTGTCTACCCTAATGGATGGTGCGGATAGAGAACTTTCCATTCTCTTGGGCAGCGCTGTCCTGAAGATGCATCCCAGAGCCAGGCGCACAGTGGGGCTCACCAGGGTTACTGGGAGGAACTGGAGTGGCAAGTCACTGGGAAGGAAGGGGTCCCTAGAAAGGTTAAGACTTGGCAACTGATGGGACACAGGATGAGGCTGCATACCACAGTAAGTCTGAGAACCTGGAACAGTTGAGACAATCCACCCTTGGGATTTTTGAGTTGTTTCAAAAGCATTTCCTTTGGGTGCCTGTTATTTCTGGCTGATTGGTTGTATTTGCTGCCACTGCATTTCCCGCACAATGCAGCCTTTATGCCTTCTGTCCTCATTAAGGGCACTTGAATGCTGGTAGGTATACCAGATGCACAGAGGAAGACAGCACTGGCTGTATCCTCCATGGGCCCCACGGGCCCTTGGGAGCCATCAAGGAACTATCCTAAGGTTTGTCAAGCCATTTGCTGTCTTATTCTTGCAGGAAAAAAAATTCCTGCTCTTGTGAGCTTGCTGGTGGATTCAGCTGCTCCTACCCATTGGTCTGAAGGAGAAGCTGTGTAGCTGGCTCAGAGAGTGTCTCATACTTTTGGACATTCCTTCTTCCTGAGAGAAGCCTACGCCTTCTAGCCAAACAATACATGCCCTAGCAGCAAAGGCATTTGTAACGAGCCCTGCCAACATTTCTTGCCTGTGACCCTTTTTCCTAAGTATCATGCCCTGCAGAGCTGGAATTTCCCTATCCTCAGCATTCTGTGTTTGGGAGCTCTCGCTGACAGGTATGACCCTAGAGTTACTTGTTTTCTTATACCCTGAAGAATGGGGTTTGGAACAAGACCCTGCCAAAGTGCACTGTGCAGCACAAAATAACAAAGAATAAGACTTTGGGATGACTCGGAGTCTTTGAGACCTTTGCACATGAGAGAGAAACCTTTGGGAGAGCAATGGAAAGAATTTTCTGTCTTCCCCTACAGTATTCTACTAATCTCTCCCCAGGGAGTCAGTCTTTGACCTTCTTTACATCTTTATAAACTTCACTTTGCACCCAAACCTTCCCCAATAGCAGTTTTGAAGTAGATCTGTCTCCATACAGCTTTATTAGCCTGCTGCTGCTACAGGTCAGCTCATTCTGCTTTCTGTCCCTGGGAGACGGGGGAAAGAACACTCCGCTTGGAGCCTGTCAACCCCATTCTACTCCTTACTAGTTGTTATGACTGCAGATACGTCATTTATCTTCTCTCAATCCTGGTTCTTTCGTCAGCAGAATGGAATTGTACAAGTTGAGTGGGAAAATGTAGGGTGGCTCTGTAAACTATAATGCACCATTCACATTAGAGATCTCATTTACTTCCTGAAAAAAATACACATTGGGTGACTATAGCTTGGCATTTGGGTGCTGAAAACTCGTTACGTTGACAGCTCAATGGCTTATTCATGAGCTCAAGGTTTGGGTCTTACCTGTGCATGTTCTGGAACTTGAATTTATTCGTTCACTCAGGAACGATCAAGTTCTGAGAAACCAATTCGTGCTAAACAAACTTATAAGAAACTGACTTATAAACCAGAATAGACATTTCTGAATTCACAGTGGGATCTTTTAAAACAAGAGACCAAATCCTTTTGTGATCTCTACAGGCTACATGTAACTTAATCCCTCCCACTCTCCCTTTTTCTTTCCTTAGTGATCCTTCAAGGCCCAGTTTGGTGTGATTTCTTCCAAGGATACCTCCTCGCATCTCCAGACTGGGCTAGGCATCCCTGTACATTCCTCTCCTTTGCAACTTTTTGCATCATATTGGAGTTACCTATCCTGTGCCTGCCTGACCTGCTAATTGGTTAGTGTTGCTTCAAAGCAGGAGCTCTGTCCCTTTCATTTCTGAATCCCCAGGGCTTAACACCCGCAGGCACAGTAGAGACACACAGAAATAAATATTTGTTAAACTCAACTGCATTTACAGAACCTCCTCTTTAGAGTGCTTGTTGGCACTAGTTTTTCTGTGGAAACTTCACGTTAGTTCCCCTTTTTTCTAGAGTTATCAGTAGGTTCCCTGAAAGACTTACCCCCTCAGTAATCACCGTGCGGAGCTGAACACAATCGAGAGTTGATTCTATCCGTGTCGAAGGAAGTCAGTTCATTTGAGCCAATTCGGAACCCTTTTCAGGACCCATATTCTCTGCTCATATTCTCCGAGTTTTTTGGTAAGATGTAATGCCAGAAATCCTGAAATCGTACTGTTGAACTAACTTCCGGTTTCCTCGTCCATAAAGTGAGTATAATAACGTTTGCTGTGACCACCTCACAGTTTTGTGAAGATTGAATGAGTTGAAATTTGCCAGAACGATTTGTCAGCGGCAAAGCTTATTGAAGGCGGGATCTGTTGTTGTCGTAGCCACCATGTCTCATAACATTGTAATACAGAACATCCTCTAAAGGGCCACAGTGCTTGTGACTCCAGCTGTTTGGTAGAAGATGGGCACATGCGGTTATCGGCTAACATCTGGTTTGCCGCTTCCAAAGGAGGGTATTATTTTTGTCTGACCTGTCTGACAAATCATACAGTATTTGTCTTTTTGTGTCTGGCTTGCTTCGCTCAACACACTGTCCTCCAGGTTCATCCATGTTGCCATATGCTTTATGACTTCATTTCTTCTTAGAGCTGCATAATATTCCATCGTGTGAATAGACCACAGTTTGTTTATCCATTCACCTGTTGATGGACATCTGGGTTGTTTCCAACTTTTGGCAATGGTGAATAATGTGGCTGTGAACATCGGTGTGCAGATGTCTGTTCGTGTCACTGCTCTCAGTTCTTCTGGGTATATACCCAGTAGTGGTATTGCAGGGTCACGTGCCAAGTCTATATTCAACTTCTTTAAAAACTGCCAAACAGTAGTTCAGGGGTTCCTCATCCTGGCTGTTTGTCAGAAGCACTGCTGGAGCTTTTAAAAAATGCAGATGCCTAGGACTCATTGAAGAAGACCTTTGGAATTTGAATCTCTTGGGGTTGGACCTGGGTGTGTGTGTTTTGGAAATTCCTAGGTTATTTGGATCTATAGGCAAAAGTGAAAATCGAGGGCTTTAGTATAATATTCTGTAGTGTGTGGTTTCTCCACCTACTCTAGGTGTCCGTCAAGGAATTCTATATCTAAGGGGCATGGCACTTAGATCTCCGTCTCTTAGGACAGGTATCCATCCCTCAAGGCAGTTGTCTCTGCCCTTGTAGGGACCTGAGAAGGCGTGGCTTAGCACTGTAAAAATATTTGGGTATTTGAATGCTTGAACATACCCTGTAAGTTAATATCAGAAAAGACGTAAAATAGAAAGTAAATTAGAAAATTTAATTAGTAAAATTTACATATTTCTAATTAGTAAATTAGAAATATGGATTCTCACACTAGTGCTTTTCACTTTCTTAAAACAACGCAGTTGCCCTGGTTATCCCTGGACCATCTATTTCGGAAACTTTGATTGGTTTCCTTCATTCATAATATGGAAAAAATAAAACGTACCCTGCAGAGCTGCGGGGATTCGATGGCGTGGTATAGCTAAGTGCGTCATGTATCTCTGACACATAGTAGGTTCAGTAAATGATAGTACTTGGTACTCTTGAGAAACGTACCTTGAAAGCTGCTCCTTGAACTGCCCGCTCAGTCCCGAAAGATTGGATGATGTGTCCTGTCCCATAACTCATGGTGGCAGTGATCCCCCCACCCTTCCCGATGGCACGTTGGGCTGGTGGAAGAATTCTTCCTCCAACTCAGTGTGGCGTGCTTTAGGGGAGCCAAAGCAGTCACAGCAGCAAGCTTGTCAGAGAGGGCCTGGGCATGGCAACAGCAGGATGACAGCTCTGATTTTCCCTCTGGACAGGTAGAAAATGGTATTCCAGGGGCTGAGCATGTGAGCTTGGGGAAGAGACAGAGAGACATGGACCTAGTCCCATCTCTATAAAGATGTGTGCTCCTAGGCAAGCTTTCGTTTCCTCAAGTACAAAATAGCGATAATGTGTTTCACTTAATCATCGTGTGAGGATTGATTGATTACTTGGGAGCTGGGGGAAGAAGTTTCCAGACAAGGTCTTCCTGGAAGTCCTTACTCATCGCTGCCTTCTTTCCGAAGTATTCCATAATCTGTCAGCTAGATGCTATCTCTTCCCTCTTTTAAACTCTAGCAGCATTTTCCTTTCTGAAGGCGCTTACCACACTCTGCCTTGCATTATGGTTATTCATATCCTTACTTTATTTTCCCGACTGCCTTACCTCTGCCGCTTGTGCTGCTCCGGCCTCCTTGTCTCTCAGAGGTCCTGTGATGTGCACATGCACCTGCCTCTACCTGCCATGCCCTCCTCCCTGCACCCTCTGCCTCACCTTGCCACAGGGGTCGCCCGCCCCATCCAGATTTGCCTCCAAGTAGGTATTAACACATCTGAAGAATTTTCAGAATGTGAAAGTGCTTTGAGAATGCTGAGCCACTAACTGGCAGCTGCTCACATCCCTGTTCGGAGAACGGATGGTGATTTGCAAGAGATAGAAATCCTTGGGGATGTCTGTCTTAACGTACGGGGCCCTCTTTTCTGGGCCTGTTCCTTGGTGGCCAGCTGTTTGCCTTCCCGGCTCCTACTACACAGCCTGCTGCTTGTCCTAAAGCCTGCAAAAGGAGCCTGTAGGAGTAGAGTGAGGAGAGGAACTTCAGCTGTTTTGCTCCCTCTGAATGGCCCTCTTTCATCAGGATATGCTGGGACAAGGGCCTTTTTCAGCCAAAATATCAGGGGGAAGACAAGAGTTCCACAAGGGCCATTTGCTCTTTGGGTGGGAACGTCATCCGACAAGGGGCTCGTCTGCTCCTCGCCGGAGCCCTCGCCAGCCCTCTGCCTTGCCTTTCCGATTTTCCCTAAGGAGTGGAAGGCAGGGGACATGGGCGGTTAGAGGTAGGGTTAAAGCGGTGACTATGGCGGTCATGAAGCTTTGTTATTTTACTGACTTCTGTGTCTTCCTTCCTCCAACTCAGTACTTCTGCTCTTCAGAGGTTTCCAGCCCAAATTAGTATGTATTGCCACCACCGATTTCTGTTTTCCTACCGTGTGTGATACTGGCTGTTTATATTCTGAGGGTTGGGGGGTTTTGAGGAGCATCGACTGAGGGTTTTGTCTGTCTTCAGCACTCTGTGAAACCTTAGCCCTGCGTGGTCTTCCAAAATGGCAGTCGTCAGCGCCCGAGACCCCGTTTATATTGTGGAGATAGAAGCATTGTGGATGGGGCAAGGAAGGGCAGTGGCTGAAACTTTTTTAAGCCCTCATCAAGGTTATACTTAAAGCCACAGAGAAAAACATTTCGGTGTTGTTTCTCTGGGTCTGATCGTCTGTAACTGTAGTTCCCCTTTGCAGGGACTAAAGTCTTTTGTGGGAAGCCTGATTTTTCTGCAGCTGGCACGGACTGTGTCTTTGTCTGGAGAACCTGCCACATCTAGCAAAGTGTGCCTGCCGCTGCTGACACGGACCCTGGCGGGGTGCTTGGAGATTGATCAGTCGGGGGTCCCGGGCCCTTTGCTATTAGAAGCCTGGTGAAAAGAAAGAAGCAGCCCAGGAAGGCCTGGGAGCAGGAAGCACCGTTTGAATCAGCTACACAGAGAACATGTGAGGGTCCGGGCCCAGAATGAGCTCAGTCCTAAAGACGGGAAACGGGGTCACGCAGCCTCTTTGTTTTCATAAACCCTGTGACTGACCACGCGCTGTGGCCACCCCCCATGTCTTCTCTGCCCCGAGAGCCGTCTTGTGTGGTTCTGCTCCGGCTGTATCTGCCCTCTGTATTCCCAAGGCGCGGGGTGATCTCACCGCCCTGGGATAATGTGCTCTTTGGGTTTCCCTGCAGCTTTAAATCGTGCCCTTTACAGTAAATGCCTGTTACTGGTCGTGCTGAGAACAGCAGTCTTCTGGGGCCTCCCATCAACACAGTCCCCCTGACTTCATATGTAGAGGAGAAGGCCCCGATTCTTATCTATCTGGGGAACACCGAGGAACAACTGGCCTTGGGAGTGATCATGGGATAACTATTCTTTTTTGCATTGTTCTCTCTCTCTCTCTCTCTTTTTTTTTTTCCCCCAAAGGAAATGTAAGGGAAACCAAGGGGAATTTTTGCCCAGGGTTTCCAAGGCAAAGGTCACTGATAATGCTTGGCTCTTTCCAGAGTCCTCGGATTTCTGTTTAGTATAGATTTTTTTTTTTTTTTAAACTCACAAACAAAAGAGATTGAGGTTGCCATGAAAAGATTTCCCTAGCTGTTTCGATGAGCCAATTGTTGTTTTAAGTTTCATGGTTTTGGGTTGCCCTTTCAAGTTTTGGATGAGAATAAGTAGTAAGTGATCTGTGTCTAAAATAGAATCGTTCTGGAAAAAAAAAAAAAACCAGACTTGGTTGTAAAACCCTAAAGGAGGAGAGAGTGACCAGTTTGAGGGGCGGAAGAGAAAAGCGTTAGGTGACTCTGCGGCTTGGCCCAGAGGAGACGGTCTGGGCCTTAGGTCGGCCAGATGGGGCTGGAAGGACTTTTGGCTTCCCGTGGGTGGGGACAAGGCTGCAAAGAGAGGATGCTTCTCATTTCCTCCATTCGTTATAGCACTGGGAGCCTTGGCTCTTGAAACTTGCGGCACAAATACGTGATGGCGAAAGAATGGGAAGGATGGTTGGGCAGTGCGTGAGGGACTAGACGGAGAAGCGTTATACGGAGTTAAGTATTTAAAATAAAGCCAGTTGTCAGTAATTCAAAGGCCTGGATAAGGGAGGGAGAAAGAAGCCTTACCATGCAGTAGTAGAGTAGTTACTATTTTTAGCATGAGACTTTAGCCATACAAATTAACCGGTTTTATTGCAAACTGAATATTGTAGAAGAGAACAGCTTTCCTGATTTGGGATGCTGATTATTATGGTAAGTTTTCTTTGCACCTGGAGTTGAATTTTAGACTTAATGGAGGTTTTTTTGTTTTTTGTTGTTTTTTTTTTAAATTCCTGGATTAAAATGTTTAACTCTGCTAACTTTAGTCGTCTGGGGCAAAAGTAATCTTTGCTTTGTTTTTCTATTGCAGAAAACATCCTTATAGTTATATTGGAAATTAATTTGCCTAAGTCCATGTACAAAAGTGTTGCTTTTCCTTACTGATTTTCCTTTCAAGTCATATATATGTTACTTGCTTGCTCAAGAGGGAATTAATGATTTTTATACTTCTCTGTAATTTGAACTATGATCTTCTTTCACAAAGTTAATAAAATTGAAAATTCTTTTGAAATTACATGATAAAGTGTAGCATGGATTTAATGTTACTTTGGAAACCAAACAAAAGTAGCCATTTTAACAAGCTCAATATAGAAAATTTGAAAAATACCAAGAAAAAGAAAGAAGCTCACAGGTGGTCCAACTCCCCAAAAAAAACACTGTTAATATTATGGTGTATTTCCTGGGTAATTTTCTGAATTGATGGTATTTTTTGAATAGTTGCTAGTAATTAATACCTGAGGATTTGACTTTCTTATACAGTCTTAATTTCTGAATAAGGTGAACGTTTTTCCTTGATAGGCAAATCATGAAAATGCAAAAAAAAAAATTTCAATTACAACTTTTTAAAATTACAGCTTAAATACAGATGTTAGTGCTAGTTACAACAATAAAGGCCCGAGAGTCCTTGTCCCGAGAAATTCCTTGGGCCAACTGTAGGTTTTCTGCAGGACAGAGCAACCTTGACTAAGTTAAATCACAGGTCAGGAGCCACCCACTTTCCTTAAGCTGCAAACAAGTGGTGAAAATGTCATTTCACCTTCCTTATATTTCATCAAGGGAAGGCACCCAAAATCAGAGACGTTGTTAGAAGTCAGAGAATTAGAAGCAAAGGTTAACAGCAATAATGGGAAGAATTCACCAAGTGGATCACCATCTCCTAATCAGAGAGTTAGCTCTGTTTTTAAAGGACATATTACAGAGCGATCCCGTTGCAGTACCCTGCGGGAAGGGGCCTTTGGCCCAGGGAAAGCCCATAGAGAACCTTGATACAGTAGTGGAAGCGTTATTTCATCACACAGATGCTCCAGCAGCAGGCTTTTAGCAAAAGTTTGGTAAGAGTACCATGCCAAATCATTATAAAAGCCATTTCATTCCATCTGCATTTTACATGCCATTTGTCCCCTCCAAGCTTTTCCTCTGCAGCATGTCAATGTTCCTGTCTGAATTCTGCACTAACTGTGCTCTGGTTTTCTTCCCAGCTTAAGTGAGAGCTTTTTCATGGTGAAAGGAGCAGCCCTCTTCTTGCAACAGGGAAGCAGTCCTCAAGGCCAGCGGAGTCTCCAGCATCCCCACAAGCATGCAGGTGATGGCTCTAGTTGCTACTCTTGAACTGGAACTTACTTTCTGTGCGGTGGAGAAACCAGCATTATCGGGGCTGAGCAGTTTGCTGGTTTTCAAATCCAGAGAAAGCGGAATATAGGTTTATTATGGCTGGGGCAGTAGGAGGCTCAGGTGCTTTTTACCTGGGGAGGCCCAGCTCGTTTTCCAGGTGGCCCTGGGAGCTCGCCAGCCCTCGTACAGTTTGTGTGAGAAGTGGGGGTCAGCAGTACCCTATCTGGATGTAGAGGCTTCCTACACACAGTTTATCATTTAGCTGCAGACTTTAAATTAAAGTAGGACTTTTTTTTTTTTTTTTTTTAGATGAAGAAATTCATTTAATAGAACTTAAAACCCAGTCTTTATAGAAGGAAAATACGTTAAATTGTAAGGTTCTATCCAAAAAAGAAAAAGCTTAGCTAATGGTTGGTGGTGATGGTAGTGCAACATTGTGAATGTAATTAGTACCACGGGGTGATATTAATTAAAAGTGGTCAAAATGGAAAAATAATAATGTATATATGTTACCACAATAAAAACTACTCACACAAAAATTATACCAGTCATCCTATATAACTCTTAGATCTTAAAACTCCACCTGAGCGGAGACTGAGATAAGGATCCCCACTATCTTCCCTTCCTTTTTTTTCAGGTACCAGGGCTGGGGATTGAACCCAGGACCTTGTATGTGGGAAGCCGGCACTCAATCACTGAGCCACATCGGCTCCCCTGAGTTGGTTTTTTTGTTTGTTTGCTTGTTTTTGTGTTTTAGGAGGCACCGGGGACCAAACCCGGGACCTCCCGTGTGGGAAGCAGGCGCTCAACTACTTGAGCCACATCTGCTCCCTTCCCTTCCTTTTTAATTTAATTGTGATAGGGTAAAGTGCCTGACTCTGAAGTGTACAGTCCAGGGAATTGTCTAGTCTTGCACACCCACCACCTGGATCAAGATGTAAAACATTTCTAGCACCCTAGAGGATCCCTCATGCTCTTTACTAGTAGGGAACCCTGAGGGGTCACCAATATTTTGATTTCTATCCCCACAGAAAAGTTTTGCCTGTTCTTGAAAGTATACATGGCATCATACCATACGGTATGCCTCTTGGACAATGCATCAGACTGCGTTCTAGCCGGATGGCGTCCCCTTGACAGCATCCGCCTTGACAGCATTCCTGTCATAGTGTAGTCCCGGAACACTGTCGTTTCTAGAGCATGGGAAGCTCCCCTTTGGGAGATTTCTTTAAGAGCCTTTGATGCACACACTGAGATGTTGACTCTGGCAGGAGGTCTTTAATGGTGGGTTTGGTTTTTGGAAATGGACACAAAAGTAATAAAGTGGGGATCAAACTGAGTTCTGTTGTTGTTGTTTGTGGTTTTATTTTAGGCGGTACTGGGGCTTGAACCTGGGACCTCGTACTCGGGAAGCAGGTGCTCAACCACTGAGCTATATCCACTTCCCATCAAACTGAGTATTAATTTAGGTCAAAAAGCAAATGGCTAAGAAATGCCTATAAAGTAATAAGACTGGTTTTCTTAGGTGGCTTGCTTCTGAAACGGAAGGCAATCTGAAAAGAGGAATTCAAAACACGTCTGTATTCAAGTGAAGTTTTGTAATACAAAGCTTTGTAATAGGCCAGTAGCCTCACAGCACACTTGTTGGACAGGCGGCACATGGTGGCATATCCATGAGCTGGAAAGGCTTTTGGTTTTCAGAACAACAGGTGACACCAGCTAGGAAATGGGGCCAGTTTTCTTGTCACCTGTAAACATTTTGTTTGTTGGGTCTCAAGCTGTCCAGTCTCATTTTGGATTGGAGTGTTTTAGGTTAGAATTTCATATCTTACAGTTTATAGCAAGGACCACGACTCTGTGATTATAATTATAATCAAGATTTATGTTTCGCTTTTTTTTTTTAAAATGGCTTGTGAGAATGGAAGATTCCCCTCCCCGCCATGCCTTCCTCATCTGTTTGATCGTTGTTTTTGCTTGTTGTTTGTGCTAGTTGTCGTGTTATTGTTTGCTCATCTGCTTGTTGTCAGTTTGTTTTTTTCTTTAGGAACTGAACCCGGGACCTCCCATGTGGGAGGCAGGCATACGACTGCTTGACCTACATCCACTCCCTGCTGGTTTTTGTTTTTGCTCATTTTCTACTCATTGTTTGCTCATTTTTTCTCTCTCTACTCGTCGTTTTTTGGTCTATGTCTGCTTGTTGTCTGCTCATTATTTGTTTGTCTTCTTTAGGAGACACTGGGAACCAAACCTGGGACCTCCCATGTGGGAGGCAGGCACTCAACTTCTTGAGCCACATCTACTCCAGGTTTTTTCTAAGCTAAGAAATTATTGTCCTGCATAGGAAACAGCAGGTTGGTTTGTAGAAAGAACAATCACTTTGGAGTCAGATTTAGCTTCTGATCCCAGTTCTATGACAACTTATCCATCCTCTGAGCCTCAGTTTCCTAAACTCTTAAACTTTGTAAAACCATCAAATACTGATAGCTCCCACAATATTTTGGTAAATTAAAATTATGCACACCACCTACCTCGTAGGTGCTCAGTATATAGTAACTAAAATTACTATGACAGTGACTTCTACTATACCACAGCTGGAAGCAGAACATTCTTGAATTTGCTGGTGGTTCTGCCGTCTTAGCAATTTAGCCATCGTTCATGTCTTAATTGTAACAAACGGAACAAAGCGAATGTCCTCTAGGTATAAAATGTCTCCTTCCTCTAATTCAAAGAGTATTTTCTTACTGTGTGTGAGCTTGGGGAAGTGCAAAACCATTTTGTAAAAAGCCTAAATAAAGCCAATTTCACATCTCTCTCGAATGCAAACACGAGTTAGGAGGAAAGCCCCTTGCTCCTTGGCTCTTCTGCCCTTGAGGGGTGGGAGAGATGGCAAGCTCAGGCAGGTGGAGGGGGGCCACGGACTGTCCAGATCATCAGCTGACGACCCCGGGGGCGGCACTGCGCAACCCTGCCTGCTCATCGAATGCTTCACATACTGACGCTGCCAGGCTGAGGTTTGTCTTTCTGTCTGTCGGCATTTCTGCATCGCAGCTAACAATCCCACCAAAAGAAGTCCACCTCTATGGAAAGTGGCCCTTTCATTTAGGCATTTATCAGACAAGCAGCTGTCATTTTCATCTGAGCAGTTCTCTGACTTGGAGTGATGGAAGGGTCCAAACAAGTCAGGAAACAGCCTGTAGTGGTTGTGTGCTGGGTACACAGCAGGGGAGGAAGGCAGTGGACTGCTCCGTGTCCTTCTTTTATTGTGACCCGTCGTCTCCAAATCGTTCCTTCTGGAAAATGATGCCACCTTAAGGGGTTTTGCACTGTGGAATCCTGTTACTGGAGAGAGCAGATAAGAAGGGCAAGTTTCCAATGACCTGCTCGCTCTCTGCAGTGGGAGGGGCAATTTGGACATCGTCTGCCCTTCTGCCTTAAAATAAAAAAAGCCACTTCTGCAAAAGGAGCATGCACAATACTTGCTTTTGGAGAGTTTGAATACGTGAGCGGTATTGGCCCTTCTGGGGTTCTAATTGTGGTCTACAGGCTAATTACTTGTAAAGATAATTCTGTTTATTTTGTTGCACAAAATTGTGACTGATACAGACTTATTGTGAATTGTTCCTTGCACCTTCTTCTAAATAGCAGCAATTTTATAGCTGAACCTTTTTTTCTTCAGAAAGAAACCCACGCAGACATTTTTAAAAAGTATAAGATAAGACTAATGATGCACCTCAGTTACGGCAGCTCCCTTCTGCTCTTTACTTTGCTTGGACCCAAAGACACACCACCTGTAAGAAACTTTTCTGCCCTCACTGCAGCCCCTTCTGGATGCCAGGGCAGCTGCCTCATTAAAATAACCAAGGGGAAAGCAAAGGAAGGAGGGAGGAAGGAAGAGCAAATGTGGCAAAATGTTAAAAATCAGTGGATCTGGGAATTTGAAGGGATAGACGTATGTTGGAGTTTTCTGTATAAGCTTTGTATTTTTTCTGCAACTGTCCTGTAAGTTTGCAATTATTTCAAAATTGAAACTTTAAGGAAAAAATATATAATTTTTGTCAACAAAAGAGAAACTGGTAGCACCAGGTATACATTTTCTGGGCACCCCACATGTAGCTGCTATCTAGAGAGTCATTTAAACATTCTTCTTTCCCTGCCTGGTTATAGAGTTTAATATCTGTCCCTTAAGGAAAATGCAGAAGAGTTTTGTGTTTTGGGTTTTTTTTTCATAATTTTTTTTTTAGGAGGTACCAGGGATTGAACCTGGGACCTCGTACATGTGAAGCAGGCGCTCAGCCACTGAGCTACACCTGCTCCCCCAGAAGAGTTTTAAGAGGAGAAATGACACCCATTATCCCATGCCCAGTCCTTTTGTTCTTGGACTACTCCAGCCTGCCTCTGCTTTTCTAGCTCCATCCTGCAAAGTCATGTTTGCATAGCATAGCATGCATTTTTCTCTAGGCCTCTCTGTATTTTCCAAAATTTGCGTTAAAAAATCCCATATTGCAAGTATGTCAGAAAATAAAAAATAAAATAAAATAAATAAAAAACTTTTAAAAACATGGCATCAAGCTATATATCTCACCCATTCCTCATCACAAAATACTCAAGAGTGAAATCAAGATGGTAAGTTTTTGTAACGCTTTTCCTGTGATATCAGTAGAGGAATTTTGACTTCTAAGTCTTCTACCAGGCCCTAAAATCAGCCTCTCATAGGTTTCTGCCTCGAAATTAGAGCGCTAACCTTTTAAAACTTTCTCTGGCCCAGCAGGCGACTTGCCCCAGCATCTTCAAGTAATGATCAACCTTCTTCGTTGTGAAGATAGAATCAAGCTGGTAAGAAGAGATGAGAGTGGCAAGTTTTAATTTTTACTTGTGATATTTGGTGGGTAATCATTCTTGAACAGTGTGGGGGGGTGCTTTTTACATTATAATAAATTCTCCCAAATCGTTCACAACAGCCAAAGCCAGATTTGTTCCTCAGTAACCCAGAAGGGCCGGCAAAGGGAGGTATCAGGGCTCTTGTGTGTTGAACTAGAATCTTCAATCTCTCCATTTCATTTGTTCACTCACTTAACAAACTTTGAGGGTCTCTCCTGAGCCAGGCACGATCCCTGGTGCTAAGGATATAAATGAGATCTGCCGCCTGCTTTCAAGCATTTCATTTTAAACAAAACAAGAAAAAAACTTAAAAAAATTTTTTTCATCTTAATTCCTGAACTCACAAGGGGGAAAGGTAGAAAGCGGGGTGGCCGGGAAGGCAGCCCAGCAAGAACATGTTTGCCTGTTCCAGGCTGTGCGCTTGGAAAGTGCCTGGACGGACCGCGTCCGGTACATGGTGGTGGTGTACAGCAGCGGGCGGCAGGACACAGAAGAGAATATCTTGCTGGGAGTCGACTTTTCCAGTAAGGAGAGGTGAGTCTCGCAGGGATGGAGGTTCCCTTCCGGGATGGAGTTGCTTTTGGAAAGAGTCCCATGGTCCCGTCCCCATGGCAGATGACGGTGGGCTGCGTGATGCCAGCTGGGCACTGTGCTAGAGCCAGCCCCTGTTCTCAGGTAGCACGGTGTCCGCCCAGGGGCTAGAAGAATAACACTGTGATTAGAGGTTTAAGGCCAGGGCCTGGACCCCGAAGAGAGTCCCTGCACCCAGGAGAGCTGCCTGAAGGAGTGACAGCAGTGGTGAGCATCGAAGGATGAGCAGGAGTCAGCCAAGTGAAGAAGAGAGGCTGCCTTCCAGGCAGAGAGCTGGGCTGGCAGAGAGGCCTTGGGTCGGGAGCTCCATGTACTTGTTGGCAGCTCCTTGGTCAGAGGCTTTAAGGGAGGCTTGGAATTTCCCAATACCTGTTTAGAGGCCACGGTAGTTCTAAAACAAGGGTGAACGGCTCGTTTTACATCTAGGATAAAATTAATGCGTCTGAGATCGGTGCAAAACGTGGATTTGTTAAGACGAGAATACTCTTTTATTATGCAGACTGTTCTTTTGCATTCTCCTGTGTGTGAGGCAACGGGCTTGGCCCAGGTAAGCCGGAAGCTGTGTTGTTCCAGCTTTTCCGACCTCGCAGAGCCTGCACGCTCACTGAGGAAGGCAGCTGTACCCAGATACCTAGAGTCGAGGCCCAGTGCTGCAGAGATGCTCGGGGTTTTGTGAGAACCCAGGAGGGGTGGCGTAGAGAGGGCATGCCAGAAGCTTTTGGGAGGGCATCGGTTCCGGGGTTCCATCAGTGAGCAGCACAGGCCTGGCCTTTGGGCCTAGAGGCACGAGTGCGTCGGCCGATGTGCACACGTGCACTCTCCAGGTTCACTCTTCCCCCAGCTGGCATGGACAGGCCCGTGTGCTCATCTGCACACACTCGGAAGCGCCCTTGTGTCCGTCCTTTCCTCCCTTTGTCTCCCCTGTTTCCAGGCTTTGATTTGCACGTGGTTCCCCCTCTGCTTGCGTGCTCCCCTCTCAGGCCACCCTTGGGCTCTGAGATGGACCCACAACCTGTTTGCAGGCACCAATCCCAAGGCCAGTGCTGATCTCCTGTGGTTAGGGGAGGGGTCGAGGAGCTACAGGGGGTCTGGCGGGGAACAAGGACTCAAGGACCTTCCTATCGGGCCGGGTACAGCCATCTTCCGTGCTGGGAACGGGTCGTTCTCCTGCAGCTCCCCATTGCCATTGTCGGCTGTCCGTGCATCCCTGGCTTGGAAACAGAGCCCTGGTCCTTACCAGAAGCCTTTGGCCTGCTGAGAGCATGATATGCTTGTTTTTCTAAAATTCCTGCCATGAGATTTTCATTCCAAAAGAAAGAAAGAAAGCTGAGCTTTGTCCCCAAAGCGTCACTTCAGTGGGTTCCCAGAGAGAGAGAGTCCCAGGCATGCTGTTGAAGAAGATAGAATTGGCTACGGCAGGCTCATGAGTTCTCTTGCAGAGTTTTATGTCTCTACACGCTTTCTTGGGAGACCAGAGCAGCCACTTCCCTTGCTCGATCTTGGCATTATTTTTTGTATCAGACTGAGGAACGTTTCTATATAAAGAGTCCTCCACCCATTTAGTGTCTTGCAGTCTGCAAAGAATGTTTATAAATGGGATCTCAGGACAGGCCTTTCTTCTGCCTGGACCTTGAGCCTTGTCTCAGGCCCCTTCCCATGGTTCAGACCCCAGGGACTTGGACCCTGCTTTCCTCTCCTGTGGTTGCCCCACCCACTTCATCCTTTGTGGTCATTCTGCCTCTGAAAAAGACCCGGTTTTCCTAACTGCGTATTCCTTCCTTGCTTCTCTTAATATAAACCCACCAGCCCTCCTTCCTTATGAAAAGCTTAGTGTTAATTGCTACAGGAATACTGGGAACTCACAAAAATACCCAGTGCGGAGACATAGGGCATTGACCGAGCTGTTCCAGCCATGTCGTGGACCCTGGTCCTTGTCCTCACCTCCGCTTCGAGACAGTGAGTGAGAGTCCTCCGTGGACTTCCATCCACAGAGCACAGCATCATCGGCCCCTTCCCCCTCTCTGGGTTCAGCGGAGGCCAGTTTAGACGGCTCCTTGTTTCATGTGGACAGTTTTATCTCTGACTCCTTGGCTTCTGCCTGCCTGGGAAGGATCCCCTGCTGACATTTCCTCCACAAGCAAGCTCCCCAGCTAGCTGGCTCTGGGCTCCCAGTATTCTCGTAGCTCTCCGTGCCGTTTTCTCTCTGGCCTGGGTGGTCAATGTTGAAGAGGGGATGTGCTCCGATGGGTCTCCAGGCCTGCCGACCACATCGCCAGGGCTCTGCCCTGGGTTTTCTGCGTATCTCTTTGGGCTCTTGTGGTCCCTCGCCTCTTCCTGACACAGCCTAGGAGCTCCAGGAGCTCTGAGTCTCAACCTATGTTTCATTTTGCAGCTCTACAAAGGAAGTACGGTTAGCCCATCGGGAATGGGTGGGACCTGAGAATTTGTCTACCACGAAAGGCTTCATTTCATTTGATCTGAAGGGCTTGAAACAAACTCACCCACAGATACAGAAGCAGAAGGTCAAAAAGCGTCCTGTGGCTGGCGAAGCTCTGGGGGGAATCTGGTTCTGTGAACCCAGAGTCCCCGCCTGCAGTCTCGTAGCCGTGGGAGCACGAGCATAACGTTACTCCCTGAGGGGGCTGTTAAGTGGCAGCAGAGATGTCAGTTTAAGATTCCAGAAGGATGGCAGAGCTGGCCCTTGGCACAGTCACAGAGGTTTCTCACAAGACAACATCTTTTTAAATGCCTGGAGGGTTTTCATAATAATTCGAGGAAACCCTCTGATAAAGCTGTTTCTCTCCTTCTGTCTTTCTCAGTGGCGCCAGTCTCTGAAGTTGTTAAGTATCATTTCACTGTTAGGATGGGCAAAACAAAACCAGTTTAAGCTGCTTTTTAAAATGATAGCTGCACAGAAGGTAAATCCCAGAGGTCCAAAAGTGAAATCCGAAAATGGTATCAGCACTCCCTCCTCCGTCATCACCCCAGGATGGAAGAGACTGGGGTTGGCTACCACCTCTTTCTGGTGTACCCTGAGCGTGTTTGGCCTTCTCCCTGCTGTGCGCCAGCCGTCGGCATCCTCATCCCCTGCTGTGGTGTTGGCGTGTGGTCAGCCAAAAGCTCCTGGTTCCCTGAGAGCCTCAGCTAAGACCTGCATTGATGGAGTTGTGCTCACCCCAAAGTGGTGGGGTCACAGTGCCCTGCGAGTGTCTCTAAATAGGGCTCACTTGGCAATTCCCTCCAGGGGTCCCTGCCCAGACAGCCTAAGAGCTTCTGTGAGACTCGAGTCCAGCAATTTGTCCCAGGTCCTGTGGGGTCCCCCATCTGAGAGCTGGGAAGGCTGGGCTAAGAGCAAGAGAATGGGAAGACTGTGTTTACATGGGTGGATGCCAGTTCTGGTTGTCTTCTCTTTCCCCCCACCCAGTAAGAGCTGTTCTATCGGGATGGTCCTTCGGCTGTGGAGCGACACGAAAATCCACCTTGATGGAGATGGGTAAGGAGATTTTTTTAAAAGATTTATTTTATTTATTTATTCCCCTTGTTGTTTGCGCTCACTGGTTGTTCTCTTTGTCCATTCGCTGTGTGCTGTCTGTGTCTGCTCATCTTCTCTTTAGGAGGCACCAGGAACCAAACCTGGGACCTCCCATGTGGTAGGCGGGAGGTCAATCGCTTGAGCCACCTCAGCTCCCTGCTTTGTTGTGTCCCTCATTGTCTTTCCTCTTCGCATCTCCTTGTTGTGTCACCTTGTTGTGTCAGCTCACTGCACCTGCCTGTCTGCCAGCTCGCTATCTTGCTTATCTTCAGGGGCACTGGGAAACGAACCCGGGACCTCCCATGTGGTAGGTGGGAGCTCATTCACTTAAGCCACATCCACTTCCCGAGATTTTCTTTTTTTTTTTTTTTTTTTAAGGTATTTTTTATTTTGGACTTTGAAACACGAGTTGGTTCGGGTATTCCTGGAGAATCATTAGCCACAGAATCACATGTGATATGTTAATTACATTTGGAGAACTAATATTACCGTCCTGTAAGCTGCACAAGGAAGCGTACATTTTGGACATTACTTAAGGAGATTTAGGTCATGAAATGTCAAAGGGAGTGCATCATAGGAGGTTTGCTGCTGAGTGCAGTTCAAGAGAAGCAGTAGAGGAAATGATCTTCATGCATTCCCTGGCTTTGTTAAGTAAATCCTCACTCACTGTGTGCCTTCCATGGGGCTGGTCTGAAAGTTCAAAGATGAATGTCATACAGCAGGAGCCCACAGTCTTTGAGGGGGAGAGACAGACAGCTGACAGGTACAACAGTGCTTCAGGTGCCACTTTGGAGACTGCCAAGGAGGAATTAGTCGTTTTGGCCTGGACCGAAGGGCTATAAGGATTTGGCATACATTAGCTCCCGGGGAAAGAAGCAGAACAGGAAATCGTCCCTATACTGGCCTTACAAGCAGGCAAACGTGTTGCCTCATCAGTAGGATTGGATAGGGAAAAAAAATCAAAATGGGATTTGTTGAAGTGGTGGAACTATGGGGGAAATTTTCCTTTTTAAATTTTGTGTTCCATTAATGTATTTCTTGTGCAATTGCACACACATGCACAAAAGATGGGGTACATCTTAGTTTCCTAGCTGCTAAAATAAATGCTATGCAGTGTGTTGGCTTAAGGAACAGAAATTTATTGGGTCACGGTTTTGAATCTAGGAGTCCAAAATCGAGGCATCAGCAAGGTAATGCTTTGCCCTTAAAGACTGTGGCATTCCAAGGCTCGCTGCTGTCGATCCCTGGGCCCTTGGCTTTTCTGTCACATGGCGACATCCACTCCTTTCTCTTCCGGGTTCTGTTGACTTCCAGCTTCTTCTCCATGTGGCTTTCTCTGCTTCAGCCTCCGGTAATGGCAGGGAGGCCTGGCCTCATTCAGTTGGGCCACACCTTTACTTTTGAAAGGCCCTATTTACAGTGGATTCACACCCCCAGGAATGGATTAAGGTTAAGGACATGTTTCTTGTAGGGCACATAATTCAACCTACCACAGAGTATGTGAAGCAACAGGGTGGTGGCACAGTTGCGGGAAGGTCGAGGTGATGCTGTCACCTGCTGTCATTGCCCCAGTGCTTTGCTGGGCTCTTGGGTTTTGGTAGAGCTCACATTGCTGGATGAAGAACAAGTCTTCATCGTTTGAGAATGTTTCTGCTTTGCTTTTTTTTTTTTTTTAAAGATTTATTTATTTCTATCTCCCCCTTGTTTTGCGCTCACTGTCTGCTCTCTGTGTGTTCTTCTGTGTCTGCTTGTCTTCTCTTTAGGTGGCACCGGGAACCACTCCTGGCACCTTACGGAGTGGGAGAGAGGCGCTCAATCTCTTGCGCCACCTCAGCTCCCTGCCGCTTTGCTTTTGTCCTTGCCTCCAATGCAGTGGGTTTCACAGACAACTGGAGACACACTGGTCCTTGGAGTACCCAAATGGGCCTGCTCCCGTCCCCTGTCCCCTCTAACTGATTTGATTAGAGGGTCAGGGTTCTCAGGATGGATGTCCTTTTGTTTTTCGTCCGCAGGGGGTTCAGCGTGAGCACAGCAGGAAGGATGCATATCTTCAAGCCTGTATCTGTGCAGGCCATGTGGTAAGTGCGCTTTCAGGGACCTGTGGCTCCTTAGAAACGTCTTCCTGGCTGACAGCACAAATGGGAAATCCCCTTCTACTGAGAAGCTCGTTTAGGTGCGTTATTTTCACACATCTCCAGCTCCTGCTGACAAAATGCCAGTCCAGCCTAAATTCATTCTTTGGTGTACCTGGGACACTGTAGGCACTGAGCTTGGCAGGGGCGCGGGGGGCGTAAAGAGGATGTAACTCCTGCCCTGTGGGGTTTACAGACTGTTGAGGGAGGTGACCGTCCACACGCGAGGGAAGGGGGCTGGGCCAGGCACCCACGCAGGGTACCAGACGGTGGGCTACCGAGTGGGGCAAGGCCTCCCCTGGGACCCTGCTTTTGGGATGAGGTCGCTGTTGGTACAGGCTGCACTGGGCGAAATGGGTCCCATCCACAGCTTGTCTGCACCAGCTCCCTGTAGAGCCTTCGTCTTCCTGGTGGCATGCACGGAGGGCACGTGCAGCCAGCTCAGCACAGCAGTCTACCTTGAATCATCTGGAAAGGACTCAGGACAGATCTGTTGGTATCTGCTCAGCGGTTCAAAATAATTACATTTTTCTCTGGGACACAGAGTTATTCAGAACTCAGCAGGTTGATAGTGTACTTCATTTCACCTTCTCTATTATGCCACATCGTGGTCAATTCAGGATCATTTGGGGGAGGGGGACACATGAAATCACAGTTCTCTCACAGTGAACCAGTAGATATTCTAGATATTTGTTTTGAGTCCCTGGATAATTCGTTATCTCTTTCAGGCAAGTGAAAAATATGCCCACATATTTTTCCAAAAATTTCTGGACCAGAACTAAATTTAGTAAATGCTCAGCTCCAGTTTGTTCCCTCCGTTAGCCCAGAGATAGGGCAAGTATGTAAAGCTGGAAGAAGTTAAGTGGATTGCAATACTTTTTATACAATTTTTGAACCGTTTTCTTCTCTCTTTTTTTTTTTTCCAACTTTGTTTTCTTGAAATACTTCTGAACGTACAGGAAGGTTGCGAAAGTGATAATTTTTAAAAACCCATACCAAGAATATACCATACATACCCCCGGCCCAGACCACCAGATCCACCACCTGTTAACATTGTGTTGAGCCGTTTTCTGATCACTGCCTCCATTCCAAGGCCTCGCTCTTCCACTCTTATCTGATAGTCCAGCCCATACTTTTCTAAAAAGAGGTAAAACAGGAGTGACTAAATCAATCATTAGCACTTACCTTTTCAGTGTTGTTTCTTCTGCCCCCACTCGACCCCTCCAAACTTCTTCTTCACTCAGTTTCTGCTATTGAGATGAATTTTTAGAACTCATTTCCTTAGGAAATCTAAGCGCCTAAGCTATTAGAACATTGATGGGTGGGTGGTCTTAGAAATTAAATTTCGGGGAGCATGGTGACATGTCTCTTTGCTGCCGAGTGTCAGGGTCCCTGGGTTCAACAATTCCGGAGTTAAATGATGGAATTAAACGTAACAGATGAACCAGCCTGATCTGAGAGCGGCACAGTTTTTTTTTTCTTTCTTTCTTTCCCTTTCTGAAATTGGTGGAGAATGTTTGTCTGCTCCTGGACGCGATGCATGTGTTGACTGGCAGGCTGTGACTGTCCATCTGCCTCGTACACCCTCCAGACCCTCCTGTGTAAGGACAAGTCCCATCAGGAGGCCTTTGTGGACTGCCCTTCTCCCTGCCCCGTTTTAAACCGTTTTTCAGAGGGAAGGAGAAAGGAGCACTCCTGGTGCCCTCCAGGCCTGACCCTCCCCTGCTCACCCCTGCAGGTCGGCCCTGCAGGTCCTTCACAAGGCCTGCGAGGTGGCCCGAAGGCACAACTACTTCCCCGGGGGCGTGGCCCTGATCTGGGCCACCTACTACGAGAGCTGCATCAGCTCCCAGCAGAGCTGCATCAACGAGTGGAATGCCATGCAGGACCTGGAGTCCACGCGGCCCGACTCCCCCGCCCTGTTTGTCGACAAGTGAGTGCAGCGCCTCCCCCGGCGCACGCATGTTGGACCATGGACAGCCGGCCTCGTCCACACCCGCTGTGGGCCATGGGCATCCTGGGCCATGGACAGCTGGCCTTGTCCACGCCCACTCTGGGCCATGGACAGCCTCGTCCACACCCGCTCTGAGCCGTGGACAGCCGGCCTTGTCCACGCTCACTCTGGGCTGTGGATCACTGGTCTCATCCACACCCACTCTGGGCCATGGAAATCCCGGGCCATGGAAGCCCCGGCCATGGACAGCCGGCTTCATCCACTCCCCTCTGGGCCCTAACCCTGATTCTGCACCAGATCCGTGGCCCTTTGAGGGACGCCTTTCCCAGAACCAGCACATAAATCAGGGACTCCTAACCTCAGGTCCATGCTTACTCTTCTGCAGGCAAAGGGTCTATGACCCCCTTAAAATGATAGGCACATTTGTGTGCGAGTGCACTTTTGGGGAATGAGCGCACAACCTCCACCAGATCCTCAAAGGAATACATGGCCGACATATTTCATCAGCTCCTTGGCAGTGCTTTGTGGTACGGCCCTTCCTCTTCAGGTTGCCAAAGACTTTAATTTCCAAGGCCTCTTCCCCTGCTGTTAGGAGAATTATGCATGTGACGTCCTGTTCCCCTGGATCCCCAAACACAGCGGCATGAGCACAAGCCGAGGTCAACCTGCCTTGGCAGCCACAGCGAGCCAGGAGTGCCTGCGCAATCTGAGACTGTGGCAGTTCAATCCTAGTGCAAGAAGAAGGAGGCTGTTCTCCCCTTCCCTCTTGGCTGGGGCCCTCTGACCCCTGAGTGTTGAGTTCCCCGGGACCCTGCATTTTAGGAGAGGCCTCAAAGCCACGTTACGTAAGACCTGAAAGAAAGCAGAACAGGTGGGAAGAAGTGAGAGTTGACTCTGAATATGCAGAGGGTCATTATGTGGAAGAAGGATTACCGTTTACTTCAGAAGTAGGACTGATGTGTGTAAGTTACAGGGAAGCCATGGGTTTGAGTCCGATGAAAAAGAGGTAAGGGGAGCTGGACTGCCTCAGGGCTCAGGTTTCCTCACTGCCCAGACATGTTCAAGCAGACGGAAGGGCCGGCAGTGTGGGGATGTCACACTGGCAGTCCAGCATTCCTACCCTGAGAACCTGCGTCTCTGTAGGACATGCCAGAGAAGAGAGTTTCCAGACCACCGTTGAGCCTCTCGAGCTGCTGTTTTTTTTTTTTTTCTTTAGGCGGTACCAGAGATTGAACCCGGGACCTTGTGCATGGGGAGCAGGTGCTCAACCACTGAGCTCTACCCGCTCCCCTGCTCTACGTTTTGTTGACTCCTGTGGGAGCTCTCGAGACAGAGCAGGTTTTCTGCATGCCTGTCCATCTCTCCTGTCCCACCCCCAAGAGCATACACACCAAGAAGTTAGCTCTACAGACCCAAACCGCATTGTGATTAGACCCGGGAGCAGCTGGTGTGTCTGTCAGCGCTGACCTGTGGCTCCCTGTGGTTCTGTGCTTTCCTAAAGGTCGTTTCTTTCCAGGCCGACTGAAGGCGAAAGGACCGAGCGTCTCATCAAAGCCAAACTCCGAAGCATCATGATGAGCCAGGATCTGGAAAATGTGACCTCCAAAGAAGTAAGAGCTCCCCCTTCTTAGCAGGCCAGAGGTCAGAGCATATCCCCTGGTCCTGCTTCCAAAAGCCAAGGCAGAGGCATGCCGGCACCCATCTGCTCGTCAGTTCTCAGGGGTTTTTCTCTGCCTCCTCCTGCAAAGGCAGCAGGGCTTAGTGGAAACCTTTGCCACTTACCAGCTGTGAGACCTTGGACAAATTTCCCTGAGCCTCATCTGTAAGACCTTCACTGAGATACATCAAGTGCCCCTAGAAGCATTTACACATTAGCACCCTGCACTTCTCTGCTCAGCCAGCCTCCATCCACCTTGTGCTTTACTTCAGATACAGCAAACTCTTCTTTCTCCTCATAATCACAACTTACCGGCCAGGTCTGAGCCCTGGACTGCCTTCCAGTGGCCTTTTAATATTTTCCTGGATCACATTTTTCTTTTTTCAGTTGCTTTCTATTCCAGGAATGCAATGAATTATAATAACAGCTTTCAGTAGATGGATTTAAGAAGTTGAAATTGCCATTTTAAAAAGGCATATATAATCTTTTCATTAATTAACAAATAATTTTTAAAATACTGTGATAATTTCTAAAGCAAGACGAAACTGATTTTGGCACCAATTTTAGCACTGATTTTTACTTTGTAAAAGTTTAGCTATTTTAAATTCAGTAGAAAAAGGTCCCATGGGAATCAGATTTATTATTTGAAATAGTAAACTTCCCCAGGCAGATGTACTTTTAGGTGGAGCAGCCTGCATTCCCCTTACCCACCCATGTGCTAAATGCATGTGTCTCTTTGCACATGTGCTACTCCGGTGGGGGGTGGGGTGGGGGGGCAGGGGGGGCTGGGGGGGTGGCGGGGAACCACCCCTTTTTTGAAAATAGCCACAGATCATGTCATGGCTTTAGCTCTTTGGAGGTGGACAGCTGTTTGCTTTAACAAACCCTTTTTCCTACTATTTCCTGTTTCACAGATACGTAATGAATTAGAGAAACAGATGAATTGTAACTTGAAAGAATTCAAGGAATTCATAGACAACGAGATGCTCCTTATCTTGGGACAGATGGACAAGCCCTCCCTTATCTTCGATCATCTTTATCTCGTAAGAGGCAGGGCACATAGCGGTCTCTGGTTTGGGAAGCATAAATCAGATGTTGATTGCTTGGCGCTTGCAGCAAGTCAGAGAGGGAAAGCAGGCACAGAACTTTGATTACTGGAGCCTCCATCTCAGCTCCTAAGGGAGTTCAGCTCTTTGACCCCTTCCCTGGCCTGCAGCCTCCTGGTCTGCTCTCAAGCCAGATGTTTGAGATGTGGCTCCCAGCTGAGCTGTGGGGAGTTACTTGAAAGCTCTTTGGCATTGTCAATTGGCAGCTATTTTCAGACTCTCAGAACCCTTTGTCTTCTTAGGTCACTAACACAAAGGCCCCATCCACTTAGCTCCAAATGGTTTGTGGGCTAATAACCCACTTATTAAAGGGATCATGCTTGGCAGACCCCAGAATTAGGCCTTGCCACACCGAGACACAAGAAACTGCAGGGAAGACCCAGCGAACCCCTGAAATGTGGCATCCCCGCTGCGCTCATCCTGACAGCTGCTCCCATGCTGTCACCCCAGAAACAGGCCCTGGCGGTTATAGAATTAGGGCGTATCTGTACTGATTCTCTTAACTAACCTCCATCTCTTGCCCAGATTTTTGATAATGCTGCAAATCGCCATAGAAGGCGACGGGCACATTTCCAAAGAGCCAGCATAGAGGATGGCATGTTTATAAACTCAGAAAGGCAGCGTGCGGCAACAAAAATCAGACCCGCCAGGCTCGACTGCCCGTCTCTCATTGAGCAAGTCCCTTTGCCTCTTTGTGTCTTCATCCGATTACTAAGATATATATTTAAAGCACCTGTTGCAGTTTCTATAGGCACTAAATAAATGGTGACCATTATTATCGGAGGAGAAATTGCTTCCTGGGAAAGGTGGGCAAGTCGGCTGCTGAAGACATGAATTTCATTTCTGTTCGTAGGAAACAATTAATAGTTCTTCAAAAATATGTATCATTATATCTCTTTAAAATGTAAATATGTGGCTCTGAAGCTGGGGAACACCCCACACTAAGGTACCTCGGAAGTAAATTGCTTTCTGAGCTGAAGGCACCGCCCTCCTGAATCTCTCCACTAGGGGGAGGTCATGGCAAAAAGGACGTGTACTGCCTTAGTGGCATTTCCTTTATTTTTTTGGTGTGGTTTGGTGCTTTGTGTCACTTTTTCCATGAGAGATACTGAAGGAATTTTTATGTTTGAGCCTCTCCCTCAAACATGAAAATCCAGCTAGGACCCACAGCTTGTCAGCTCGGTGGGTGCCTCTGCAGATCCTGGGTCCCTTGGGAAAAGAAGTTTGTCCTTTTGCTCTTTGTGAACTCTGTTCTCTGCACTTATTTCCTAAAATCAAAGTGGCAATTTTTTGCCTTTGGTTTGTGTGTGTGTGTGTGTGTTTTTCCCTTTTCACCTTCTTTGCTCAGAAATGGAGGGTTTGTTTTATAATGATAACCATTTAAAAAGTATTCAATTACAACATGTGGTAGAAAGTTTGGGAATATGAATAAGTCTAAAGAAGAAAACAAAGTGCATTCCCAATCCCTCAGATCCAGAAATAGTTACTGTAACATTTTGGTAGATTGATTTTCCCATCTTTTCTCTTTTGTATGCATGTAGAGCTGCTTCTTAAGAAAGGGAGAAAGGAGAGGAAAGAATCATATTGGTTATATAGTTTTGTATCCTGCCCTTTTTCTTTTTTTTTCACTCTTTTCATTATATGGTGTTTCCCCATGCCATTAAATAGTCTCCAAATGTATGACTTATTTTAATACCTCCATCATACATATGGATCTGTCATAATTTATTTTACTAGTTTTCTCTCGCTGGACTTTTTGGTTCCTGCTGCTCTGTTATTAAAAATAACTGTAAATATCCTTGTACATAAATTTCTGTGTGCATTCTGATTATTTCCCTAGGATAGCTCTTTTATTATTTTTTTTTTTATTTTTTATTTTTTTTATTTTACTGGGAGGCCCCAGGGATCGAACCCAGGTTCCTCCATGTGGGAGACGGACGCCCAACCATTTGAGCCACATCCGCCCCCAGGATAGCTCTTTGTAAGTGGAATTATTGAGTCAAAGGGTGTGAACCTTTTTAATATTGCCAAAATCCTTCCCAGAAAAGGTATAAGGATTCCCACTTTAATTAGCGATGTGTGAAAGCACCTCTTTCCTGAGTGGGAAGCGGTTGGTCATTGCCTCTGGGTCCAGGATCACTCTGGAATCTTAGGAAAGGAAATGGCGAGACAGGGAGCAGGCTTTCCTGGACTTTTTCCTTCACTAAGGCCAAGGGGCCAGGGAGGGCCTCGCTCTCTTCCCTCCCTCCCTATCACACCCCCATATCAGCCTCTCTGAGGCCAAGGGCCCATGAAAGAACTTCTCCCCATCAGGGCTAGGGCAAAGTATGCCTCTCCCGTAGGCAGCTCTTAGGCTGACATCTGACACTCACGGGGGTTTGTGTGATCTGTCCCCCAGGGCTCTGAATGGAATGCATCCAATCTGGAGGAACTGCAGGGCTCAGGGTGAGTCTGCTCCCCTCGTCTCCCCTCGTCCTTCCAGGCAGCTTAGCCATGCACAGCTCTGCCGCTCAAGTGGAGACCTCGTGCTGTCTGCCTTTCATTGCCTGCACCCTGGTCTCCGGAGTGGCTGCCGGGGCTGATTTGCATAGCTAAACAGATGTGCTTCAACGTGCCACGTCCTGAATAATTCACGGGCTCTAGATTTTTACTGGGGTTTTGTGCGATTGTGTATAGCAGGGAGAACGTTTCTAAACCACACTCAAACCTGATAGGACAGGCTGGATGCTGATAAGGCTCTAAGTCCCTTCCCACCGCCTCACTGCCCTGCAGAGGTGGTAAGAATCCTCGCTTGGACGCGGACATCTGCTGTCCTTTTGCCAGTGAGCGACTCTGATCGCTGAGCCGCTCCTGGTTCTATCTGAGTTTGTGCTTTGGGGTCTGGTGGGAATCTTGCAGCCAGAGACTTTGTACTGGCCAGAAACGTATGCCTGTCTTAGTCTGAGTACTTGAAATGCTCAACTGCAGGGGGGAAAAATGTTTTCAATCGAGACCTTCAGGAACAGATGTCTGCACGTTTAAAAAAAAATAAAAAAACAACCACAAAATCACCATCCTGTGGGTCTGACATGATGGCATTCTTGAATTACAACATTTAAAAAATCAAGACTAAACAAATCTTAAAATATACCTCTAGAGCTACTGGTTAAGACGTGTTCTTTCAACAGAAACTGTTCTTAAAATATAGAGTGATAATACTGTATATTCTTTCCATCTTACTAGGAATAATGATATTTTTGAAAGCAATTTTTAAAGCATTTGTAAGTATTGTCTTGTGGAATCTCTTTGAGATACTTTCTCACTCCTGAAATTATTGTGGTCCTTTGAAAATAGAAGTATTAATCCAGTTTAAGGAAATATAGAACCTGGGTTAAGAGACCCTCTCAAGTATTTATTTATTCACTTATTTATTTATATCTTCCTATTTCAAAAGAATTTGAGGTGATTCCCAAGGACATAAATAATAGATATATTCTACTTTTTAACTATTTAGAAGTGGAGACTGCTTTTTAAAGCCTCTGTATACTCATAATAGTTATAAATTTTTGAAGCTTTAAAGATTTTAGAAATTTATTAGAGTAATATAGCTATTTACCTTCTAAGAATTAACATTGCTTAGCAATGCCTTGTACTGATTTTTTTTGTGTCTTTTTATAAAGAAATTTAGCTTTTTAGCAAGAATATATTCTCATCATGTAGAGTAGAAACTATTTTAAAAGTTACTGCTAAGCAAAAACAAAAATCCTACAACAAATATATATCCTTTATTAATGTTTTGGCATCTTTCATTTTTTTCTCTGCCCAGTGTTTTGTTACTTTGGCTTCTGTAGTTCCTCCTTCTCATTCTCCAAATTTGTTTATCTTTTCTCATTGCAGCATTGACTACATTTTAAATGTAACTAGAGAAATAGATAATTTTTTCCCCGGCTTATTTGCGTATCATAACATCAGAGTCTATGATGAAGAGACCACAGACCTCCTCGCCCACTGGAATGAAGCCTATCATTTTATAAACAAAGCCAAGTAAGTGGGTGGAGACACAAAGAGGTCTGGGAGTGGGGGTGGCTCAGTGGTTGAGCACCTGCCTCTCATGTACGAGGTGCCAGGTTCAATCTCTGGTACCTCCAAAAAGAAAAAAAAAAGGAACAGGTCTGATGGGCACATGCTGGGTGGGCAGAGACACCCAGCAATCCCAGACAGATTCTCTGGCCCGAAGAGGCTTGGACATTTGACCTTAGGCCGCGGGCCCCGAGCACCAAAGGGGAAAAGTTGGTCTTTTCCTAATGGAGGCCTTAATGAGCGTGTTCTCTCCCACTTGTTCTTGACCGTGACATTTGACCCCAGGCTCATCCTCAGCCCTCGTTCCAGGCAAGGATCCCACCAAGAGGGCTGTTGGGAGCTCTATCTCTAGGGAGCCAGTGACCCAAAGGAGGGGTGGGACACTTAGAGCACCTTTGGGCCTGCTCTCCCTAAAGAAATCTGCTCAGCCGAGTGTGCTGGGCTCATGGCCTCCTTCTTGGCCTAAATTAGTGCCATTTTCCTATGCGGGTTATATGGGACAGACCTATCAGAGGACGTGACCACCCCACTGCCCCGAGCCCGCCGACGTGTCCTTACCAAATCTTAGTTCTCTTGTGTTCCCAGAGGACAGAGTCGGGGCTTCCTGGACAAAGAGAAAAAAAAAAGCAGATGTGGGGAGGAATTTTCAGCACAGGCTATGGGAAACTGGAGCCTGCTCCCACCTGCAGGCAGGCTGCTTCTAGCCTAAACAGGCAAGCCGCTGGGTCTCCCTTCCCTACAGGTAATTTCGCAGGTGCCGTTGGTACCAGCCCAGCGATACCTTCCTCCTGTTCTTGAGCAACTGATACTTGGAGAAACACTGTTCCCAGTCTGGCCTTATCTGTGAAATCAGCCACTCCTGGGCCAGTCCCCCCTCCTTACAGACAACCTCAGCAGCCCCTTCCTCCTCCATTCTCTTCTCTCGTAGCCCAAGTGGGGGGGGTGTCCTGCGCCCTTGCCCCTTGACCTCCCGCCTGACAAGTGTCTCGCTCTCCCAAGGGCCTCGCAGCTCTCGGTTCACTGACCCCATTTTTCCACAGTACCCCATTCACTGACTCTGTCTGCTATAGCAGCCGAGTGGCTTTTGCAGAAATCTCCTTAGGTGCCCAGTTGCTTCCCACAAAAGGGGTTTTTTTTGGTCTAGCCTGTTCCAAAGAAGACTCCCCCTTTGTCCCTGCATTTTTGGAGCTATCCCGGCCAAACTTGGACAAGCAAGGACAGGTTTATTTTGATTTCCCATTGTGTGCTAATGGACTTTACAGTCAAGCGATTTCCTTTAGAGGGTGTGTGACCCTCTGCTCCGTAAACATTAGGACTTTGGGGGATCTGGGCGAGGAGATAACGTCAAGGTTTTTGAAAAAAATTTTAAAATTCCGTTTTAAGCTCTTCTACCCCCACCCCCTCCCCCTACCCCGCAGGAGGAACCATTCCAAGTGCCTGGTGCACTGCAAGATGGGCGTCAGCCGCTCGGCATCCACCGTCATCGCCTATGCGATGAAGGAGTTTGGCTGGCCCCTGGAGAAGGCATTCAACTACGTGAAGCAGAAGCGCAGCATCGCGCGCCCCAACGCGGGCTTCATGCGGCAGCTGTCTGAGTACGAGGGCATCCTGGACGCCAGGTGGGTGGCTGTCCACTGCCCGCCTCCGGCCGTGCCAGCCCGGGGCGCCTCGCACCTGCCACCGTGCAGCCGGCAGTGGCTCCTGCAGCCCAGGCCCTGCCTCCCAGGGAGAGCCAGTTTGAGAAAAACCACCATTGTCTGGGGTCTGATGCGCGGTTTCCAGGAGGGATCTGTTCGGATCGTGTTGGCGGGCGAAGCTCGCCTTGATCCTGGAGGGAACGGTGCCTAATTCACAAGCCGAGGCCCGGCCCCGTGTGCAGCATGGGCGGGCGTGTCTCCGGTGCGTTGCTCGGGCGTCTGCTTTGTGCAGGGCCCAAGCTTCCCCGCGGTTGCGGGACGCACTCAGGGACTGCGGGGTGCAGAGACCTGGCCCCACCACCGCCCGGCTGTGCGACTCCTGCAAGCTCGCCCGTCGCCCCCGAGCCGCGGTTTCCTCGTCCAAGTAAAGAATTAGTAATGCTCACCTGATAGGTTGTTGTGCAGTTTCCCTGACTACCAGGTGGGTTTAACTTCACAGATACTTTGACACATAAAAACTCAATAAATAGAGCAGTTTTTTAAAAAATCTCCAATCCCCACCCTGATCAAGATGTGCAAAGGAGAGGTTCTCCCCCTTTCACAGATAAGGAATTGATGTTTGCCCCTTATCACTCAGCCAGCAGACAGCAGAAGGGAGACGTGCAGCCAGCTCCTTCCGCCCCGAGATTCACTGTGGCACGTCAGGCTCTCCAGACGGAAGCCAGTCTCTCGGGACTCACTTGCACCCGTCCCCTTTCTATTCAGTCTGTGTACAAAAATCAGGCCTCTCTGATTCACGTCTGGCAGGAAGCCACTGGCAAAGTCCACCCTACCCTGCCTGTTGGCTTCCTGGCCAAGCTTGGGAAAGCAGGAGTTCCCTGGCAGGATTGAACAAGGTCCAGAGATCAGCTCTGGCCATCTCTGGACTCCTTCACTGTCAACCCAGAGAGGGGCTGGACATCCCCAGGCAGGGCAAGGAGGAGGAAGGCCCCGCTCGCCTCTCCCTTAGCCGACCACTGCTTGCTGCCATCCTTGGCCTTGCCTGGAACGTGTGCACATGGAGCAAATAATGGTGACTCCTCGTGATACTCCCTGGGTTTGGAGAACTGCAGCAAATCCTTCATTCACACTATTCTTTCATTTACTCTTCTCTTCCTTGGCTGACTTAACCCTCTTAAGCCTATGAGGTCGTATTACTCTGGATATGGTTCATGGAGGTGACTTACTTTCCTTATTTCATTATAAGTCTTTCTGATTTTGTTTTTTCCTGTTTTTTTTTTTTCCTTTTTAAGCTTTATGTTTTAAAAATGTATTCTAAAAACAATGAGAAGGTTGTTTTAAAAAAAACTGCCCTGTGATCTCTTCAACTTCAACAAAAATTCTCGCTTTTCTGGGATCTTCCAAACTTTATTCATGTGTACTATATGTGTGTTTTCATTGCTGTGTTAACGTGTATACATTTGTACACACACTTTGCTTTGATCCCCATAATCTGCTTATAGTGTAGCTGGAAAAGGATGATTATTCTCTCTTTTGTTTTTTTTTTCCTAGGAGGTACCGAGGATTGAACCTGGGACCTCGTACATGCAAAGCAGGTGCTCAACCACTGAGCTGCATCCTCTTCCCCCCACCCCCCCCACCTTTTTTTTTCAGGAGGTACCAGGGATTGAACCCAGGACCTCGTACATGCGAAACAGGTGCTCAACCACTGAGCTACACCCGCTCCCCTATTAGTCATGGAGAGAGACCTGCTGAAGGTCCCCAAATGAGGGACCAGTGCACGGGTGCACAGAATTTCCAGTCCAGACTCCATTTGCGTAGCTGCCACCTTCTCATCCCATGACCAGAAAGTCACTGAAGGCTTCTTAGAGGAGCCACGAGGACTTGAGATCCTAGGACTATCTTTTTCATCCTTGCCTTTCTCGGGAGCAAGTGAGAGAAGAGAGAGGCTCTGCCTTTGTGAGCCACAGAGCCTGTGCCTGAGCCTTTCCTTGTCACTCCCACCCCTCTTCCCAGAACCGCTGGGCTCTGTGCTTCCCTTGCTAACCTTCCTCTGCCCTTCGTCCCCACAGCAAGCAACGGCACAACAAGCTGTGGCGCCAGCAGACGGAGAGCAGCCTCCAACAGGCTGTGGAGGACCCTGCGGGACCCGGGGACTTCTTGCCAGAGACACTGGACGGCACCCTGGAAGCCCAGCTGCCCGGCCCGGACGATGCCGCCCAGCCTGTGTTCCCAGGCAGCAGAGCCCCTGAAGGCCCTGCCCTCCCCTGCTGTTTCCGGAGACTCTCTGACCCGCTCCTGCCTTCCCCCGACGACGACACTAGCAGCTTGGTTCAGCTCGAGGATCTTGAAAGGGACGCCATGTCGGAGGAAGCCGCTCAGCCAGCAGAGGCTCACAAACCAGCCAGACATCCTCAGGAGGGCTCCGGCCCCTACGAGGAGGCGCTGAAGAGACTGGAGTTGGGGATCCCAACAGCCCGCAGCGGCTCCTTGCCCCAGGTGGAGGAGATGGAGCGGGAGGAGACGGAAAAGGAGGAGGGTCTGGGGGCAGGAAGGTGGGGGCGGCCCCCGACCCAGCTCGATAAAAATCTGCTCAACTGGGAAAACCTGAATAACAACAACAGCAAGAGGAGCTGCCCGGATGACCTTGAGGTAGGCTCGGGACCCACACGTGGGGGCAACGCAGCATCGCCGAAGGGCCGCTCGGCAGTGATTTCTCCAGCGGCCTGTGGGTTTGTTTCTGAGAGCGATTCTTGCAGGCCGATGGGAGTGTGGAACGTGTGTGCACAGCACGTCCGAGTGCTACAAGGGGTAACACCAGTCTCCAGAGCACTGTCTGTTCACGCTGGGTTTCCAACGCGGTGTCTTCTTTCTTATGGAAAAACGTAAAAGGTCTAACTGACCCCCCAGCTTGAGCATTTATCAATGCATGACTCTTTTCTTGTTTCCTCCCCCTCCCCACCCGCTTCCCCATACCCTGGACCCCTTTGAAACAAATCCCAGATATGTCATTTTATCCTTAAGTGCATCAGTATCTAACATAACCACACCACCATCACTACCTTGAAAAAGTACTGGTAGTTCCTCAGCATCGTCAAATACCTGGTCTCCAACTCAGGCTCTGACGCTTCACTCCACTGGTCTCTTGTGGCTGTCCAGTTCGGTGGCTTATCTGCAACTAGATTTTAGCCTCCACCTGGGTGTCCACTCAGAAAACTGCTTCCAGCTGGCTGCCCCCCTCCCTCCGTCAGTCGGAAGTGGCCTAGGGGTCTAGCCTCGTCGCCACCACCTCTCAGGGCCTAGAGGTTACCTGGCCTTGCCCTGCCTATCACACGGGGTGGCCTTGATTCATAAGCAAGAGCCCTGAGAAAGCTGGCATGCAAATAGAAGGTGGGTTTGTTACTCTTATGTTACAATGCAGACAGAGAAATTAAATCCTAAAACGAATTCCAGAACTCACAGGGTGCCCCCACCACTTACCCCTTCCCTCGAAGAGCAGATCCCCATGAAGGTGGATGATATAATCTCTAGTCTGCAGTGGCACAGCTCGGAGTCATAGGATGGGACCACGAGTGACGCTTGGGTAAGAGGACACAGCCTTCCTTTCTGGGCCAGATTTCGACTGAATGAATGACATCCATGCATTCATTCAGTCAACTCCAGCCCGCTGTGCCGGGCTGGAGAGGGGCACAGCGACGAGCAAGTTAGCTCCATGCACACACAGTCTTGGGGAGAAGTGGACCGGGAGTAAGGAAGGATGTGATAAGACATGCAGGCAGCACTGAGCATGAGGACAGATCACTGGTGACAGAGAAGAACTTGCAAACGTGGCCGGGGACGGCGTCTCTGAGGCTGAGAAGAGCCGGGACGGGAGAGCCTTAGGGACAGTGTCCAGCCTCTGGGAATGGAGGGAGCTTGGAACACGTGAGGGTCGGGAGCCGGGTGCTGTGGTCTGAGAGGCGGGTGGAGCATGCGGGGCCCCCGGGTCATGGCAGGGGTCTGTGCATCGTTCTAGGGACACTGGGAAGCCATGGGAGGCTTTATGCAGAGGGCGGCAGGCCCCTCCGCCTGTGGACTCCGGGTAGACTGGAGGCATGGGACTGGGAGATGGGAGGCTCGGGATGGGGTGAGGCAGAGAAATGCACAGCTTGGGAGGAACTTTGGGGGCAGAGGATGCTGCCTCTCCTCCTCATCTCCTGCCACCCCCCTCCTGCCTCATCCTGCCCTCCACCGTGCAGTCCTGCACGTGGACCCTCTTCTCTCTTCTGGGCCTTGCTGTGCTCAGCCTCTGCCCGCTGTGCCTTCTCTCCTCCCCTTTGCCCGCTTGGCTGAGTCTCAGCCGAGGTGCTGCTTCCTCTGGGAAGCCTTCCCTCTGTGGGAGGCACTTACCCCTTTCTCTTAGCACTTTCTGTGCTGTTTTCTGGTCCCTTCCCACCAGTGGACAGGCTTCTTGAGGACAGGGACCGTGTCGTGTTTGTAGGCCCCACACCTGGTTGCAACTCCAAAAAATACGTGCTGAATGAGTGAATCCTCTCCTGCCCTATTCCCCTGTGGCTCTGAAAGATGCCTTCTCTCAAGTCTCCCACCATGGTAGATTTCGATCCTATGCCCAAGGGAAGTTTTAGAAGAAATAAAAAGGTAGATGCTTTGCCTACAGCTTCAGGAAAATTTCTGCGCCAAGAATTCAAACCTTAACACAAGGGTACTGGGTGATTTGTCAGGATTGAGGTGTCACCAGGGGACCCAGAAGCCAGCACCAGAATCCCCCAGTAGGACAGGGTTCTGCCTTCCCTGCCCACCATCACACGCTCTCCTGTCAGCAGCCTCCAAGAGTGGTGGCCGAGCTTCCCTGGCGCCTCCAGTACTGGACAGGCCCAAGCCTTCTGACCTCGAGCCGTCTTAGTTTGCTGTGCAGGACGGCAGTGAGCCCTGGTGGTGTCCCCCCAGCTTTACTGGGGGTGGCGTGGGGGGAGAACCGCTTTGAGGCACCTACAACATCAGCCCTTTGCCAGGAAGGCTTCGTTTTAGACAGCTTAGGGATCTCGCAGCTGAACGGCTCTCAGAGAGAGTTGGCTCTTTCCTTTTTTGAGTCTCACAGCCCAGAAGCTCTGGTGCCCGTTGAGTGGCCCATGGGGATGTAAAGGTGCATTCACTCCGGCCTCTCGTGCCCACAAGACAAGATGGTTTTCCTTGGCAAACAGCATCAGCACATTTTCCATCGACGCCTAAAACCAACGTCGGCCCAGCGTGTTTGGAGACTTTGAAAACCCCATTTTAGTCCTTTGCCACCTCTCGTAATGACCACAGCGAGATCGTGGCTCTTTGGAGCCACACTGTGTTCACTCTGTAGACAAGAAGGGTTGTTTCCTGACTACAAATCCCCCGGATGCAAATCCTTTCTGAAAAGGAAAGAAAGTGAGAGGCACTTACCGTACTAGACCTGTCTCAGTTACTTCTCACAGTGCTCCGAGGTGGGGCTGTCACCCCTGTTTTCCTGATGAGACCACGGCTCGGCTCGGGGCCACAGGGCAGAGGCAGTCTTGAGGTCCTTGGGGGGCCCTGCTCCGGGTTGTGTGGCTGGTGTGCAGGGGAATTGGGCACTTAGCTTCCGAAAAGCTTGCTCTAGGCATCTCTAGCTCATCTCCAACCTCCATTACCTGCAGCCGAGCAGGTTCTGAGGTCTCCGGACCCTCCTTGGATTCTTTGGTCTGTGGCTTATTACTGCACTTATTCTTGTTCCCTTCCAGCACGATGCTCTTTTTGGGATCCTTAACAAAGTGAAGCCTTCCTACAAATCCTGTGCTGACTGCATGTACCCTACGACCCGTGGGGCCCCTGAGGCCTTCGGGGAGCAGCGAGAGACCCCGAGTGTGCCTGCCATCTGCACCCAGCCAGCCTTCCTGCCCCACCTCACAGCCTCCCCCGTGGCCCATGCGGCCAGCAGGTCCCGGGCGCTGGAGAAGCTGGCCTCTGGCCCGACCGAAACTCCCCAGTCTGTGCCACCCGCAGGCTCCGGCAGGCCAGACACCAGTGGCTCTGGTTCCGGGGCTGTCCCAGAGCCTCTGACTAGCCTTTTGGAACTTTCCAGAGAGACCCAAAAAGTGCTACCAAAGTCCCTCCTCTCAAAGAACTCTCACTGTGATAAGAGCCCTCTCGGCACGGAAATAGCGAAAGAAGCAGCGCCCGCCAAGAAGGACCAGAAGCCAGCGAAGGACCTGCGGCTTCTGTTCAGTAAAGAATCCGAGAAAACTACAGCCAACAGCTACCTGATGCGGCACCAGGAATCCATCATTCAGCTGCAGAAGGCAGGCTTGGTCCGCAAGCACACCAAAGAGCTGGAACGGCTGAAGAGCAGGCCGACGGATCCCGCGTCGCCCTTCAGAGACGGCACCGCCAGCCGGCTGGAGGCCAGCATCCCCGAAGAGCAGGATCTGGCCGCCCTCCATCAGTGGGGGCCCCCAGCTTTGCCAGGCCAAGCCGAGAGCGGTCAGAAATCCGAGGCCGCGCCCGCGCCGTCGGAAGGAGCCTCTCTCAAGAGCCCCGGTCCCTTCCTCTGCCGCCTGGACCACACCAGTCACTTCTCAAAGGACTTCCTAAAGACCATCTGTTACACCCCCACCTCGTCCTCCATGAGCTCCAACCTGACCCGGAGCTCCAGCAGCGACAGCATCCACAGCGTGCGGGGGAAACCGGGCCTGGTGAAGCAGCGGACGCAGGAGATTGAGACGCGGCTCCGGCTGGCGGGCCTCACCGTCTCGTCCCCGCTGAAGCGCTCACACTCCCTTGCCAAGCTCGGAAGTCTCAACTTCTCGACGGAAGACCTGTCCAGCGAGGCCGACCCGTCCACTGTCGCTGACTCTCAGGATGCCAAGCTGAGCGAGTCTCCCTTCTTGCACGAGCCCCACGCGACACCATGGAATCCAGTGGCAACCTCGAAGCTGTCGGGGACATCGACCCCGGGAAACTTGAAAAGCCCCTTGTGGTTGAGCAAAAGCTGACCCGCTTTTGGCCCCATTTGGACCTCCACGTTCCTGTGACCCCTGCCTTAGGTTCGCTGTGGATTTTGCTCAGCTCCTTACGTCTTGACTTCTCTTGAACAGTCGAAGCGATCCCAACTTTTCTCCCCATCTCGTGATAGAGAGGAGAAGCAACAAAAAATCACTAACATGCAGCACAAGAACTGAAGGGGAAGAAGATTGCACTTGGGTGGCCTAGGACAGCCAGGCACTGTTGGGCAGTAGACACGGAACTCTAAACCTCAAGTCATGTTTTTCCAAGAAGAATCGTGGTTGAGGAAGTGCGTGCACGGATACACACACACATCAGAGACCTTGCGTTTGCAAAGTAAGAGTTGTTAGTGGTGATGCCACTGCCATGGCACACGTTCCTAGCTCATTCAGGCGCTTTTGGGAAAACTCTTGGATGCAACATAGGTCCTACCTCCAATCCTGCTGTGCTTTTTATTTTTCAACTACAATAACGACCAAGGCTCGTGCCAGGGAATAATGCTGTGTCAAGGTTTGGTCCCCCCAAAATATAAAACAAAAACCTTTCTTTTTTTTTCGGTTGGGACCTCCAAAAGTGTTAAGACTTAACTTGACCGCATCAGGCCCTGCTAAGAAGTCGGACAAAGGCATTTGGGCACTGCTGAGCTCCCTCTGGGCTGCGTGGCCCTCGAGGTTCTCCGTCCTGGTTTTGTTGTTACAGCTGGGTGATGCGTGTTCTCAGCCAGCCCTGGGGCCGGGGGTGGGGGGTGGAAATGTGTGCGATGTGCTCCGTCGTTGCTTATTGTGAAGTTTAAACTGCCCCCAGTTTGGGGGAAGGACCCACAAAGCGTTATTGAGCCTCATCTGCTGCTGAACCGAGTGAGGTTGGGTTTGTTTGTTTTTTTCTTTTTTAAGGTCCCGGGGATTGAACCTGAGACCTCGTACATGGGAAACAGGCGTCAACTAACTGAGCTACACCAGCTCCCCTGGGTTTAAGGTTTTGTACTTTTTGTTTTTTGACGTACTGGGGCCGGGGATTGAACCCGGGACCTCGTATGTGGGAAGCCGGTGCTCAACCACTGAGCCACGTCTGCTCCCCCTCTTTTTTTGGTTTAAAGTTTTGAAAGCACCTGACTCTCAGGCGTCTTTAGGTCACTTCTGTTCACGTTTGGGGGAGGAAAAGGAGATGTCAGCAGTGAGAAACGGCCAGTCCCTCTGCAGGAGCAGCACGGCCGTAGCTTCTCTGAGAGAAAGGAGGCTGCTGAAGGGTCTCACAGATGCTTACAGTTGCCCCTTCCCGAAGTGAAAATAATGCTTCCTGTGTCTTCCAGTGCAACCCAGCGGCAGTGATGGAATAACGGAGGGAGCTCTAGGCCGAGCCTCGGCTCTGTGGGCGGCCCCGGGAAGAATCGAGTGGGCTCAGCCAGTCACTCTGCTGTGGACTCTGGGCTTGAATCGAGGAGTCAGTTGACTTGGTGTCAATCACCAAGACAGAATGTTAGAAAAAAATTTTTTTTTTTCAGGAGGTCCCGGGGATTGAACCTGAGACCTCGTGCATGGGAAGCAGGCGCTCAACTACTGAGCTACACCCGTTCTCCTAGAATATTTTAAAGTGAGAAAAAGCTCGGTAGACAGGCAGAAAGGTTTAATTCAGGGGTCGTCAGACCACAGCATACAGCACCGTGAGCTCAGAGTGATTTTCACCTTTTTAAGAGATTGTAAAATAAATAAAATGATTATGCAACAGAAGCCACGTATAACCTGCACAGCCCAAGATATTTACCCTCTGGCCCTTTGCAAATAAAGTTTGCCAACCCCTGGTTTTATCTGACAACACAGGGAAGGAACTGGGCAAATTTGAAGGCCTCCTTTGCCTCTGACACCTCAGGCCGAACCGCTCTCTCTCTCCTCCCGACCCAGACCTTGCCGGCTCACCTCCGGCCTAGCTCTTGTGCGTGGTGAAGCAGCTGTCATATGTGCCGAAGCTTGTCCACAGTTACATCTTGCCCTCAGCTGGGTTGGTCCGATTAATTCAGCAAAACCATCCCAGTGGTCAGAACTGGACTCCCAAACGCAGCCAGTCTGGGGAGCATCGGGGGGCGGGGTGTCTCAGGAACAAAGTTAATTGACATTTCAACTTGTGGGTAGAGGTTTTGCAAAAATAAAAAAAAAACCCTCCAGGATTTTTTCCTCCCTGGCCTTTTTCTTTCTTTTTTTTTTTTTTTTACCAGGAGGTCCCAGGGATCGAACCCGGGTCCCTCCATATGGGAGATGGATGCCCAACCCTTTGAGCCACATCCGTCCCCAGACCTTTTTCTTTTTTTAAAAAAAATCTGCATTATTTTATTTGACAAGAAAAACCACCTTAAAAGGTGATTATCCACTTATTCCTGAAAACCATGTGGATTTTGTCCCCCTCTCCCTCAGCCAACAATAGTATATTCTCAAAGAAACAGCAACTTCAATACGTCTTGCCAAATTAAATTTCATGCAGTAGATCAAGTTTTGTGTCAAAATAATCTTTTAAATTTGGTGATGACAGACTTAAGTTGTTCTTTTAACCATGTCTGTGTATGAGAGTGATACACTTTTGAAAACTTTGATTTTGAAAGCCATAATTTTTCTTACATAGTTAAAGGGGGCAGGGGGTAAAGGATTACAAATGCAAGGGGATCTTTGGCTTTTGGCAGACTTACTCGCTTTTGGAAGCAGAGCTGGTATGTCAGCATCTAAACAGGCCAGTGCCCAGCTCCCAGCTTCAAAACATTAGAAGCCTTCTTGATTTGACATCTAATAGTCTGGCATGGAGAAAAGGATAAAGATTTTTCTCCGAGACCCAAATCAGTCGCTTGTAAACATACGGAAAATTGCTATTTAAAATGTTATACTAACAAGACAAGAGCATTCTGCCAAGCTTGGGGGCCCCTTGGCAAAGAAGATCACATTGGTCTCTGAAAAGAAAATTCTGCTCCATAAGATATGCCAGATCTTGACGGATACTTTGTTTGCAGCCTCAGCTGATGGAGAAAAATCCCAGAATAAAAGTGGCACACGTGTTTGGAGAGGTGGTAGAGATTTACGCTGTGAAAGTCATTGATTTGGGTGACTGCCATTTTCCTTGAATGCCTCTCTTGAATTAGAAGGAAAGGAAAATGATCTAAACCGATTGGATACCTGCACGTTCAGCAGCATCTCACCTTTCCCGTCTCCTTTCCCTCACTTTCACTGTAATTCCTATGGCATGCCAAAAGGCCGGACTTTCTTTTTCATCTTTCATTGACAAAGCCCACCCCCAGCCTGTCTCTTGTTGCAGTATGAAGTAGCTGTGTATGCCAAGTTTTAACTTTAAGGGGGAAACTGGTCACTGAGAGAGGAAACATCACGCAGCCCTCTGATAATTTGATGATACCAAGGTCTATTTCTTTGTCTCATAGCTACTTAACAGTCTTCTAGAAATGTCCCTGGTTGCATGAACATCTTAAGAATTAGGTTTCTTTCTCTTTAGATTTCCAGCTTCCTTGTTCTCAGGGTAGGGACCCCTGCACCCTCTGGGCTCTCACACAGCTCACTGCCGGGTGGCAGGCCCCTCTTCGTGGCACCATGTTGTCCAAGCATGCTGATTACTCACAGGGGGCACACAGGGAGCTGTGCTGCCCAGCCTAACCTGCTCCATCTGCCCTGTCCAGCTAATGCATGCTTCTAAACCTGGACAAACCCAGAGGAAGTTGCAGGATGGAGCTGAGTTTGCAAAAGAGTTGACACCTTCAGACAACCCTGTATTTCTGCACTCTTGTCTCTACATGCAGGGCCAATCCCTGGAAAGTTTGTTCTCCCCTGTAGGAACAAATTCTGCATCGTATAGTCAAGATCATATAAGTAACCTCTCCTGAGATGTCTAAGAGGGAATTGCTTTCTGTTGGCCAGAAATTCTTTCCACTGGGTTGAAATGAATACATTTCACCCAAGTCTGGTATTCGGCTTGCCACCAAGCAGGGCGTCTCCCAAGCACACACAGCTCAGTTAGGGCAACCATGTCACCTCTGGCAGGAGAGATGGGTGGATCGGGGAAATTTGTGGCACCCAGCAGCCACGGTGCAGCCTCCTACGCTGGTCCCAGCGCTGGGTCTTGCTGATGGCTGCATGCCAAACGAAGGTGGCTGATGGCCCTCCTGCTCAGCTACTTGGTGTTTGGGTCTGGTTTGGTTTGAGTTGTTTGCTCTGCAGTTGAATACCTATGTGTCTGAGTTCACTCTGCATATGTAAATCTCAATGTAGTTAAGTTATCACATACATCATTTTTCTCCTCCACACTCATGCCCTGTCACCCAGCTGAAAGCAAAATCGGCTTGCACGACCTAGCGTGGCGCTGCCTAGCGCTGCCCTCGGTGGATCCGGAAAGGACAGCTTCGTGTTTGTTTTGCAGTCAGGGCTGTAGCCCTGGCTTCAGTTAGTCTCTTAAACAAGAATCTTTATAACCAGACCACCAGGCCTCTGCCCACCTTTGCCTGGGCCTCGATGCATCAGAAGACAGCCGCTCTCTCCCCTCATTTCCTACACTGTAATTATTGTTTTACAATTGAGTGCCTTAATAATAGTTTACAAATACTATGTATTTATGCGAAACTGTTACTCTCTCATCTTTTGTGATCGGATACCTGGTCTCGTCAGAGGTGGTTGACTTTTAGGACGCAGGGGCTGTGTGTGTCCTTCTCCGTATTTGCGTTGCTTCTGCTATGCAGTCCTACAGCGTGTGTCCCCAAGTACCCAAGGCACGTAGCTAGAAACAGCACTGGTAGTCCCTGCAGGCAAGGAAGGCGGTGGCTGGCACGGTCAAAGGACATCACTTGGTTTGCTGGTCGACCGAGGGATGGTAATGGGCTCTGAACCACAGCCAGCTCCTCACCCACCCCTCAGTCACACCGTGACCCTCTCGTTTAATAGAGATTTTTTCACCTAGCTCACCCTATTTTTCCTCTTTCTTGGTGTCCTGAGGTCTTTTGCAGCAAGGTGTAGGTACAGACCCCTGTCCCCCTCCTGTCACATCCGGAGCTCCACGAGTTGCCCTCTGGTTTCCAGAAGCTGCCAGTAGGTTCCAGTGTATGGCGTTATGATATCAATGATTTTTTTTTATTATTATATTGTTTTTCTTGTTTTTTATATATATTAAGTATTTAAAAGGCAGTATCTTTTGTACTGTGAATTTGCAGTAGAAGATGCATAATGCACTTTTTTTTTTTTTTTCTGTTCATGTGTATTGTATATAGTTTGTGTGCTTCTGGTGATGAAAATAAACTTTTTCTTTATAAATGCCTGATGAACTTGTACAAAAGGAAACTGCCTCTTCAGCCATTGCCAGGGCAGTCTGATGCATCATTATCCTCATAATGGCCAGTTTTTATTGAGCACCTACTAGGGGCTAAGCCCATACATAAACACCTGGACAAGGTAAGCCCCACAGAAAGAACCCAGGGGAAGAAGTGTTAGCTCCTTCCAGGAACAGTCTTTTCTCCTGATTTTGCCACTAAGGAAGAGCAGGCCCACGTGTAGGCAGTCATATGTATATCCCCCAAAATTCATCCACCAGGATGGACTTTGGGTGGTTTCTCTTCTGGTACAAGTAGAAAGTAGAAAGCTGGAGGTGTGATCTAGAGAAGCATGCTTCCTCCTCACGACACACTTCGTGGGAGAGGGGGGCTGTGGGCGCTAATGAGCCCCTCACTGCTGAGTGATGGGAACCCCAAGAAAGCTCAGTTGTTGAGCATAGCAAAGACTTCTCCTGTGCTCAAGTCACAATCCACCACAGGTCAGGCGACTCTTGGCTCTCCCCTGGCCTTCCACACTGCTCCTGTCCTATAATTCTGCCCTCTTGGAGCTCTTTGCTTCTAGCTGTGCAGTTGGGGAAGACATGGGGCATTCACAATCACTCTGAACTGGGTGCATCTGGGTGAGACACACCACTGCTGCTCATATTCCCGTGGGTAAGACCGACTCACACGGCCCCAGCCTAGCTGCCAGGGAGCCTGGGAGGTATAAGGGGGACCCAGATATCTGCTGAGCACTGTCTGCCACAAGTACCTTGGCGTGGCCACTGTATTCCAGTTCCTGCAGAGCCAGAATGCATTTTGCTTACTTCACCTGCAGTTGCTGTATGTCTCAACTAGACTCAGGAGACTGATGAATCAACTTGGCCACAAGTTTATTAGATTACAAGAATTACAACTGTCAGATCAGATTACTCTTATTTGCCATTTGGTCCTTCTAGATAAATCTACATATGAAGCCAAATTATTAGAAATTGCTTATTGGGAAGCAGATGTGGCTCAAGTAGCTGGGTGCCTGCCCACCACATGGGAAGTCCCAGGTTTGGTTCCTGGTACCTCCCAAAAAGAAGACGAGCACACAACAAACAGACACAGCAGACAGTGAGTGTAAACAATGAGGGAGGGGGGAATAAATTTTTCAAATTGCAAAGAATAACAAATTTTTTAAACTGCTTATTGAGTGTGAAGTCAAAGGTTAGCGGGCTAATTCTAATGGTTAGTGTTATCAAGCTGTAATAGGCTGATACAGCCCCCTCTGCAAGATGTTTTTTTAAAACTGAAACACTGAGGGCTGTGGTTCAGGACACTCGCTTTCTTGGCAAGCCTGGAGATAGCTAACAAATCCTCTTTCCTCTCCAAACCTGAATCCAAGACAGGATGGGGCCCAGCCATCTGTATGTTTCTGATGGATTCCCTGGGAATTCTGATAGCCAAGTTTAGAAACCACCAGAATAGCGCGATGCGATTGAGTAGGCTTACAGTTTCCTGTTACAATCACATTCCACTCATGCTCCTTGGAGACAACACCCACATCACCCTAACAGAATATGGGTGTTCCCAAAACTTCCCCAAAACTCATTTACTCACTAGGCCTGTAGGAGAATGTTCCTACAACCGGCTGCTTTTACTCTGATTTCATCCTTAGAGTAACCAAGGTTGGACGTGACCCCAGATTACACCTACAGTGTGTGTGTGTGTGGGGGGGTTGTTTGCAGGAGAGGATTCCACATGCTCACTTGGGTTTACATGTGGGGAAGCCCATCTTGGTGAAATGTGGAGAAGCTCCAGAAAGCAGAGCTCAGGGGATGAGCTGGAATTTCAGAAGGATTTGCTTTATTGTAGGAAAGCCCTTTCTAAAGGAGATGTCCACCCGACAGAATAGTGGTGAAATCCCACGTATAACATGAGCCCTGCCCAGAAGCCACCACCCACCCATCCCTGCACCCTAAAGCGAGGGCACGATATGCCTTCTATATACCAAGCATTTCACATGAGGAATCCCACCAAATCCTCTTAAACAGCCCTGAGAGTTTGTTGACATTTTCATTTTGCTGATGAAGAAACAATTCTGGGAAGTGTAAGTGGTTTGGCCACTGCTCTCTCCTCATCCAAAATCCTCCCCAGTGTTTTGTCTCTCCTCCAAAAGCAGAAAGAAGCCAGCTAAGGGGCATCTTGAGATGTCCCTTTAGACAGCAATAAGAGCTAGAAACGAGGACTCCAGCCCTTGGGAAGTCATACTCCAAAGGTTATTTTGGCAACACAAGGTGTGTTTCTCTCCCAAGCCGTATTCACCATACTTTGCCTTTAAAGGGAAGCTGCACGTGCATCCTGAAATATACTTGTAAAGAGTCTAGTTTCAGCCTGAAATTACTTTTTTGGAAAACTGTTTCAGCAAATAACGTGTGACATCAGCATGTTTACGTTAGCAGCCTCCCGGCACAGGTGAGGGGACTCCTGGATCTGGCACTAAAAGACAGCTTCTCCCGGAAGTGATACATCTAAAGGGTGAACTCCCCCCTGGTTCTCAAAGGTGGATTCAAAACAGGTTGAGGGCAGTGCTACCTACCTTCAGGGCCAATACATTGAGAATTTACTGAGAATATATGCAAAACCCCTTGTGCCTGGTACATGCACAAGCTGAATAAATGGTAGCTGTTGTTGGTAGAGGGGGAAGGGATGGGAGGGGAGGGTCGGGGGATGGAACTGAATTCCACCTGAGCATCTGCTAGTTGCAGGTGTTTCCCGGATATTCCTGAGTTAATCTTCACAGCGGGGCGTGGCCCCACCTTACAAATGAAGAGGTTAATGTGACAACACCCACATCACCCTAACAGAATATGGGTCAGGGGCCTGACTCCAAACTCATCCACCTTCTACCCCCACCATCTTCTCCCCAAAGAAAATAGCCCTTAGTGCACCTAGTGCAATGCTTAGCACATAGTAGGTGCTCCATAAATTTTTGATGACAAAGTGAAGGAGTGAATAAATGAACTGCACTATGAAAAAGTCCCAGCCTCATGGACTGAGGCTTGGGAAGTCTGAATCATCTGTAACCACGTTCCTTGGGACAGGAGCTGTGTTTCCATCACCTCTGGGACCCAAGCAAGGACTGGCACCTGCTCCTTGATGAGTCAACATCAGGCATTTGCCACGAATCAAAGAATCCTGAGGTTTTCAGGGTCCAGAAGAATCCAAAAGGTTGTCCAAGCCAAACCTCTTCACAACATCCATCCATTCCAGTATTTCCCCCCATTTGTGGAGCCCTCTCCCATATACAAGACAGGCAAAGATGAGGCCAGCCATTCCAACCCAACAGAAGGCCCTTCCCTAAGAGGGGAGAAGAAAATATAGCACCCGCTAGCAGCATTTGGGTTGGATGGGTAGGGTTGGAGGTTTATTTTATGTTTTCTTCTCTTCTCTATTTTCCAAAATCTTTGCAACAGGATTACGTTACATTTATAATGAAAAAGGAAAGTATAAAGCTTTAGCAAAAGGATGCTTTTATATTGAGCTAAATTTGTACTCTTAGCTACACAGCTTCTAGGTTCCAGGGAACTCAACCCTGCATTTTTCTTGTGTGTTGGCAGGAGTCTTTTTTTGTCCTGTGATGGGTTGGCATTGGTCTCCCTTGGCTCAGGGACGCCAGGCGGGGACTTAGTACTCTGGCTGCCGGCTTCTCCAGTGCCCACCGCTCTGAGTACCTTGGGGTGGCAGTGGAACGATGTGGCATGATAATGGCAGTGCAGCATCCAGGGTTGGCTTCGCAAACTACTCACAAGGGCCCCGTGCTTGGTTTAATGCTCTGCTGCCACCATCCTTAAAGTCTTAATAATTGTATAGATATTAAAGTCTATATATGGGGAAGCGGCTGTGGCTCAATCAGGAGGGCTCCTGTTTACCATATGGGAGGCCCCGGGTTTGGTTCCCAGGGCCTCCTGGTGAGGGCAAGCCCGCCTGCACGGCGTGGTTAGCTGACCCAGCGAGCACAAGCAGCAAGGGGGGGATAAATGAATAAATAAATAAAATCTTTTAAAAAAATAAAATAAAAAAATAAAGTCTATATATGTCTATAAGTCTTAATAATTATATAGCTAGTCCAGGCAGGGCCAGAGTTCCAGTCAAGGGCTTTGGAGCGAGACAGCCCTGCTTCCCAGTCCCAGCTGCCTAAACTTACCCTATGAATGTGGGCAAAGGACTTAATCCCCCTGTGCCTCAGTTTCCTCATTTGAAAACCAGGAGTCACCTCATAGTGGTGTTATGAAGTTCAGCACTTTGTAATCACAAATACCCCCAATTTTGATGTGATTTGTTATATAAAGTCTTTAGCCCAGCTCCTGACCAGCTGACAGGCAGCCCCTCCTCCCAACCCGCTTCCCTAATCTCTCAACAAGCAGAGGGAAGCAACTGCAATCTCATTTGAGAAGGAGGAACTCCAGTGGTGTCTGCTGGTGTGTCTTCTCTCCCTGCCACTGGCCCCGCAGAGCAGGACACTGGGGCTGCCTCTCCCCGACACAAACACCGTTTGTCCCCGCCTGGGCCTGAGCAGCTCTTTGCAACAAGCCTCTGGAAAGGGGAAGAGCATGGGCGGCCTGTGAGCGTGGGCTTGTTCCGGCTGCAATCCAGAGGTACAGCTTGTTCTGGCGTTGCCATGGCAAAGCCAAACATCTGCCACAACAGGGGATGGCTGGCAGTGGGCCCTGGATGGGCAGGGTCGAGACCAGCAGGGCACAGGGAGGAGAGGACAGCAAGGCAAGCACATCCTTGAGCCAGAGAGTGATGGGGGAAACTTCCCTGAACCTCACCCCCGAAACACACACACACACACACACACACACACACACAGTCTGGGGGGGAGTTAGCTTTCCCGCACAGGAAGATTTCCCATAGGGAAGTTCCCAATTCTCAATTTTTTTCCTGGAGCCAAGATCCCAAGAGCTCAGAGCTGCCCTGTTGCCCTGCCTGGCCCCTAAATGGCATTTGCCTTCCTGGTGGTGATGGTTGTTTTTCCTGATTACATAGTAAAGCACACCCATTGTCACAAAATCACATGCTGTAGAGGAGTGACAATGGCTGCACTTATGTGATATGGCCCAGGGGTGCCACATAGCCACATACCCCTCATATTAAAATATTAAAAATATTAAAAACAGATACATCATAAAGTGCATAAACAGTACTGGCAAGCACCACACTTATATGGCAGCTTGCAAGCCCCATACTTATATTCGTTAAATAAAATTATCTAATTTCATCTAACAAGCCGGGAATGCCGATATTTGTAAACTGTGTTCTAGAAGAGCAATTTGGGGTTAAGAGGTGTCATCACCTTCTCAGGTCACATAATCAGTGTCAGATATGGCTTTGAATCCAGGTTTGGCCAGAGCTAAAGCTCTAAGCCCAGTATCCTCCTCCTTCGCCCTTTCACTGCTTCTCTCACTCCTTCTGTACCTCCTCTGGTCCCTCCCTCTCCTCAGGCCATCCCCAACCCCAGCCCTGACCTCATTCCTGCCAGAAGCTGAATGGGGCTGAGCTGGCTGCAGACTCATCTTGAAGCTACACCCCTTGTTCCTGGGCCCTGAAGGTCTGGGCACTCCCTGCCTGTCCTCTCCCCGGGCCTAGAGCAGGGGATCTTAACCTTTTTTGTTCCATGGACCCCTTTGCTAGTCAGGTGAAAATCACGGACCTCTTACTAAGTCCACACTATACTGCGTATTATTTAATAAATATATCACACCTGCACCAACACGTCCCCACAAGAAGAATGTTTTTTTTTTTTAAATTTCAACTCAAGCTCACCGACCCCTGTTAAAGAACCCCTGGCCTAGAGTGTTGTGACATCACACCTCTTCCCTCCCTGCCCATTTTCTCTGCCCTGCAGTGGGGGCCCAGTTGGGATCATAATATGAGTAATAAGAGCTGACATGTCTTGAGTTACATTGGACAAGGCGGGTATTGTTATCATTTTTCAGATAGAGTCACAGGGAAGGAAATTACTTGCCCAGCTGGTCCAACCAGAAGGCAGACAGAAATCCAGAGCCGCCTCTTCCAGGAAGCCTTCCCTGATATGCTCCCTTCTCCAAATCTGGAAGAGATGATGGTTTAGTCTGAGCACCTGATGGGTATGGCCAGAACTGTGAGCCCCCTGAGGGTGGGGACTGGGGCAGGTTTATTGTGGTATGTTCTTGTGTCTGACATAGTAGGTGCTCAATAAGTATCTGTTGAATGACTAAATAAATGAATGAAGAAATGAAAGAGTGATAGGGCTGCACCGCTTCCCCCTCCTAGTCCATTAGAGGTTTGGAGGAGGTGAGCAGACCTGAATTTGAATCTTTCCCCTGCCACTTCTGGCTGTGTGACGTTGGACCAGTTACCTAATCTCTCCGAGCCTCCATTTCCCTCTCTGTAAAAAAGGGGTATGGTCTGTGGGGAGGACTGGAGATGACCTACAATGTCACATAATAGGTGATTAGTAACCAGCACTACAGGGAGGAAATTCAGGCCCCAAAGTCAGGCTGCTTGGGTTCAAGTCTCAGCCCCAACACTGACAGTGTGACCCCACACAAATCAGTTCCCCTCTCTGGACCCCACTTTCCAGATATGTCTCTTGGGATAATGATAGGTCTGATCACTCAGTTGTGGTGAGGATTAAATGAGACAGCCCACAGAGTAAATCCTCTGTCAACATGGGCTTCTAGGGTTTTGGAGTGAGCTCTTTGAGGGCAGGGATGTCTCCTGCTTCTTCCACCAACTCCAGGCACACAGTAGGTGTACAGATTGCTAAAAGATCTGACTCTCCATTTCTGCAGCTGTTTGGCTGCAGGCCCAGAGAGTGAGAGGAGGCTTCCAGAGCACGCTCCCCACCCCAGGCAAAGCCTCACCCACCAGGGAAAGTTTTTTGGGGAGGTGGAGTGGCAGCTTCTCCACCTGGGAAGGAACGCCACGTGAAGGCTGGAAAGGAGATGGGGAGGATCAGAGCAGGGGAGTGGAAGCCCCTCCAAAGTCAGTCCAACATCACAAGGGCACAAGCTCCTCAGGACAGCCCAACTGCTGCGGTTCCAACCTACCACTGCTACTTCTGGCTGTGTGACTATGGGCACAGAACTCCACCTCTCTGAGTCTCCCTTTCCGTATAATTCCTTCACAACACTAGGGGCCTCCCAGGGTTGTTGGGAAGCAGGCCAAGTGTGGAGCATACAGTAAGTGCTCTGTAAATGTCCATCAGAGTTTCTGCCTTCCACAGATGGGGAAACGGAGGCCCAGAGAGGGGCAACGATTCTAAGAGCCTGTATCTTACCAGTCCCAGCAAGTAGCCTTAGCCATTCTCCTTGCTCACCCCCAAAACCACCCACAGGGCTGGTCTTCTGGGTAGACCAATTAAGGGGGCAGGTGGGGTCAATAGTAGCTTCCCCCTTTGCTAAGGCTTTCTCATTAAATCTTGAAAATGCTATGAGAGTGGTATTATTAGCATTTCCCATTTTACAGATGAGGAAACTGAGGCTCAGAAAGGGGCAGTCGCAGCCCCAGATCTATTTGTTGAATGGAGGAAGAGGCAGAAGCCAGACCAGGGACCCACAGTAAGTGCTGTGGTTCAGGGGAGTTCACACAGCTCCGTGGGGGGAGCTCCCAGGGCTGCCCCCCCTCCCGCAGCCCCGCCCCCCTCCGGGCGCCCCCAGCCTGCACCCCCCCATGCAGTCGCTGGGGGAAGCCCTGAAGCTGCCCCGCCCGGGCCTGGAGCAGCCGTCTGGGTCCCGATGGCCTCCAGGTGCATAGTCTCCTCCGCGCCCCCGAGGGACACTGAGGGAGCATGAGCCACTTCCAAGGTGTGACTGGAAAAAGGCAGAACTCGCCCCCGCCGGCAAAGGTGAGCACCTTTGGGGTCTCCGTCCCCTCTCTCTGACCCCACAGATTCCGGGGACAGTTACGGCCCCAGCTTCCGTAGACCTGGGTTCTCAGTACTGCCACCCACTTGCTGAGTGACTTCCGGCAAACTCCTGGCCTTCTCTGACCCTCAGTGTTCTTATCTCTGCCACTGGGAGTTGGACTTCAATCTTCCACCCCTAAACTTTCACCCCTAAAATGAAGATAAGGCTTCGTTTTTGTGGGAGGAGAGCTCCATCTGTAGTATTAAAATTACTACTTATCCCCTTCCTTCTCCCCCCACGGAAACTAGTTATAGAGCTCCTTCTGGTGTTTATAATATCTAATTCTCACAATAACCCTCCTGGGGAGGTGCGATTATCCCCATTTTGTTGATGGGAGAAACTGAGGGTCCTAAGTGAGTAGACTAGAGTTGCAGAAATGGGCCTTGGAACCACCAGCCTGCCCCTGGTCAAAGCACCATGCTCTTTCCACTGAAAATGCCACCTCCTCACATTATTTCCTGTAGCTTTGAAAAGGTCGGATCTTCAGAGGGAATGGCCAGGGGTTTCCTCAAACTTCTTGCCGGTTGCCAGCCCCCAGCTCCGGGAGGCCACCTTCCTGTGTTATTCTTGAGAACTGGGGAGCGTCCCTGGGGTACAGGGCAGCTCATGTGGACATGTTTGAAAAGCCATGGGAAGCAGATGTGACTCAAGTGATTGAGCTCCCACCTACCACATGGGAAGTCTGGGTTCAGTTTCTGGTGCCTCCTCAGGAAGATGAGCAAGACAGCGAGCTGATGCGATGGGCTGGTGCAGCGAGCTGATGCAACAAGTTGACACAACAAGAGACACATGGAGGAAAACATAGTGAGAGACACAACAAAGCAGGGAGCGGAGATGGCTCAAGCCTTTAGGCACCTCTCTCCCACATGGGAGTTCCCAGGTTTGGTTCCCAGTGCCTCCTGAAAAAAAAAAAAAGACCACACAACAAACAGACACAGCAAATGCAAACGAGGAGGAGGGCGTGGGGAGAAATAAGTAAATAAAAGAAATCTTTTAAAAAAAGAAAGAAAGAAAAGCCATGACCCAAAGCTTTTCACACAAAGTAGAGCCGCTCTCCCCCCACCCCCCTCCCAGAAGCCTGACAGGGACCTCTGATTTGGATGTTAAAGAGTGAGGTAGAGAAGTGGGCATTGGAGGTAGAAAAAGTGATTAGGATCAGAGCGCATTTGGGGCAAAGGCCCGGGGTTGAAGGCCAGAGCTATGGCTTCCGCAGACTCAAAGCAGTTGGTACAGCAGGCAGTATGTGGGCCAGCGTGGTGGCCAGGGTGTAGACCATGCAAGGCCTGGTAGGCCATTTTCAGGAGTGTGTACTTTATCCTGAGGGCACTGGGGAGCCATGGAGAGATTGCAAACTGTAGAAGGACATGGTTGGCTTTTCCCTACAGAGCTGCACTGTCCAATATGGTAGTCTCTAGCCACATGGCTCATTTAAGTTAAATCCACGAAGATTAAAATTAATTGAAAATTTCAGTTCCTCAGTCGCACTCACCCCATTTCAAGTGCTCGATAGCCATAAGGGGCTACCGAATTGGACTTTTCCATCATCGCAGAAAGTTCTTTGGACAGTGCTGTGCCTGGGAGAATGCTCAGGGTGCTGGATAGAAAGTGTTTTGTGGAGGAGGAGACCAGTAAAGATGGGGTTCCAGGGATTCAGTAAAAGATGCTAGTGGCCAGCACCTAGCATGGTGCCTGGAACATAGTAAGTGTTCGATAAATGTCCATTGGAAAAAAAAAACTGTCCATTGAATGGGTGAATGGCCTGGATTAGAGTGGAGATGGTAGGGATGGAGATAAAGAGGATGCTTTCAAGTGGAGGCTAAAGTGAAAGATCTCGGGGACTGGCTGGAAGATTGGTACCTCATTTCTGGCTTAGGCTGCTACGTGGGTGGTAGGGCCATTGCCTGAGATGGGAGCCCAGGATGGAGGCAGTTTGGGTGTGGGGGAGGAGGCTGAGCTCGTGGCTCACGTGCCCGAGCAGCTTTAGGATGTGGAGAAGGAAGCCAAACCACAGCAGGCCAGGGGACACAGAGTGAAGAAGAGGAGGCAGCAATAGCCACAGCTCTTGACAAGTTTGCCTGGGAAAAAGATTGAGACTGTTACTGAATGGAGATGCAGAGCAGGGAAAAGGAATTTCTTCCTTGCTATGGGAACAGCTTGAACAGTTTGATGGGAAATAAGAGAGGGGAGATTGAAGACTAAGGGGGAGAGTGGAGTAATTAAGTGATGAGCAATAAATGTTGTTTGTAGCATGTTTGATAGTCTCCACCAATTCTTACAGCTGATGTTCTGAACATCTGAGCAAGGTTGAAATGCCTTATGGTGTCCCCATTTCAGGGATGAAGAAACTGAGGTTCAGAGTGGTTCAGCAGTTTTCCCACAGCCATGGGCATCTTTTTGCTCTTTTTCTAGGCCATAGGGGCCTGGTCTTGAACACAGCTCCCCACTCTCTCACTCCAAACCATCCCTCCTTTCTGGATAAAGAAACCACGATGGGATCCAAAGCACTGTCATTCCTAAGAGGGAAGAGCTTAGACAGAGAAACTGCCAGAGACGTGGCTCGTGGTGCTGTGGCTATTTCCAAATTTACTACTGGGACATATTGCTGTCAACTCATTCCCGACTATGGTGTCTTGTGGATTTGCGGTAATATAATTCTGATAGCCAGTTTTTAAGCTCTTATTATGTGCCAGGATCTCTGCTGAGGTCTTTAAATGTTATCTCATTCAACCTCAGAGCAATCATGAGAGGTAAGACCTGTTTACCCTCCCCACCCCCCTTTTTTTAGGAGGTACTGAGGATTGAACCTGGGACCTCGTACTTGGGATGCAGGTGTGCAATCACTGAGCTACTCCTGCTCCCCAACTTTTTTTTTTAAGATTAATTTTTTAAAATTTATTTCCCTCCCCCCCCCCCCCCACTGTTTTGTGCTTGCTGCCTGCTCTCTGTGTGTTCTTCTGTGTCTGCTTTTCTTCTCTTTAGGTAGCACTGGGAACCGATCCTGCGACCTTCCGGAGTGAGAGAGGCACTCAATCTCTTGCACCACCTCAGCTCCCTGGTCTGCTGCATCTCTTATTGCCTCTCCTCTATGTCTCTTTTGTTGCATCATCTTGCTGCACCAGCTATCCGCGTGGACCAGCTCTCCACTCAGGCCAGCTCGCCACGTGGGCCAGCTTGCCTTTCACCCGGAGGCCCTGGGAATCAAACCCTATTGGGTAGATCAGAGCCCAATTGCTTGAACCATATCTGTTTCCCCGCAACTATTTTTATTTTATTGATTGATTGATTTTTTTAGGAGGTTCCAGAGATTGATCCCAGGACTCGTACATGGGAAGCAGGTGCTCAACCACTGAGCTACACCTGCTCCCATACTCTGCCCTTTTCAAGGCAAGGAAATGGAGGCACAGAGAGGTGGGAGTGACTTTCTTGTGATCGTACAGCAAGTCTTTGGCAAAGAAGGAAGTCAAAAACGGGGCCTGTTTGTCTCCAGAGTCTGTGTTCGTTTGCCAAACTGCTTCATCAGTGTTAAAATGATAGCAGAAAAAAAAAAAAAAAAATGATAGCAGAAAGCCTTGCTTCCTCTGTCACATCTGGCTTGCTGTTGGAGGTGGGGGAGGAGTTACACCTGCTTGGCCTCTTCGCCCTTGGGGATGTGATTGTCTCAGGCCCTGGGAAAGGATCTGACTTCATCTGCTGGGGTATTGCTGCAATCTGGCTGGAAGAAATCCTGCATTTGCAACCTTAAAAAGCTTTTGAGAACTGGGAGCCTTAGGGAAATAGGGACAGATGGGGCCATAGATTTCTTCCAGTAAGCATCTCACTTTCTTTGCAATTCCTGGGTAATTAATGTGGTGGGGGTCAAGAGAATGGCTGGTCATTTCCCACTGAACTAGTGGAGGGGAAGGGGGCAGGGGCGAACGGCTGTTTCTAATCAACAAGGGGAGAAATGACACCCTACCCCCTTGGCTTTTTCTTGACCTGGGCACTGGAGAGGAACCTCAGTGTCCTATTCGGTGTTGCTTAGGATTAGAGAGTGGATGAGAGGGGATCTCGGAAATCAAACCAGGTAGCTGGTTGCTAAGCCTCTAAGACACAGCCTGGTTAAAGGGGAATTTCACCCACACACGTACTCAAACCAAAAGGCTCGGCTACCCTTTTCTGGGGGTTGAGCAGAAAGCAGTCCCGGTAAGATGGATTTATAAATGAAGAGCCTGCTTCTTTCTTCCTTCATTAATTCCATGATTGGGCTCCCTGATCCACTTTACTCTTCTGTGAAACTGGATCACTACTCATACTTCTCAACCCTGTGCTCTTCCACAGATAAAACCATTACTAAAAGTGCGGTGTGTATCTTTCCAGGCCTCTCTCTGGGCATCTGCGTTTGGATCCTCATTATCCCATTGTGTGCCTGAGTTGACCGAGTTAATCTCATATCATTTGACCCATAGGTTGCTTCCAATTTTTCGTTGTTGTTGTTGCTGTTATAGATAATGCTGTGATGAACATCTTTGTGCCTAAAGCTTGTGGATCATCTGTCACCTTTCCTTTGGTCAGATCCTCAGAAACGGCACCCTCCCTCCAAGATGGTCTAATCCCCATTCCTGGTATTCATGCCCTTGTGTAGTCCCCTTCCATGCTGAATTAGGGCTGGCCTCAGTGGACAGTAGAATATGGCGGATGGGACCGTGTGTGACTTTCAAGGCTAGATCTTAAAGAGTATTGCAGCTTCTGCCTTGATCTCTTGACTCTTTCCATCAAGGGAAGCCAACTACTGGGTCATGAGGACACTTGAACAGCTTGTAGAAAGACCCATCTGCAGAGGAACTGGGCCCCCACCAATGGCCAGCACCAGCTTGCCACCGGTGTGAGTGAGCCACATTGGGGTGGAAGTGGAAATCTCAGGGAAGCCTTTATTTATTTATTTTTAAAAATACACCCCCCTCCCAGGTGGCTCCCTTGTCTGTCTGCTTGTTGTCTCCTCGTTGTGTCTCCTCGTTGTCTCTCCTGGTTATGACCGCTGGTTGTCTGCTCGTCTTCTCTAGGAGGAACCGGGAACTAAACCCGGGACCTCCCATGTGGGAGGTGGGTTCCCAACAGCTTGAGCCACACCTGCTGCCTGCTCTTGTGTGTGCTTGTTGCATCAGCACATTGTGTCTGCTTGTTGCATCTGCTCGTCTTCTTTAGGAGGCACCAGGAACCAAACCTGGGACCTCTCAGGGAAGCCTTTAGATGGTGCAACCCTAGCTTTCATCCAACTGCAGCTCCTGAGAGACCCTAAGCCAGAACCACCCAGCGAGTCTGCTCTGAGATTCCTGACCCATACGAACCATTGAAGATGATAAATGACTTTGCTATTTTAAGCCAATACTATTTGAGATGATTTGTCCCACAGCAATCTATACCTGATATAGTGAATCAAAGACCAGAGCACCTTTAAGAGAGGCTCTTGCTGAAGAATGCCATTTTTTTTCCCTTTCTCGTGTTGCCAGATGGTCAGCTCTTTTTTCGACATGGAACTGGGCTTCATGATCTGAGACGACCTCCTGATAGGGGTTCCTATGGGCTCTGAGGGTGTGGGTGTGTTTGGGAAGCCCTGTGCGTTTTCATGCTGTGCCCACACAAAGAGTTTTTTGATTTGTGGCCACGAGCACTTCCAGGGCGGGATGTTCACAGCTTGTTATTGTGCCCAGCTAAGCCAGCTAATAGGCCCAAGCTGGGCAGCCGAGAAATCCCCAGCCTGTTTTAGGTTAATTGCTCCTTTCTTTCACTGGGTTCTCAAAACCTTGATAAGGAATATAAACCAGAGCATCTGGAATACTTCATCAGAGGCCAAATAATTGGAATAAGTGTTATGGTTTGGAAGTCAGCTTCTATTTTTCTGGCTCATGTATTCAAAAGACAACCCCCCCCCCCGCCCCCCCCCCCCCACACACATGATTCCCAGTCCCAGGGAACCTGCACGTGCACTTGGGGAAATATCTAGGGCTCCATTAATTCTACCTCTAATATATTCATTAAATGTTTACCTAGCATCCCAGATACTGTTGGGCTTTGGGGAAACACGACGTGCGAGTCATGGTATCTTTGCACTTGAAGTTGTTCACAGAGTCAACAAAATATAGTGAATATAGAGAACAAAAACCAACAAAAAACACCACAGACGATGTAGTTTGTATTAGGCTCAAATCCTAGCTCTACCACCTACAAGCTTTGTGACCTTGGATAAGTTTCTGGACCTCTCTGAGCCTTAGTCTCTTTTTTATAAAAAAAAAGAGGATAACAATTGTATTGATCTCATAGGGCTGTTTTGAGGATGAAATGTGATATCATACGAAACAGTTAGTACAGAGCCTAGGGCATTGCATGTGCTTAACAACAGCTGAGTTTATGATTGGTAGCGGTGAAATGTCCCATGGTGCCTTGGAATGAGCCCAAGTCACAGAGCCAAACAGACGCCTACTTGAACCCCAGCTACATGCCCTAGTTCAAATGGCTTCACCACTCTGAGGCTGTTTTTTTGTTTTGTTTTGTACTTTTTAAGTTAGAGCAGTGGTAAGTTCACAGAAAAGTCATGCGGAAAGTATAGAGTTCCGATATAGCCCCTCTGTCACACACACTTTTCTCTAGGAACATTCTGCATTAGTGTGATGCCTTTGTTACAATAGATGTAACAATATTATTATAAAAATCTATTAACTACAGCCCATAGCTGTGCCTCCATCACTATCACCTATTGTCAGACTCAGTTTCTTGATCTGTAGAATAGGTCTAATCGTTTGATTAGACTTGCACAAAGGAAACCCCGCAGTTCCTGGTCACTGTTTCTATCAGTGGGGAAGATGATCAAAAATGCAAATAATTGTAATACAGTGTGTTAAACACTATTGCAAAGGTCTTTACTGTGGGTTTGGAGGCCTGGGTGCGGTTTCTGAGAACTCGGCTGCAATCTCTTTGTGCAGATAGGATCTTAAGGAACAAGTCCACGTTAGACAGTAGGGCAGGAAGTCTGGCCTGCAGAGGCAGGACCCTGTGGGCTGGACATAGTCCTGGAAGTTCCAGGGGCACTGGTGCTGGTGTTAAAATTTTTGCCCATATGGGCAAAATAAACGATAAGGCAGCAGGGTGTAGTTGTGCGGTGGATGGGTCTGACAGTGGTGCAGGGATGCTTTCGGGTTCAGCGGTGCTGGTCTGTGAGGGGAGTAGGGTGTGTGGGGGAGGTTGGTCTATCCATGGAACTGGGGGGAGGGTCGGGGGAAGCAGCAGGTGAACTCTGGGGATTTGCAGGTCTGTGGTTAAAACTACAATGTCGGGAATGTTCTTTTGGCAAGTATGGCAGGGGAGGGTTACTGGTGCAGGGTGCTGGATATTGGGGGGGTGGGGTGGGCATACAGGACAGGGTGCACCTGGGGTAGGCTTCTATGAGATATGTAAGTGTTCATCTTGTCATAGTGTGTTATAGCAGTGGGTGGAGACCCACACAATAAACAAGAAAGCACTAAACTGCCATCCTGGGGAGTCGTGCTGTGTTCTCAAATAGAGGGGCAAGAGTCTCTCGAGGACATAGGCAGTGCCTAGGAAAAGAAAGACCAGTATGACAAGCCCTCAATATTATCGCAAGTAACTATGAATCTTATTCTTCAAAAAGTGAAACTTAGTGGTTACCATAGGTCCTGAGGGGAGGGGGAGGAAAGAATAGAATAGATGGAACATAGGGCATTTGGGGGGGCACAGAAATTGTTATGCATGATCTTGTAATAATGAATACAGGCCACTTTTAATTTTGTCAAAATTTATAAAAGTGTACGGTCCAAAATGTAAATCATAATGTAAACCATTGGCCACGGTTAGTAGCAATGCTTCAATATTTGTACATCAATTGTAACAAATGTACCATCCGCACATAAAATGTTATTAATAGGGGAGAGGGGGAAAGGGGAAGGGCTTTGGATATATGGGAATCCCCTATATTCTCTACATGACTTTCCTGTAACCTAAAGTGTCTGTGAAGATTAAAATGGAAAAAAAAAATAAGACACTACTGGGGAAATATACTGGAAGAAAATATCACTGTACATACAAGACAACAGATCTTATGTGATGAAAGACATAATGTCCAAAAATTTTTTATTTTTATTTTTAAATTTTTTTGTATTTTATATATTATTTTTAAAACTATCATTATTATTTCATTTTCTTGTTATTTTTATTTGGTTGTTTTCTTGGCTTCATCTTTGGAGAGGTTTAGATCACAGAAGGGTCACAGCTGTGGCAGGGGAGGATCATTAGTGCGGAGTGTCGGTGATGGAGGGATGCATGGGAGGGGGTTCGTCTGGGGCATGCCTCTAAGGCATATGAATGTGCTCAAGTGTTCATGGGGCATTGTCACAGTGGGTGGAGACCCACACAATACCGAAAGAATATCGAATTCCCATCCTGGGGAGTTCTGCCACATTCTCTAATGGGATAACAAGAATCCCCTGAGTACAGGGGCAGAGACTAGTGAAGGATGGACCATTGTGATGGGCTCTTGATATTGATAATTGTACTTAGGAACCTTTTCTTTTGAAATTGAAACTTAGCCTAGTATTATATGTTGCCTAAGAGTTACCTCCTGAGAGCCTCCTTGTTGCTCAAATGTGGCCTCTTTTAGCCAAACTCAAGCATATAAATATACTACCTTCCCCCTGACATGGGACATGACTCCAGGGGATGAGCCTCCCTGGCACTGAGGGATTATTACCAAGCGCCAACTAGCAATGCACCTGGAAAAAGACCTTGACCATAAGGGGAATATGGTAAATACAAATGAGTTTTTATGGCTAAGAGATTTCAAAGTGAGTTGGGAGGTCATTCCAGAGGTTATGTATATGCAAGTCTCAGCAGGATCTCATTGACTGCCATAGTAAATAGTGCCTCAAATAGCAGGGCTCCTGAGGGCTCTAGAGACATCCAGACACTATAAGCAGGGCAGATAGTTCAAAAGTTTGGCACTTTGCCAGTGGGCCTTACCTTGGAATTTATGCTCCCCAGTGTGACAGAGTTGGACTCATTTGTAGTTTCCCCACCCATGGCTCTTCTGCCCCTTCCATTTGAACCTATAATCAGTAGTATACTTGATAGGTGTATGTCCAAGAGACTTAAATCTTTGGTCCATCCATGTGCCAGTTGGGCCCTGAATCTCAGCAGAGTTGCAACACCTACTCTCCAGTTCATTGGACTCACCCAGGACAACTAACAAGGTTATGATGATGGACAATGCCCATCCCAAGGAACAGAGAGAGTCTGCAACTGCAAGCAAGATTGTTCCATCCATCTGCCCCATGGATCTAAGCCCCCTCTGAATTAGAGGCAGAGTGATCATCACCATCCCAGAACTGGGGAATGAATAATGGACTAAAGTAGACTTACTATCATTCTACTATAGACTTATTGTTTCTAGCAATGGAAGAATTTGTATCATTGCTATAAAGGCAGTGGCCACCAGAGGCTCTGAGGGGAGGGAGAGCAAAAAATAGATGTAATCTGGGGGCATTTTCAGGACATTGGAATTGTCCTGTATGACTTTGCAATGAAGGATATAAGCCATTATATATTTTGTCATAACTTACAAAATTGCATGGGACAGAGTTTTAACTATAATGTAAACTATAATCCACAGTTAGTGGCAATGCTTTAATACCTCTCTGAGCCTCAGTCTGCTCATCTATCAAGTGGATGCATAAGGTCTACAGGTCAGTTAGCGGTTGCTGTGTAACAAACCATCCTAAAGTGTAGTGGCTTAAAACATTTATTTAGCTCCCAATTTTGGGGGTTGGCTCATTTGTGGCTTGCTCTCACAATCTGTAGTCACCTGGAAGATCAGCTGGCTGCTGGAAGCTTCCATCTGGGTTGCAAGCCCTCACTCACCCATCTGGTGGTTGGCGGCTGCTGACTGTGACATTGAGGTACAACTGGGCCTTGGGACTCTCATCACCCAGCAGGCTAGACCAGACTTCTTCACACGGCGCCCCGGATCTAAATGCAGCAAGAGCCAGCAAGCTCCATGTGCAAACACTTTTCAAGCCTCTGCATATATCATGTTTGCTAATGTGTCTTTGGCCAATTCAAGTCCCATGGTCAAGCTCAGAGGGCACCATCACAGGGTGAAGCTAGAGGGAGGAGAATAATTTGTGGCCATTTTTGCTAGATTCTCTGGCAGAGCTGTCGTAAAGAACAAATGAAAAGTGACGGGGTTCTGGGTGGTATAATAGCAAACATGAATTGGCACAGAGGAGGAGCTCAAATCATGTTGGATAACAATGCTGACTTTATAGGTGAGGAAACTGATTCAGAGAGGTTGCATAACTTACCTAGGGTCACACAGCTAATTAGCAGAAGAGCTGGAATTCAAACCCAGGGCTGTCTTATTCCAAAGCCCATGTTCCTAGCTGCTGCCTTCTCAGCATGTGTAGTTCAATTCTAACATTGGTAGGGATTGATAGATTCCTCTATCTGGTTTGCAAGCCCAGTTTCTCCCTTCCTAACATGAAGGCTTGGTCTTGTTTAAAAGAAGCCTGCTGACTGTTTTTGCATCACATTTGTATTCCTGGGTCGAGTGCAGTTGAGCCTGGCACAAAGTAGAAACCAGAGAGCATTTGCTTGAATAAAAGATATTGCCACCTATTCCCTTAAGAATTTAAGATGCAGAGGGAGAGCTCCCCTGGCGCCCACATTGTAAATAGTTCCTTTCTAGGACTAATGAATTCGGTGGCAAGAGTGTCTGTGTTTTGGAGCTTATTGTCTCCCATCTTAGCTTTCCTACCAGAAAAGCCATTTTCTCACCTCTCAGAAAAGGAGGTGACACTCTCCTTGGGGGAGAAAATACACGATCTTATACCTAACTCTTCAGCTGGGAAAGGCAAAAGCTGGTGGAGGCTGTGAGAGGAAAAGGGAACAAATTCCAGCCCACCTGAAAGAGGAATTCATATGTCTCAAAGGAACAGGCCTGGTGTGATTCATCTGGACGTCATTGGGGATTCTTACCTCTGCAGAGGAATCGTGATGGCCTTGGGGCCTCGTGAGCAAGCGAGTGGGCCCTGGCACTGGGTAGTGGGACCTTGGGGGCTTATTCCACTGGTGGCTCTGCTTTTGTCTGGAAGTCTTTATAAAACAGCAGTAACTCAGCAATGGTGGGGAGTGGAGTGTAGGGTCTGAAATCAGAAATATGCTGTCATTTCTGATTCTGCGATTTACTAACGATATGATCTCAAGCCCCTCCCCCTCCCGAAGCCTTGGTTTCCTCGTCTGTAAAATGGGTGTTTTTAACAAAACTTTCTCCTAGGATTGTTGTGAGGATTAAATCATATCCTGCCTGTAAAGCCCTTAGCCCGGGAAGGGCTTGATGCCTGAGCCAGGGTTTCTCCAGTCTCAGCACTATTGACATTTGGGGCCAGATAATTCTTTGTCGTGTGAGACTGTCCTGTGCTTCGCAGCATGTTTAGCAGCATCCCTGGTCTCTACCCACTGGATGCCAGTAGCATCCTCCTAGTCTTGACAACCAGGACCATCTCCAGACATTGCCAAGTGTCTCCAGGGAGATGGGGAGAGGTGCAGAATTGCCCCAGGCTGAGATACTGGTTGAAACCTTTTTTGTTATTAATTGACAAAAATTCCCTTTCCGTTTGAGGCCGAGGCATTCTGACTTGCGCGGGGAGCGGTAGCCAGGTCGGGTCTTGGCTGCTGCCACTCAAGCCCCTACAGACCACCCAGGCGGTCGCAACATTTATCACCTCAAATTTACACAGAGGAGTTAGCCCTTTTTTTGTGTGCCAAGACTCACGTTTAAATTTTGGAAAATATTCCCCAGGAGCATCATCTGGAAATTCTTCCAGTGGGGGCCCTGCTGAAATGATCAAAGGGTGACCCCGAGCTTGAGGTTTTCCTGTAACACCTTGAATTTCTGGAATTCCTCTCCCCCCTTACAACAAAATAACTTTTATTTTCTGATTTCAAACCACTGAATTTACTTTGCAGAAAAATTACGAGATACAAAACAGGAAATGTAAAAAGGAAACTTACCCATAAATGTCATTCTCTGGCCCAGAGATAACTCCAGTCTCTGCCTCCATCTTCACATGCCTTTCTCCCCTGGGCGTCTCATAAGGATCCAGTCGTGCTAGATTAAGGGCCCACCCTACTCCAGTATGACTTCATCTTAACAAATTACAGCTGCAATGACTCTATTTCTAAATAAAGCCACATTCTGAGGAGCTGGGGGTTAGGACTTCTACATATCTATAGGCAGGGAAGACATAATTCAACTGATAAGAGGACATATTACTTTCCATAGGGTTAGTTTGAAGATTCATTGAGTTAATGCCTCGAAAGTTATTAACCAGGGCCTGGTGAGAAGTGCTTAAGAAATAGCATCTTCATTATGGTAATCATTCATGTCAAGGATCTGTGGCAGTAGTTCTCATAGGCATATCCTCAGGTAGCATCATTTCTTTCCCCAGGAAAGATGAGGAAACTGAGGCCCAGAGAGGTGAAGCAGCTTGCCAAGATCACAGAGCCAGGAAGTGGCAGGGACAGTCATCAAACCAGGGCTTTAAAAAATTTTTTTTGAGGTACCAGGGGCCGGGGATCGAACCCAGAACCTCGTATGTGGGAAGCTGGCGCTCAACCACTGAGCCACATTGGCTTCCCTGAGTTGGTTCTCTTGTCTGTTTTGCTTGTTGTTTGTTTTTGTTTTTTCAGGAGGCACCAGGAATCGAACCTGGGACCTCCCATGTGGGAGGTGGGCGTTCAACCACTTGAGCCACGTCTGCTTCCCAAACCAGGGCTTCTAACATCAGCTCAAAGCACCATCACTACCATGCATGGACTCAGCCCCATCATGTGCTGGACTCTGAGACAAGTATGCAACCTGTGTTTTCTCCCTTGATATTCCCACAAGCCCATGAGGCAGTATTGGAGAAGGCTTAGTAGAGCGCTGGGACTTTGGTACCCACTGGGTGGCAAGGGGACCCTCCCTACGCAGTGTCAGTGGAGACCGCGTGGGGAATCTGGACTTCCACCTCCATTCTCCCACTAGGGTGGTATCATAGGAGGTACACTAGAGTTAGGGCTTTCACCGGTGCCCCGTGGTCATGGGAACACCCTCGTATGGTGCCAGAAAAGTCTACATGAGGGTCTCCTGCCTCTGCAGCCAGGGCATATCAGTGGAGGTTTAGTGAGAAGCTGGTGCTCCCAGCATTAAGAAAAGTCCTCCCCATCAAGTGTCAACTGAAACTGAGTGGGGAAACTGGACTCCTACCTACACTTGGTAGTAATGTGGTGATACTCCCCCCTTCCTTTACTATAGTAGTGTCAGAGAAAGCCAGATGCAATGGAAGGTTTAAATAAGATCCAGAGTCTCTGTTTTAGTTTCCTGAAGGCTGCCAATGCAAAATACCAGAAATGGGGTGGCTTTTGCAATGGGAATTTATTAGGGTAAAAGCTTACAGTTCTGAGGCTGTGAAAATGTCCAAATCAAGGCATCATCAGAGATGCTGTCTCATCAGAAGTTGATTGCTGACAGTCTTGAGTCCTGCCACATGGCAAGGCAAAATGACCACCGGTCTCTACCGAGGCCTCTGCCTTCTCCTCCAGGCTCACTTTCTCCCTGAGCTTAGTTGTGAGTGATCAGGCACATGGCTCATCTCTCCCCTCTCCTCTGGGACTTGTTGCTTCAGCTTCAGGCTGCTCCTCTGATTCCAGCCTCCGGTCCCTCTCTCAGCCTCTCTGGGTTTCTCTGTTTTTCTGTGGCTATAAGCAATCCTGAAGTCCTCTCTCACATGGCAGGGTAAATGGCAGCTCTCTTGCTCTGTGTGTTTCTCTGTGTTTCTTCTTTTTATAAAGGACTCCAGCAAGAAGGCCAAGACCCACCCTGGGACATGCTTCACTGAAGTACTCTAATCCAAGGGTCCCAGCTGAATACAATCCAATCAAAGGGTCCCACGCCCACAGGAATGGGCCAATTTAAGAACATAGTTTTCTGGAGTCCACGAAAGGTTCAAACCAGCACAGTCTCATGAAATAATACCAAAATGTTCGGGTTTTAATAATAATAAAAATCACTCATCATACCAAGAACCAGGAAGATCTCAAACTGGAAAAAAAAAAAAAAAAATCAATAGGTTATCAATACTGAGATGACAGAAATGTTAGAATTATCTAACAATTATTTTAAAGTAGCCAATGTAAAGATGCCTCAACCACCAATTATGAACATGATTGAAACAAATAAAAAGAAAGTCTCAGCAAGAAATAGAAGATATAAAGAAGAACCAAATGGAAATTTTAGAACCAAAAACATATAACAACAAATAAAAAACTCAATGGATAGGTTCAACAGCAGAATGGAGAAGGCAAAGAAAAAAAAAATTCAATGAACTTAAAAACAGAATGATAGAAATTATTCAATCCGAACAACAAAGAGAAAACAGGCTTAAAAACAAAACAAAAAAACAGAGCCTCTGGGACAAGGGGAACTGTGACCCAATACCTAACATTCATGCCATCAGAGTCCCAGAAAGACAGAAGAAAGAGGGTGGAGCTGAAAAAGTGCTTGAAGAAATAACTTCCCAAATATGGCAAAAGACATAAATCTACAGACTCAGGAAGGTGAGCTAACCTCAAACAGGAAAAACCCAGAGAAATCCACACTAACACACATCATTGTCAAACTTTTGAAAGCTAAAGACAAAGAAAGTATCTTGAACACAGTGAGATAAATGATACCTTATCTATAGGGGAAGAACAATTTGAATGATAGTGGATTTCTTATCAGAAACCATGGAGGCCAGATGAAAATCCTTTCAGCATTTTTAAGTGCTGAAAGGAAAGAACTGTCAACCTCAAATCCTATGTCCAGTGAAAATACCCTTCAGAAGTGAAGGGGAAATCAAGGCATTCTTAGACGAAGGAAAACTAAGAGAATTTTCACCCAACAGACCTATTCTGAAAGAGTAGCTAAACAAAGTTCTCTAAACAGAAAGGATATTTAAAAAAAGACGGAGAGAGAAAAACAAAAACAGAAAAAAAAGTGAAAAAACAACAAAAAACAATAAAGAAAAAAGAAAGCAAAAACTGGAAAGAAAAACCAAAAACAAATAAAAAGAAAAAAAGGAATCTTGTACTATCAGGAAAGAACAGGTAATCAAATATACAGGTAAATACAAAGACTTTCTTTCACTTCTTGAGTATTCTAAACTCAAGAAGAGTTGAAGAGAAAATTATAATCTATCTGATATGGTTCTAAATGGATACAGAAGAAATATTTAAGACAATTATATTCTAAAAAGTAGAGAGTAAAGGGATGAAAAGGGAGATGAGGTTTCTATACTTCACTTGAAAACCTGAAATGGTAAACTGATGACACCAGTAGATTCTGTAAAGATTCACTCACATGCACATATACCCATATATATCACATATACATATATAAATAATAATATAACACATATTATTATATAATGTTATATCTAGAACAACCCTAAAAATGCTATACAAATAAGTATACTCAAAAACACCACTGATAAAATGAAATTCTAAAAAATGTTCAAGTAACCCACAGGAAGGCAGAAAAAGAAAACAGAGAAATGAAAAACAAAGAGAACCAGCCAGAAAATACAAAATAAAATGTCAGACTTAAGCTCTAACATACCAATAATCACATTAACTATAAATGGTCGTAGTACACCGATTAAAAGACATTGGGGGGGTCGGATGTGGCTCAATTGGTTGGGCGTCCGTCTCCCATATGGAGGGACCCGGGTTCGATCCCCAGGACCTCCCGGTAAAAAATAAAAAAAAAAATAAATAAATAAATAAAAATAAAAAGACATTGGTTGGCAGAGGTGATTTAAAAACACGACCTGGGAAGCGGATGTGGCTCGAGCAGTTGAGCAGTTGAGTGCCTGCTTCCCACATGGGAGGTCCCATGTTTGGTTCCGGTACCTCCTGAAAGAAACAGAAACAAAAACAAACAACAAGCAAAACAAATGAAAAAAACCAACTCAGGGAAGCCCAGTGGTTGAGTGCCAGCTTCCCACATAGAAGGTCCCAGGTTCAGTCCCTGGGACACAAAAAACAAAAAACAAACAAAAAAACCCACCCATGACCCAACTGTATGATGTCTACAGGAAACTCACATCAAATATAATGATAAAGGCAAGTTGAAAGTAAAAGGATGGAAAAAGATATATCATGCAAACATTAACCAAAGAAAGCAGGAGTGGTTATGGTTAATTTCAGATAAAGGACACTTCAGAGCAAAGAAAATTACCAGACAGAGGGACATTAAATATTGAGAAAAGGGAACTCCACCAAGAAGACCTAACTATCCTATTTGTGTATGCACCGAACAAAAAAATATGTGGGGCAAAAACTGATAGAACTGAGAGGAAAAACAGACAAACCCACCATTAGAGTTTTAGATGACAATAATTTCCTCTCAATATTTGACAGAACAACTAGACTGAAAAATCAGGAAGGATATAGAACACCATCAGCAAAGATGTGCTTGACATGCATTGAACACTCCACTGAAAACATCCGAATACATTCATTTCAAGGGCCTGCAGATCACCAAGACAGGCCATATCCTGGGCCATAAAAAAAAAAAAAAAGCTTCAACAAACTTTAAAAGAATTAAAGTCAGACAGTATATTCTCTGTCCACAATGGAAACAAATTAGAAATAACAGAAAAATAATAGCATAAGCTCCAGACATTTGGAAACGAAACAACACACTTCTAAATAGTTCATGGGTCAAAAGGGAAGCCTTGAGGAAAGTTAAAAAATACGTCCAGGGTTTGATTCCCATGGCCTCCCGGTGAAAGGCAAGCTGGCCCCCGTGGAGAGCTGGCCCTTGCAGAGAGCTGGTATGGCAAGATGATGCAACAAAAAAAGACACAGAAGAGAGGCAATAAGAGACACAGCAGACCAAGGAGCTGAGGTAGCGCAAGAGATTGAGCGCCTCTCTCCACTCTGGAAGGTCCCAGGATCAGTTCCCAGTGCTGCCTAAAGAGAAGACAAGCATACACAGAAGAACACACAGAGAGCAGACAGTGAGCGCAAAACAATGGCGGCGGGCGGGGGGGGGGGGGAAGAATAAATAATTAAAACTTTAAAAAAATATATGTTGCGCTGAATGAAAATGAAGATACAACATATCAAAATATGTGGCCCACAGGGAATTTTATAGTACTTAGAAAAGGGGAAAAGTCTCTAATCTAAACTCCCAATTCAAGAATCTAGAGAAAGAAGAGCAAAATAAATCCAAAACAAACAGAAGGATGGAAATAATAAGAATGAAATCAGAAATCAATGAAATCGAAAAGAGGAAAACAATAGAAAATATCAATGAAATGAAAAGCTGGTTCTTTGAAAAGATAAGTAAAACTGACAAATCTCTGTTAAGACTGACAAAGAGGAAAAAAAAAAAAACAAGGCACACAAATTACCAATACTAGGAATGAAACAAGAGCTATCTATCACCATAGACTTACAGACATCAAAAGATAAGGGAAGCCTATGAACAACTCTACTCGCATTAAGTTGTCAAGTTAGATGAAATGGACTAATTCCTCAAAAAACACAAACTAGCATAACTCGCTCAATATGAAAGAGATAATTTGAATAGCCCTATAACCAATAAGGAAACTGAATTTGTAAATTAACAGCCTCCAAAAGATAAATATCCAGGTCCAGAGAGTTTCACTGGAGAAGCCAAACATTTAAAAAAGAATTAACACCAATTCCATACAATCTCTTCCAGGAAATAGAAGAGGAAAAAACACCTCTCGACTCATTTTTATCTAACTAGACCAAAAGGAGACAAAGACAGGAATGGGGGAACCATTGACCAATATCACCTCATGAGAATAGAAGCAAAAATGCTTAATAATATATTAGCAAAAAGAATTCAGTAATATAAAAAAATAATTATACATCATGACCAATGGAGTTTATTCCAGGGATGCAAGGGTGGTTCAGTATTTGAAAATTAATCAATATAATCCATATTAACAAGTTAAAAAAGAAAAATCATATGATCATATCATTTGATGCAGAAAAAGCATATGAGAAAATTCACCCATTCATGATTAAAAAAGAAAAAAAAAAAAACACCCTTAGAAAAATAGAAATAGAGGAGAACTTCCTCAACTTGATAAGGAACAGATTTTTAAAAATCTGGCTCATTAGAGCTGCTCCCATGTTCCACTGGGACAAAAATCAACTGCCCCTAGGATTTTCAGGAAGATGGTGGACTAGAAAGACACAGTACTCTCTTCTCTCCCAGAAACATAGCTAGAGGACAGTTAGAAAGGGCCTGGGAAAAAATCTTTTAGGATTTAGGACACCAGGGGATGGCTGTACACCACCCAGAAAAGAGAGGGACAAAGGAAAAGAATCATGACGGCAAAATGTGTGTTAAAAGCGGCAGCTAGACACAAAAGGACAAATACTGTATGACTGTGTTACTATGAACCAAATATATTATGTAACATATTGTATGATTTAAAAAAATTTATATGTATCAGTACATTTAATTGAGAAATGTATGTTTTTTTAATTCAACTGTGTTTTCTTATTAGTTCTTTTTTTAAACAATTTAGTGAAGTATATCATTCATACATGAAAATACATAAACTATAAGTGTTCAGTAAACATCGTGAACTTACAAAAACAAACATGCATAACATCATGCAGGGCTCCCACACATCACCCCACCACAAATACTTTGCATTGTTGTGAAACATTTGTTAACAAATCATGAAAGAGCATCGTCAAAGTATTACTACTAACTATAGTCCGTATCTTCCTCCCCTATACATTTTTTAAAGGATTTATTTATTTATTTATTTACTTTTATCCATTTTTACACCCCCCCACCCCCGTTTTTGCTGTTTCTGTGTCCATTCGCTGGGCAACTCTCTGTGTCTCTTTCCTGCCCTCTTTTCTCATCCTTCTCCTCCTGTCTTCACTGGGATTCAATCCTCAGAACCTCTGATGTGGGAAAAGAGGCGTCCTACTGCCTGCGCCATCTTAGTTCCTGGTTTTTCGGTGTGTCTCGTCTTGGGTCTTCCTTGTGTCACTCTCCTGTTACGTCATCATCTTGCTGCATGGATTGCAGGGCCTGGCGGCTCATCTGGGCATGGGGCCTGGCCACCCTTCCAGGCCGGGTGGGGTAGTGCCATTGTTTGCCTTGGGAACCAGCAAGGGATGAAAGAGATTGGACCTTCTCAATCTCCCTATCTACTCACTGGGGCTGATTGTTGAGGACTCAGAGGGGAGTGGAAATATTTCCTACTGGGGAAAAGGGAGGGGGCTGCCAGAGAAGGCTGGAGAACTCTGTCTGAGAAAGTCTCAATTACAAGGCTCTTAGCCTCCAGGCAGGAACTTCTATCACTCTGATCCAGTCTGCCTTGCAGCAAACACTCTCAGACCAGGGATTGAACTGAGAGGGCTGTCAAAGAGTGCCATTTGCTGGCAGACCAAGGAAGGCATGCACATGAGAAAATTAAAAGTAAGAAGGCTTTTCCCAGCCTTTAGAGCCTCCCTTCCCAAGGCCCTAGGAAGCAGGTCTGCAAAGCATTACTGGGTCCAGAGCCTGGTTTTGCGCAACTAACAGGGACAATCCTAAAGACCCAGGTTGAACCAAGGGTCAAAGAACAGCAGTAACACACAGCCTTCCACCACTAAATCCCTACGAAAGAGAGAGAAATAGAGCCATCTGAGTAAACACACCATCCTAATCAGATGCCAAGACATCAGCAAAAAATTACGAGCCATACTAAGAAAATGGAAGACATGGCCCAAGGAAAGGAATATATCAAAGCCCCAGAAGAGATACAGGATATGAGACAACTAATTAATGAGATGCACACAAATTTCCAAAATCAAATTAATGAGTTAAAAGACAACATGGCTAAAGAGATAAACAATATCAAGAAGACATTGAGCAAGCACAAAGAAGAATCTGAAAACCTGAATAGAAAAGTAACAGAACTCATGGGAATGAAAGACACGATAGGTGAGATCAAAAACACATTAGAGGCATACAACAGCAGACTCAAAATGATAGAAAAAAGAATAAGTGATACTGAAGACAGAACAGCAGAGATTAAGAGAGAAAAGAATGGAAAAATTTGAGCAGGAGCTCAGAGAGTTGAATGACAACACGAAATGCAACAACATATGTGTCATGGGAGTTCCAGAAGGAGAAGATAAAGGAAAAGGGGCAGGAAGAGTATTTGAGGAAATAATAGCTGAAAATTTCCCAAATCTCACAAAAGAAATGAACTTACATGTCCAAGAAGTACAGCGTACCCCAATCAGAATAAATCTGAATAGACCTACTCCAAGACACATACTACTCAGAGTGTCAAACATCAAAAACTAGAGCAGCAAGGGAGAAGCAAGCCATCACATACAAAGGAAGCCCAGGAAGACTTAGTGCAGATTTCTCATCAGAAACCGTGGAGGCGAGAAGATAGTGGTATGATACAATTAGGATATTGAAAGAAAAACTGCCAGTCAAGAATTCAATATGCAACAAAATTGTCCTTCAAATATGAAGTGAGTATAAAATATTCACAAACAGAAACTAAGAGAGTTCATTAAAAAAATCAACCCACCTTTGTAGGATATATTAAGAAAACATGTATAGTACTTGCATGCTGAAAACTACACAATATTGGTAAAAGAAATCAAAGACCTAAATAAATATTGCGTCCATGGACTGGAAGACTCAACTTCATAAAGATGTCAATTTTCCCCAAACTGTTATATGGGTTTAGTGCAATTTCTATCAAATACTAGAAAGATTTTTTGTAGATATAGACAAGATTATTCTAAAATTTATATGGACAGGTGAAGGAATTAGAATTGCTAAAACAATTTTGAAAAGAAGAATAAAGTGGAAGGAGATTTTAAGACATTTTATACAGCTACAATAATCAAGACTGTGTGTTATTGGCAGAAGGATAGAGGTATATAGATCAGTGGAATAACTTATAGAACCTAGAATAGACCCACACAAATATGCCCAACTGATTTCTGACAAAAGTACAGAATCAATTCAATGGGAGAATGGCAGCCTTTTCACCAAATGATGCTGGGGCAATTGGACAGCCATAAAAAAATGGACATTGGCCAAAGTCTCACACTTTACAAAAATTAATTCAACATGGATTACAGACTTATATGTGAAATGTAAAACTATACATCTTTTAGAAAAAGTACAGGAGAAAAATCTTTGGGCTAGGCAAAGGGTTTTTAGACTTCAAAAGCACAATCTATAAAAAAAAAATTGACAGACTGAACTTCATCACAATTAAACAAACAAAAACACCTTTTGCTTTGTGAAAGACCCTGTTAGGAGAATGGAAAGATAAGTTACAGGGGAGCAGATATAGCTCAAGTGGTTGAGTACCTGCTTCCCATGTACAAGGTCCTGGGTTCATTCCCCAGTATCTCCTAAAAAAAAAAAAAAAAAAGATAAAGGTAAGTTACAGAAAATATTTGCAAACCACATATCTGACAAAGGACTAAAGGACTGGTATCTAGAATAGATCAAGAACTCTCAAAAGTCAACGTAAAAAAAACAAAAGTCCACTTAGAAAATGGGCAAAAGGCACAAAAAGTCATACCGATGGCAGATAAGCACATGAAAAAGATGTTCAACGTCATCCCATTAGAGAAATACAAATTAAAGCCTCAATGAGCTATCACTATATATCTATCAGAAGGGTTAAAATAAAAATTAGTGACAACAGCAAATGTTGGTGAGGATGCAGAGAAACTGGATCCCTCATATATTACTGGTGGGAATGTAAAATGTTACAGCCACTCTGGAAAACATTTTGGTAGAGTTAAAAAAAACTAAACATACAATATCCTAAGACCCAGCACTTGCCCTCCTGGGTTTTTTTTTTTTTTTTCTTCAGATAAATGAAGACTTATGCTCACACAAAAACTTGTACACAGTTGTGTAGAGCAACAATTACAATGGTGTCATAGCAAAAAACTGGAAAACAACTCAGATGTCCTTTAACGAGGGAATGGTTAAACAAACTGGTACGTCCATACTGTGGACTATTACTCGGCAATAAAAAAGAACGAACGATTTGTTTATCCATGCAACAATCTGGATGAATTATGCTGAGTGAAATAGCCCAAATGGTTATATACTGAATGATTCTTGAAACGACAAAATTATAGAAATGGAGAGCACATGAGTAGTTGCCAGGGTTTAAGGAGGGCTTGGGATAGAAAGTCAGTATGGCTGTAAAAGGGCAAGGTGTGGCAATGGAAATGTTCTGTATCTTGATTGTATCGAGGTCGTGATATTGTACTACAGTTTGCAAGACGTTACCATCTGGGAAAACTGGGTAAAGGGTACATGGGATCTCTTTGTATTTTTTTTTCTTACAACTGCTTGTGAGTCTACAATTATGTAAAAGTAAAATTTAATTTAAAAAAAGAAAAGACAGCTTCTCTGTAGCAGTCTCAATTATTCAGCACTTTTCCAGACTCCTATTTTCCAAAAAGAAGCACCCCTGAGCATTGAGAATCAAGATTTATCAAACTAGAGTAAATTTTAATTCTCTGAGCTTTGTCCTCGTCTAGCACTCATTTAGAGGTTTTGCCTACTCAGATTTCTCTAGGGGTTTTGCCTACTCAGATTTCTCATTTATGAAATAACATTATTATTATTTTTAATGCTTCCAACAGGGCTAATTCGCTCTGCTTCCAGGTTGTCCTGGCAACCCAAGACTAACGTCCCCATTTGGTACTGAGAGAAACCAGAAAAATGATTTTCTGAGTAACCTCTGGATGCAGATCCCCCAATTCATTCTTTAAAAAAAAAAAATTCTATTTATTTATCCCCCCCCTACCTCGTTGTTTGCGCTCACTGTCTGTTCTTTGTGTCTTCTCCTCTTCTTTTTAGGAGGCACCAGGAACCGAACCCAGGACCTCCCATATAGGAGGGAGGCACCCAATCATCTGAGCCACCTCCGCTCCCTGCTTGTTGTGTCTCTCATTGTGTCTCCTTGTTGCATCATCTCGTTATGTCAGTTTACCACGCCAGCCTATGGCGTCCACTTGCTGTCTTGCTGGCTTCTTTAGGAGGCACCAGGAACCGAACCTGGGACCTCCCATGTGGTAGGCAGGTGCCCACCTGCTTGAGCCATATCCACTTACCCCAATTCTTTCTTCTTGCACACATGAGGTGGCACCTGTATCAGGTGAAGCCTGGAATCACTTCCGTGTTTCCAGATCATTAATCCCTCTCCACCCAGAATATGTTTTGCGCTGCCTCAGAAATTGCCAGCTTTTGAGGGCAGGAAAGAACCCTCAAATCCATCATTTTATCTGGCCCAGAGTCCCACCATTCAGAGCCAGCTTGGAGAGAGCCACAGTTTCCTTTAAGCCCACAAAGGGGGCTGCTGTGGATTCCAGAACAGCATGACTATGGGGCTATCTCCCAGTGAAGGGTTAGATAATTTTCCTGTGGCTACTGTACCAGCAGCTCTCAGCTGACCACACTTGACTGGGGTGGTGTGGGAGGTGGATCTGCTTCTGGCTACAGATGCTGCCTATACAAGAATCATCTGCCCCAACCGGGGATAAAACCAGGATCTGAAATAGGCAGCTGGAAGGCAAAAGCTTTGAGATCTTTCTTTCTTAGCCTATTAAATGACTTTTCTGTGGTGGGATTATTTGGGGGAAATTAGTGTCCTGGGATATTTGACTTCTAATATCATCGTTTGAAGAAATGGGGAGAAGGGAATCAACATGTTTTTAAGTACCTGGGTGCTTCGACTTGCCTCGACTCAGTCTTCAAATCCTCTCCCTGAAATAAGCACTCTCTGATGAGGAGAATAGGTCTCAGAGAGGAGAAGTAACTTGCTCAAGGTCACACAACTGCTAAGAAGTGGAGTCTGAAATTAAACCCAAGTCTGTCAGAATCCAAAGTCCGTGCTTTTTCTATTCCATCACGCTGCCATAGAGGCAGTTTAATGTAATGGCTGAATGGAAAGAACACAAGCTCTGCAATTAGAGATGTGGGTTCCAGCATTACAAGCTGTGTGACCTTGGGCAAGTCCAGTAACCCCCTGAGCCTCAGTTTCGTCACCTATAAAATGGGAACTATGAATTGTTTTCATGGCCATAGGTGGTTGAGGGATTTCAGGAGATTTTGTGTGCTAAGAACTCAGCATAGTGTCTGGCATATGGAAGTGGTGGATATTTTGTCTCCAAAGCTTAAACCAGCTTGGCTCACAGTTCAATCTTCAAGTACTTTATCAACCCTCATTTTCCCCAAACCACTCAGAACCTGCTGCTTTCAATGTCTTTTGTTAAACTAAGGATAAGGACCATACTCATAGGGAATTGCTTTTGTGTGACACCTTATGCCAGGCTCTGTGCTAAGGGCTTGTCCCCCTTTCTCTCATTTAAATGAAGTGAGTGGTAAAGTCTTGTTGCAGAAAGGGTGCTGGGTGCCTGCTTTTCGAGGGCAAAATGAAACCCTCCCGTCCACATTGTTGAGTCAGAACCGCAGATACCCTTTGTTGAGGGTTTATCACAACCCAGGCACTGTGGGGCATTACAGATATGTTATCTTATAGAATCTTTTCCACAACATGGCGAGGGAGAGGCTGTTGTTATCCCCATTTTACAGATTAAAAAACTGAGGCTTAGGGAGGAAAAAGAATTTGCTGTTAAAGTGGTAGCATTTTTTTTTTTTTGGTTCAGGTGGACCTTGATTTTCTTCTTAACACGTTTCCAAGGCTGATGTTTAGAATGAAAACCCCCCTGGTGAGCCTTGCTTTTGGAAGTAAATAGGGGTCAGGAGGCCTATTTTGTCAATTCAGGTCCTCATGCCCCACTTCCCCAATCTTAGCATTTCAGAACTGAAGGGGACTCTGGCTATTCACAGGGCCACTTCCTCATGCTAAAGATGAGGAAATTCAGGCCTGGACAGGTAGGTGAAAGGAACTGCCCCAGATCAGTCTGAGAGCTGCAAAGCTGGAACTCAAACTCCTGGGAGTTCACCAGATGGGTGGAGGAATTTGGCCAGGGAAACCAAGGGAGGGGATGGAGCCTCCATTTTCTCATCTGCGAAATGGGGTCAATAACAGGGCTCCTTTGTGCAGGCAGTTACGTGGGGGTGGCCCAGACGGTAGGCTGCCACCTCGTACGGGGAATGTGAGAATGGGAGGCGGAGGGGCTGCTCGAGGCTGGTGGGAGGGTCTGAAGAGGGCAGGGGCGGGGCTTCGGAAGCCAAGAACTCGGGGCGGGGCTTGGCAGTGGGCGGGCTTCTGGCAGTCTGGCGCCGGGTTTAGCGGCGCCGATGGGAGAGATCTGAGGCAGTGGGCGGGGAGCCAGGTTAAGGGAACAATGGGCGGAGGTCCTAGGAGCAGATGTTGAGGTTTTGGGGGGCTGTGGGCAGCTCTTTACGGAGCCGAGGTGTGTGGCCCTGTGGAGCCTAGTGGATGAGTGGACACAGCTCTAAGAATCCTGCGCCAGGTTCCGAGGAGCGATGGGCGTGGCTCGGAGCAGCCTGGGGGCGTGGCCCTGCGCCCCTAAAATGACTGGTGGGCGGTGTGTGCGCTTATGCACCGCTTCCCTCCGCGCCCCACCTGCATTCCTCGGCGCGACCAGAGAGGGCGCCAGGCAGGTGTGGCGGGGGGTCGGGGCGTGGACCGTGGGCTGGGAAGCGGGCTTCCCCTCCCGGAAGTGGGCGTGGCCCGCCCCGGTTGGGCGGCCCTGGTTGGGCGCCGTGCGGCGCGGGGGCGGGGCCTGCGCGCGGCGGCGGCCGCCCGCGCCCCTCCCCCGCGCGGCGCTCAGTGCCAGGCGGGAGGCAGCAGCGGTTGGAGGCGACGCGGGCTTTGCAGGGGGACTTCGGCGGCGGCGCCTCTGGCACCTCGGCCCTGGTGAGCAGCGCGCGCCCGGCGGGGACGCTCGGGAGCGAGCCGGGCGGGGACCCGTCCTCTCGGCATGTGCGGGCGCCGGCTGTCAGGAGCCGGCGGGGCCGGGGGCTGCCGCCTCAGGCTGGGCAGCGGGCGCGGGAGGAAGGGCTGTGGGGACCGCGCCGCCCGGCCTGGGCAGCGGGGGCTGGCATACCCGGGGGGGGGGCGGCTGCCCGGGAGGGCTGGAGGGGCCCGCGCTGAGCCCTCCTGCTGAGGGCGCTCCCCTCGCGAGCCTGGGAGCGTGCACGGCCAGCCTGGCCGGGTGCAGGGCCGGGGCCGCCCGGGGCAGGCTTCTGGGGCTCCGGGAGCCGCCGGGGCGGCTGAGGTGCGGGGCGGGGAGGGCCCCTGGGGTCTGGAGCGCGGAGCCCCGAGGCGCCAGGCCTGGGGGCGGGGCTTGGGCGTCCCGGGGAGCGGGGGTGGGTGGGGGGTGGGGGCCGGGTTCTCCTGGGGCCGGGGCGAGCTGGGCCTGCCTGGGCGGGCCGAGGGCGGTCGCCTGGGCCCTGAAGGTTGGGTTGGGGTCCCGGGAAGGGCGGGGCGCTGGAATGACGTGGGTGAGGAGAGGCTGAGCGCCCCCACCCCCCAGGGAGCGGAGGTCCGGGGCTGGCGGGGGCGGGGGGCTTGGAAGAGGAAGAAGGAAGCGCGACCGCTGCAGGGTCGCTGGCCTGGGGCGTCGGAGTGTCCTGGGTGATTCCGAGCGGTGCAGCCCTAACGCGGGGTCGCTGGCGGGGGACGCAGTACAAACGAGCGAGGCGCAGGTGGGGCTCCGGCAGCAGCGCCGGAGTGACTGGGGATGAGGTCACATGTGGAGGGTAGCAATGCCGGAACCCAGCCCTCCCGCCGGTGCCCGCACATCAGCTCCCTGTCCCCGGAGTGATCTGGATGCGTTGGGGGAAGTGGCAGGCGGCGGGGAGCGAGCGGAGAAGAAAGGGGCTTCCTCCTGGAGGGAGGCGCTGGCCCTGCCATCCTTTTTTGGGAGTATTCAAAGGGTTTTGAGCGCTGGAAAAGGAAATGTACGCTTTACCGCATGGTGGTTTAGAATCACATCCTATATTTGGCCTCACTGTAGGCTGCGCTTGTTTTGTGGTGTGTGAAGCGCTTGCTCTACGTGTTGCAAACGTGGGATTGAGAGTGAGAAGCAAATTGCAAGTTGTTCATCTCCCCCAGGATATCAGGATACAAAGATCTTTCTCTCCTGTAAGAGATTTTAAAAGCATTGAATTTAGTGCATGTTTTAAAACGGGTCCTGCGTGGTGAACATGTTTACTTTTGGAAATTGTTATCACAAAATAGTAGGCCCTGTTACCGCAGCCTTCCTGCCTGGGATTATATTCTAAAACAGTACGTGGAGCACTCTTAGTCACTCTATATAATAATGCATCTCATTGTCCTTATCTGGCAGAACTCTCTCCTGACACCAGGGCCTGCTAGAATAGAGAGAAACAGGATTAAGTATAAGCACTTGCTTTGTAGTTTGTTCAATTGTGGAGGCTAACAAATATCTATTTAATATTAATTCACTTTCTGTGTTCCCTGTATGACTGAAGAAATGGGGAAGATCTATTTTGGACTTGATTCTGTACATCTCAGAAGACTGATTTAAGGGAACAATTTTATTTGATTTGGAGAAACATTTCATAGTCATAATTAACGTTTGGACGTGAAGCCTAATAGTAAATGTTGGATCTGAGAGACTGCATAACTAAATAGAAAGAAATAGTGAAATAAATAAAATGGAGAATTGTGTTGTACCTTAGGCCCCACGGTACAGTGTTTTGTGGTAGGAGATATTCATATGTATTCAAGATTGAGCAAAGATTGGTCTAAAGGCCAGGCTGCCATTACAACAAATCTGGGATGTGCGTTGTTGGTATTGGTTTTTGATTACTTGTGGAAGGCACGTTAAAGCCTGATGAATTTTAATAGACACATGCCAGTGAAATAACACTGCACACAGTACTACTGGCTTTTTCATCAACATTTGTTACTTTGCCTGCAGATTGCACTAATTAGCATTTATGTCTATTACTGTACATATGGTTTAGGATTAGATTCTGTGTCGGCAAATAGCATTTTTTAAACACTGTTGGATCTTATTGATTTAAATTTTATGCTTAATGCATCTGTCACTTCTGGGATCCATTCTAATCATGAGAGGGATAGTCATTCTAATGCTTATGAAATGGAGTGTTCAAAGGGAGAAATTATCAGTCTGGGAATGTGGAGGATTCAATTCTTAATGATTGCAAAATATTTATCTCAATATTTCGATTTGTCACAAACAACTGTTGCTTTAGAAACAGATTTTGATAATTGGGCCATTTTACCTTTGATTTCTTTTTTTGTAGGTGCAGCAATAATTGATTTGGGTGCAATTTTCATATTCAGGGTACAAAGCCATGTGATAAAAAACTTTTCATACTGTTTTCCATTTGATGAACTCCTTGGGTTACCCTCACCCTAAGTCATGAAAACTCTTTTCTGACACATGTATGCCCTTTTTAACTTAAGATGCCTTTTCTGTATTAAAACATGAAAATCCTCATGAATATTTCAGTATGACCTAGAATGTTAAGTAGAATGTTAAGTAATAGAATCTCTCTGGGTTTTCATTGCCCTAGTTCAGATCCTTTAAACTGAGTGAGCAAGATCCTATACTTCTTTCCGAGAGCTTACTTTGTATTTCGAAGATGCGTAATGGATCCCTCCCTTTAAAATTTTTTTTTTATTTTTAAAGAAGCTTTAGATTCTATAAATGATGCATCAAAAATATAGGGGGATTCCCATATACTCCCCTTCCCCCTCCCCCCTTTGTTTAACAGCTTTATTGAGGTATAATCGTATACCATGCAGTTCACCCATTTGAAGTGTACAACTCAGTGTTTCTTAGTATATTCACAGAGTTGTATAGTTACCATCACAGTCAACTTAGAACATTTTCATCCCTCCAGAAAGAAATCCCAAAGCTATTAGTAGTCACCTTACCTCACCAGTTCCCTCCAGTCCTCCCAACCCCTGGCAACCACTAATCTATTTTCTGTCTTTATGGATTTGCCTATTCTGGACATTTCAAATAAATGGAATCATATAATATGTGGTCTTTTGTAACTGGTTTCTTTCACTTAGCATAATGTTTTCAAGATTCATCTATGTTATAGCATGTGTCAACTTCATTCCTTTTTATGGTCAAATAATATTCCAGTGTGGTATAATAAGATACCACATTTTGTTTGTCTGTTCCTCAGTTCATGGACATTTGGGTTGTTTCCACCTTTTGGCTGTTACGAATAGTGCTGCTATGAATGTTCATTTACAGGTTTTTGCATGGACATGTGTTTTCCTTTTTCTTGGGTGTATACACACACACAGACACACACACACACATACATACACATACACCGAGGAGTGGAATTGTTGGGTCATATGATAACTCTGTGTTTAGCTGCTTGAGGAACTGCCAGGCTCTTCCAAAGTGGCTGCACCATTTTACATTCCCACCAACAGTGTGTGAGGGTTACAATTTCTCCACATTCTCTCCAACACTTGTTATTATCTATCTTTTTTTTTTTATTGTAGCCATCCTGTGTGTGTGAAATGATGGAAATGATGCCAAAAATCTTTTCTGTGTCTGTTGTCCATTTGTATATCATTTGGGTTATTTGTCCTTTCATTATTGAGCTGTAAGTGTTCTTTATATATTCTAGATATGCATCCCTTATCAGGTATACAGTTTGCAGAAATTTTCTCCTGTTCTATGTGTTATCTTTTCCATTTCTTGATGGTGTCTTTTGAAGCACAAATGCTTTTAATTTTGGTGAAGTCCAATTTATGCATCACGGAGTCTTAATTAGTTAAACATTAAAATTAAAGCCAAATGGGGAGGGTTGGGGAACTTGTTGAATTAGTTCTTTTTGAGATGTGCTATTGATCAAAAAGGGTTCACTGGGAAACATGTCCTTCCTGATTCAAATCCATTGCTGGTCCTCCAAACCACTGCTGTGGAATAAAGTTCAGATTTCTTAATGTGGTTGTAGATTTCTCTGATTTCTGCCTGCCTTATCTCTTTCTCCTTCCCTTCCTGTGTCTTATTATTTCACACCCCCCTTGCCTTTGGGCTTGCTGGTCATATGAGGCATTTCTTCCATTAAACCTTCCTGGAGATTTTGCCCCTGCCCACATGCACAGTGCAGTCATCACTATGGTCTCCTACAAGGAACTGGACCTGGACCTGAGCTTGTAGTCTGAAAGGTGCCTTCACACAGAAGGCACAATATGAGAGAGAAATTCACACAGAAGGCAGACCAGGCTTCTGCTTTCGGCTCTGACCCCAGTGCCTAGTGGATATTTGTTGAATGGATGATTAGTTATTAAAGTTAACTGGACATATCCTGATGTCAGTGGGTTTATCTGATTACTATTTACATCTTTTTCTCTGCGAAAATAACCTGAAGTGCAGGAGTAATTCCTTTCTGCCTTTCAGGTATCCCAAGGCTAGCTTTTAGCGGGGAAAAAAAAAAAAAAAAAAAAAAAAGAAATGCTTACGTGTAAAACTGAGTGTTTGTAACATTTTCCCTAGGGCAGAACACCATTGTCCAGCATCTTTTCTCCTAAAGAACAGTAGGGCAGGTGGCCAGGAGCATGTTTAGTTATGGTATGTGTTAGCCACACAAAATGTGACAGGTGGCCCTCCTGATGGTACTGAGGCAGTCAGTAGGGGAGCTACACTTGTGCACTCTGGATGACAGGTGTAAATCGGATTTTTAAGGGCCCATGCTTTTTTAAAAATTCTTTTATGCCCTCTTCTTTTGGAGCACCTTAGTATTCCTTGCTTTTATTTTGTGTTCTTACGTTCACTTTTAATAATTTAATTAAAAATTCACTTAGCATTTTCCTGAGAATTAGAAGAAACCGGTTGGCGGTTTAGGGGGAATATATTTTCTTTTGTGTTTATTAAAGTGGTTGGATTGTGACAAGGTAGTAAGAGGAGGAAAAAGAAATTTCATATTTGTGCTTTGTCAGATTAGGCTCAGTGAGCTGTCAGTACCATGTCTTAAGTAGTATACTGCTCTGAGGAAGTTTTGTGGAGTGCGGGCCTTTAGAGCCCAGATGGAGCTGGGTTTCACTTTTTTTTTTTAATAAAGATTTATTATTTTTATTTCTCTACCACCACCACCCCACCTTCCCCATTGTTTGCGGTCGCTGTCTGCTCTCTGTGTCCATTTGCTGTGTGCTCTCTGTCTGTTCGTCTTCTCTTTAGGAGGCACTGGGAACCAAACCTGGGACCTCCCATGTGGGAGAGAGGGGCTTAATCACCTGAGCCACCTCAGCTCCCTGGTTTGTTGTATCTCTCATTGTCTTTCCTCTTTGTGTCTCTTTTGCATCATCTTTTGCTCCAGCTCACCTTCTCCAGGAGGCACTGAGAACCGAACCCGGGACCTCCCATGTGGTAGGTGGAAGTCCATTCTCTTGAGCCACATCCACTTCACTTCTTAGTAACCGTGACTTTGCAAAAGTATCTCACTTCTCTGAGCTTCAGTTTCCTCTTCCATAGTATGGGATGCTAGGGGCTACCTTGCAGGGTTATTGTCAAGGTGAAATGAGGAAAAGTATATAATTCAGAATAGACATTGAATAAATCCCTGTTCCCTTCCTTTTCACCCTCAAATGTCTGTTAATGAATGGAACTGTGCAGAATCAGTAGAGTAAACGTAATACGTTTTATTTCTGATGTTAAGCTATCAAAGTTTGAATTCCCACTCCCACCTCAGCATTTTAGACTTTGAATCAAAATTGAATCACTGAAGAGGGGGAAAAATATCTCTCTAATTTTAGGATGGGAAGGTGGTGTTAAAAATGAGGCAGCTTTTTGCATCTATTTGAATTGGAAATGTATGTTCAGACAGGCTTCCTTTATTCCGACCTTATGCTTGTATTCTGTCTTTCTGTCTGCCTGTCTATCTATTTTAAGGAAAAGGTTAGGTTCCTGGCAAAAGATAGGTCTTTTCAGGGTTCGGAAGGAGATTGCACTGCAGTGCCTGAGACGCTCATCTGGTTCTAATGTGAATGGACGCCTGTGACCCGAGTAACACCGTGTGGGAAAAGGACCGCAGCAGTTTCAAGGGATGTTAAATTAGGCCTGTCATTTGAACCTGAGGTTAATAACAAAAGCGGTTCCTCCTGTTTGCCCCACAGTAAGGAGAAAGTAAAATAATGCAAAGTTCAGAATGAGAAACTGGAATATAAATGTAAGGCCTTCTTTGCCTGTTTGTATGACTGAAGGCCGTAGTTTCACAATACACGTTTAATTTCTTTCTCTTTGGCCATGCACTTATCTACATTTCCTATTTTAAAATTGCGATTAATGGAGCATAAGTAGCTTCCGATATCTCACTGCCTTTTGAAGAACATGTCACTTTAGAGGGATTTGGAAGTTTCTCAGGTCCAGAGGCCCTCCTCCTGCACATGAGGATCAGCTATAGCCCTTTAACAGATGCAGCTGCCTGGGGTGCCAGCTCCCTAGTGACTCTGAGTCACAGCCGGAGTGGGAAGCCCCGAGCTGGACTGTCTCATTTTACAGACAAGGGGCCTACAGAGGGTCACACAGAGCTTGAGTGACTTGTCCAAGATCAGGAACTTCACTGACCCCCTGTCACCCTGCCTTCCATGTGTGGTATGAATTCATTTTTATAGTTGGGTGGTGTGGATATATAGTATGGTGTGGATTTTTTTTAATACAGTTTGAACCTGACATGGCTTTCCCTTTTTAGTCTTTGACCCAATGCAGCAGTGTCTTCAACCTTCCACCAGTCTTGTGCCAGATCTGGCCACTGAGCCAACTCAACGCAGTTTATTCACAATTGGTCTCTAGCACCTATGTTTTTTTTTTTTTTTTTTTCACATATTCAAGTTTTGCATGTGTTGAACTATGAATCTTGGCCCAGGTTTTCATCAGGTTTTTAGAAGCATTCCTGGGTAACTTAGGACAGTCTTGAAAATAGGTTTTACATGGAATCTTGGATAACCCTTTGATAGACTTGATTTACCTATTTGAATGTAAAGGTCCCTTGACTGTATTTCATGACCCCTTTTTTTATTTCCTCAGTTTTATAATCTGACCATTATTAAGCAGTTGTTGTAAGGGTTTGTCTCTAATGTTTCAAAGACCGAATAATATTTCAAAGATGCCTTTGTATTGTGTCTTGCCAGTCTATACATGACAACTCTCCATTTGGGCAGGAACAACACAAGTTCAAAACTGGAGCTACGCAGATGTAACAGGCATAATTAAAATCCCTTAGGATTAACAGAAGGATAATGGCTTCATGGTGTGGCCATTCTGTCTCTGGGGAACTGCGCAGGCTGCTGGGAGTCTGGGCATATACCGTGTGGTGTGTGAGCTTCTCTTGCCCCAGTGTGTAATTGCAAGTGTGTCCCCATGTGCCAGCACCTGCTGAGGCCTTCATCTTGGATCAGCAAAGCTGCAGTTTTTCAGTTTTTTGAAAGGCCATAAAAATATACACGGGAAAGGAAGTGTCAGAGTGAAGCCTTTGGGGTGTGTTTTCCACTCTTGGCATCCTACAGGCTCTCAACAGAATTCACAAGCACCACCTCCTTAGGACAAATGTTTAATCACCATTGCTTGCTTACTTCACATGAAAGATACTTAAATTCCTTCGCATAATGGTCAAGCATTCTTTTCTAGTTAAAGATTCTAATTCTTTTCATTCTTAGGAACTTAAAGAATTGAGACTGATTTATTAACATAAAAAAAATCAAATGCTGCCTGAGTGTTTGGCCACTGAGAAACACATGTGAATTTGAGTTGTCATCTCCAGTAAGCAGAGGGATTTATTAGGAGACTAGTCACTTTACAAGCTAGATGGTGAATTAATGTTGTGGTTAGTAGTATCTTTAGCTTAACATTGTCATTCGAGTTTTTCTTGGCAAGCAAGAGAGAGGCTGGAGCCAACCAGTGCTGGCCACAGCTCTTTTGGGGTGATATTTAATAAGATGCATTTGCCTGTTGTAGAAATAGGGTAATTATTCTGTAGGCCCTCTCTTACATGGGCCGCTGCAGCTTTATAGCGCTATTATAGGAAAAGGTAAGTAAGTTGGCAGTCTTTTTTTTTCTCCCCTCCTGAGACTGCCAGTTTGTCTTCTCATGAAGTATAAATATGTCTTGCTTGCACAGGGCTGAATTACATTGTCAAGTGGAACAAAATGATACATCTTACCTGCTCAGGAGAGTTGTGAACCAAATGTTTCTCTAGGAAAAGTGAATGATCGAGAGCCTAGCTGCTGTTTGTGTTTTGGAGTCAGTGTCCATCCCAGTCTCAGGACTCGGTTATTTGGAACTCAGATGGCATTTTTCCTAAAGAGTCAGCATCTTACGTGATGGGTAACTTCCCAGCCTAGCCTGCAGACACGTATAATTCACAGCACAGTCTGTTAAACTGGTGATGGTGATAGCTGAATTCTGACTCCAGGGAGCTGGGAGTTACGGGTAACCGAAGTAAGGAACCACTCTCCAATCCTCAAAGTTCCTCTCTCCAGGCCAGAGGCAGCCCCCCAGCTGCCCCAGCCCTCCAAGTTCTTCCTCCTCCATCTCTGTTGAAGCTTCCACCCCTGGGGTTAAGCTGATTTCCTCTTAACAGCAGTAGCACAGCAAGTGGTTTGAAACCATCCCCACGCCTGTTAATGGATGATCACAACTACTACCAGATCACCTCTGTTACTGAGTGTAGGACCACTGTCAGCTTTGTTTATGGGATATGATCACTTCCCTTAATCTTTTTTAGAGATACACTATTACAATTTTTAAAAAGGGAGTTTCTTATTTATAAACATTGTCTCAAATTTTTCCATTCAGTCAGTGTAACAAAATGAAGGGAAAAGTTGAGCGAAGGCGTTTGGGGTCAGGCAGAGCCCTGCTATCTGGAATCAGGAAGAAGCCCCGCGTGCTTTTGAAAATTTCTTCTTTTACCTCTAAAGCAGTGAATCTCGGCTCTGGAAATTGGAGGGAGATCAGAGTCATCTGAACAGTTGTTTTTTTTCTGAAATTTTCATGATCCCCCCCCCCCCTTTTTTTTCTTTTCATGCGGAAACTACGGCTTAAAAGGGGCTTAGGTTTTTGAAGAGTGACTTATTGGTTTGACTTTTGGGGAGTGGGCAGTGTAATGATTGTAAGCTGGCACAGTTCGTGCTGGCCAGAGATAGGCACTGGTTCTCTATCTGTATTTCTAGTCCTTAATAAACTCCTGCCACAAAGCGCTGTCTTTTCTCAAACAAGGGGAAATAATTGACCTCTCTTTTTTGTTATTGCCTCTTGTCTTCAGAAAATATAATTTTTTTATTTACCTCCTAATCATGCCAGTGACCAGATCTAACAAGTGTATTGGGGTTCCTCCAGGATTTTGCTGCAACCTCTGCTCTTAGAGACAAACGAGCACCTCAGTGTCTGCACTGTACAATGACAGGGTTGGACTGACTTCCAAGAACTCTTCTTACTCAAACATTTTGTGACGTGACATGTAATGAGGATTAGGGACTTGATTTTTGGTGTAGTTAAAAAAAATTTCTTTTTTACCAAGACACTGCTACGGCAAGCTTAATTTATTATTGTTATTATTATTATTATTATTTTTTTTTTTTGGTGAGTTACGGGGACCTGGGATAGAACCCTGGACCTCGTATGTGGGAAGCTGGCACTCAACCACTGAGCCACATCCCCTCCTCTGAGTTGGTTATTTTTTTTGTTTGCTTGTTTGTTTTTTTTGTCTGTTTGTTTTTAGGAGGCACCAGAAATCGAACCCGGGGCCTCCCATATGGGAAACAGGCAGTCAACTGCTTGAGCCACATTTGCTTCCTCAAGCTTAATGCTTTGATTTACTTTTAAAATGTGCACATTTAAAAAATACATTACAGGGGAAGCGGCTGTGGCTCAATCAGTAGGGCTCCCGTTTACCATATGGGAGGCCCCGGGTTCGGTTCCCGGGGCCTCCTGGTGAAGGCAAGCCCGCCCGCACGGCGTGGTTAGCTGACCCAGCGAGCACAAGCAACAAGGGGGGGATAAATGAATAAATAAATAAAATCTTAAAAAAAAAAAAAATACATTACAAGTTTCTGTTTAGCCCCCAGGTGTATGATCCTTTGATGCTGAATTCTCTGATCTGGACTGTGAGCCCTGCAGGAGTTCAGAGGACAGGGCGCTGGGGAGTAGGATAGTGGGGGTAGAGCCTTCCCTGTGGGTGTGCGTAATATTACCGGGCTTAACTAGGAATGGGGGAGATCAAGAAGGAGTGGCACAAGATAGCTAAGTGGGATGGGAGCAGATTGTGCAGTCACGATAATAGGAAATGCATGAATATCTTTTTGTGCTTTTAGTTCCTAACATATAGTAGGTAGGTGCTTAATTAATGTTAGTTGAATAGTTGAATTTCAGTTTTACATGATAAATTTGTGATATTGTCAGGCTTCCCATTTTCCTAAAAGATGAAAGGAGGGAGGCGGCTGTGGCTCAATCAGTGGGGCTCCCGTTTACCATATGGGAGGCCCCGGGTTCGGTTCCTGGGGCCTCCTGGTGAAGGCAAGCCCGCCCGCACGGCGTGGTTAGCTGACCCAGTGAGCACAAGCAGCAAGGGGGGGATAAATGAATAAATAAATGAAAATCTTAAAAAAAAAAAAATAAATAAAAATAAATAAAAGATGAAAGGAGTAAAGAGGATGTTTCCTATGGTGTAGAAGTACTGATAATTGTAAATATTTGCTTATTAAATTATCCTATGATAAACTAATCTCATAATTTTCATTATAAATAGATATGCTAGCAAAGTATATATGCATTTATTGAAACACATTTTATTTGTAAAGCACATTTTGGAGTTCTTTGTTTTTAAAGCATGATTTCTGATGGAAAGCAGGGTGATGTTATGATTTGGTACTTTATTCTAAATTTACTTAACTGATTTCTTGAGTAAACTGAAAATATGGGTAGCATGGAGTTCTTAAGGCCTTGATTTGGCTTAGCAACTTTGACTTTACTAAGAAAGGTGAAGTGACATCTGTAATGGAAACATGTTTTCTCTGGAGAGTCGTTGTCAGTAGATATGGGAAGAACCATAATTTTTATCAAGATGAGGATTTGAAGTTAAGGTAGCTATTAGAGTAGGAGGTGGAGGTTTGTTGCAGTAAACCCTGAGGGGGCCTCCAGGCCCAGATCTAGAGAAGTCCTAAGGGCAAGTCTTGAGGGCATATGACTCCAGGGGTATTCATTTGACTTAAGAATTTGGCAGAAACTGAGTATGTTGAAATAGGTTGAATTGTACACCTTTTCACTTGTTAAATGATCTCATTGTTTAGAAGTTCATTTGTATATATTAAACTTTGAAAAAAACCCTGCAGATTTTGATTTATTATTTATTATTGTATTACTGATTGTTATAATAAGTGATCACACACAATAAAATTATTTTGTAATTGCATTTGTGTGTATCTGTTTTATTTTTGGCAGTTTTAAGAGATTACTACAAACCAAAAATGTAGCTATTTAAGTAGTATTAAGGATGGGAAGCTCCCTGATCTTTCTGCTTGCCTTCTACTTAAAATACTATAAAATGAATTTTCCCTGCTTTCACTTGAAGCATAGAGAGTTTCTTTTTTAAATTTCTTTTTATTTATTTATTTTATCCCCCTCCACCCCCTTGCCCCCATGGCTCCCTTGTCTGTTTGCTCCTTGTTTTTTTGCTTATTGTTTTTGCTCATTGTCTTTGCTTGTTGTCTGCTTGTTGTCTGTTTTTTCTTTTCTTTCTTTTTTTTTTTTTTAAGATTTATTTATTTATTTTTATCCAGGCAACGAACAGCACAGGCAAAAATTAGGCTTCACTGTTTTGTTTTTTAAATTTCTTCTCACCCCCTCGTTGTTTGCACTTTCTGTGTCTATTTGTCTTCCTTGTTTCTTTAGGAGGCACTGGGAACTGAACCCAGGACCTCCGATGTAGGAAGGAGGGGGCTAATTGCTTGAGCCACCTCCATTCCCTGCTTTGTTGTGTGACTCATTATGTTTTTCTTCTTGTATCTCTTGTTCCGTTATCTTGTTGCATCAGCTTGCTGCGCCTACCAGTTGTGCCAGCTCACTATCTTCTTTAGGAGGCACCAGGAACAGAACCAGGGACCTCCCATGTGGTAGGGCTCAATCGCTTGAGCCACATCCGCTTCCCAGGCTTCACTGTTGATGTATCCTTTGCATCCTGAACAATTTTAATGTATTTGATTTCTAGTCTTCTGAATCCATCCATTTCTCTGTTTGCATTGGGACTGTCATCTTGGGCCTGGACAACTTCAAGGAATTCTTGTTTTCCTACGTCTCCCGGATGCTCCTACCTCCATATCCAGTCTCCATGTGCCTTCACAGTAATCTTTCTAAAATGCAAATCTGATAATTTCACACATACACTTAAAAGCTTCTTGGAGCTTCCTTGGCTTTGCAGATAAAACTCCTTACCATGGCCTGCAGGGACCTGGGTGATTTGACCTCTTGCTCTCTGGGCTCCAGCCCCTCCAGGTTTCTTTGACTAGTCAGGTTTCCACTAGTGTTTGCTATTGCCACAGACCCTTCACAGCTCTTACCCCTTACCCCCTGGAACTCGCTTTTCTTCCCTCTTTGCCCTCTTTGAATTTCAGCCTCAGTATCACTGCTCTGAATCCTCTGACTGGTTTATTTCCCCAGATTACTGCTGCCCCAGTCCTGTGTACACCCTTCCCCACAACTTGTCACACACATTGGCGTTTAATGTAATGTAAGCTCACAAGCCCAGGGCCAGTATCCCTGGTCTAGCATGGTGCCAGGCACATGGAAAAGCTCAGTAGATAGTCATTAAAGAATAAATGCGTGAATGGCTGGAATTTAGGACCTCTTCAACACACAGTTTAGTGTGAGTTTGTGTGACATGTATAGCTAGCCCCATGGAGGCTAGTGGCTAGTTCACTTCTCAATGAACTATGTGTTTTATTTGACAGGGGTGGGGGGGTTGAGGGTGGATCCCAGTGCAAGAAGCATTCCCATGGACTCATGCTTGAGATTAAGAAGAGATCCTAGAAAGCGTTTATTTTAGTTCTCCCGTTTAATAGATGATGAAACCAACAACCACAGGACCAACGTGACTTGGGTGGGTAGATGGCTGTCAGGGTAAACTCAGGTCTCCTGACCCCAGCCAGTGTTTTTCCTATTCCATCTTACCTTTCCTTTGAAACATTGTCAGGAGCACATATTCATTTCATTGCTTCTTGCCCAGGGTGTATGGTATTAAAAAGGGAAGATTGAAATTCTTCAGATGAAGGTGGTTATATTTTGATGCTGCTCATTTTGCCTTTGACTGGCCTTATGAGGTAATCAATAAAAATGCTTTAAAAAAAAAAGAGATTTAGGGTTTAAATAACTTAATTTCCTGCTATAAAAATATTGCCAAAGAATAATTAAAGTTTTATTCGAAGAGAGAAATTCCATTTGACTAAGTCATGGAATACAGGCCTAGCAAGTTTGAACAGTCATACAGTATGCTCTTTACCAGATGTTGATAAGAAAAGTAGGTCATTAGTGTAGAAAGAGTATTTTGAAAATATCCATGAATTGGTTTTTAAGTGAAATTACTGGGTCACTCCCATCTGTACAAATTCTGCACTTAGTACGAGAACTCTTGGGATTAATTTGGCTTTTTGAGCTGCATCCTGCTCTTTGAAGAGAGGCAGCATTGGACTTTTGAGCCTCGTCTCCTGAGCTGCACTTTAGGGAGATGGCTGCAGCCTCGGACGACTTTACATGATTCCCTGGCGTTCTCTGGGGCTGGCATGCCCGCCTCTGTCTCTGTGATGGATGTTTCTTTATCAAGCCTTTTCAAAGCTCCAGGAATGGGGAGAGGTCACTGGTGATAGGCAGAAAAGTGGTATATGCGAGGGATTGGAAGCTCATCCTTCCTTCACACTATCTCCGGAAAAATCTGTTCTTATTTGCTAGTGTAATTTAAAAAAAAAACAGATTTTTGTCGTTGAAGAACTAGAGATGACTTCTAAGACCTTATAATATTATGTCTAAGTGACTGAAAAATTTCTGACAAGCCATTCTTATTTATTATATTTTAAATGGGTTACATGCTCCATTATGGCATCTTTTAGTTCATAAAGGGTGTCTTTTTAATACAGGCATGAAAGAGTTAGCAATTTTAGGATTTGTATCTTTGACCTTTAGGATCTTTATCTGTTGCTATTTTATACTCATTTCTTGTCAAACTTGATTTTTAATACTCATTTTCATAGCTTGGAATCTAATTTCTTAATTGTCAGTGAGTGCTTATGTTTGAAGTTAAGTAGTCCCCAATTTCTCTTTGTAACAGGTTCCTAAAATGAGAACAAAATTGTATAAACTGTAAAGGGAAGAGTTCTCTTCTTAAAGCTTTAAAAAGGTAAAACCTCTTCACTATACCCCACATTTTAGGAATTGTCTTTGTTATATGTGTTTTTAGTGTTCTGTACATGTTCTTTCATGTTCTGTTTTTGGACAGTTGCACAGACAGTCCTGTGGCTCACGCCTACGAGTGTTCAATCAGAAGTAAAGACTTGATTCCTTTGGCATAACTAATGTTCTCTGCTTTGTCTCAGTATATTTTAATGCTTACAGCTAGCTTCTGCATTGCGATTTTTCCTTTTTTTTTTTTTTAACTCTCATAAACTGTGGACAAAATACAATTAAATATTCAAAAATTGCACAACCAGACCAAGTGGAACTTTGGACTGTTGAGGCAGCTCTAACTCTAAGTGGCTTTGTCCACTGCCACAGGAAGACCAGACTGGCTGTGTGAGAGGGAATTTGTCATGGAAAAAGCATGGGAAGTTCAAATGGTGGAAAGTCGAACCGCCCGCCCTGTCCATTGTGATTCGAGGTCATTGTGTCTCTCTGAGAAGTTCCTATTTTTGGGAGTCTTTTAATGTCTCCGGGTTGCATGTTCCTTGTTGGGAAAATGAGGGCTCTGAAATGGATGAGCACTGGAACCCTTTGTGGGGGCTGAGCCTGGGCGCTCCTTGGCACATCTTACTTTAATTTCCTTGTCTTTTTGTTCCTAGAAAAACTTAAAACTAAACGCTATTGGATCATTGAATCGGAACCAAATGTATTTATGATTAGTAGGCTTCGTTCTTTGCATTTTACCTATTAACTGGATGAATAATGGGATGAAACTTCTTATAAGTCTATAGTGAGGGTGAATTTTTTCCCCTCTTAGTCTCACCATTCTTGGTATCATGATAAATTTAACCATCAGGCTATTCTATGCGCGCAGTCAATTGCCTTAAGTGGAGTGGTCAGCAATTTTTCTAGGAAATAATTTTTTAAACACGTTCACATAATCAGTGGAGTGCAAATCTCTTTCACTCACAGCTGCTTTGAAAGAAGAGGTCTGTTGTGTATCTGACCCTCTGCTGTAGTTTATTTCAAATGTTGCGTGTCTTTTTTTTTTTCTTCCCTTTTTAAGCAGCTTATATGAAAGTAGGTGAATTAGGCTTTAATTTTGCTGTGTTGGGATGTCACCTGTATGAATCTGTTAATGAAGGAGTTGGAGGCAATAAAAATAGGTGATTTTTTCTTTTTTCTTTCTTTCTTTTTTTTTTTTTGGTGAATTCACAAGTGTCACTGGTGGATTTTTGTTTAAGAAAATTTGAAAACGTTTAGCCATCTCATACCTAGAAAGGTAGATTGCTTAATTTTTCTACTTAACCACACAACTTTCCATTTGCTTTGGTCAGCTGCTCTGTTGTGAACATGTATTTTCTGTAGGCTTAACATATGACATATCCAGCTTCTTAAAAGGAATTTTGAACTGTTGGCATTGCCAGTTAAATAGCTGATTTTAGAACATTTGTCTTATCATCTGCTATCTTATTTCTTTTTTTCTGTTAAATAATGTACCCAGTCTCTTCCACATTCAAATGTGCTACTACAAAAGCAGCAGCTTAGAATGAACATGTCCTTTCCCTATTGGGACAATTTGGAGTCTTCCTGCTGTTGCTTCTGGCTGAGGAAATATTGTCAGCCTGCTGAGCCCCTAGCACTTCAATAGCTGAAGCTCTGGAATGGTCTCCGCAAATGTGCCAAGCAGGATTTTGCTACTAGTAGGGGTTTTCCTGTATGTGTTCCTAGCAGGATGTGTTTCCTTTTGTATGAACCTACTGCAAGTTCTCTGAACCATAGAAGTACATCTGCTGGAATCTTTAAACAAATAACTTCTCAATAAACAGGAAAATGGCAAAATTTGTGGTGTCTTTTGTTTTATGAGATTGACAAAGTCGACAGAGAGAATACAGACCTAGTCATATTTCCTCAGGTGTTCTAAATGTATTTTACCTGGTACCATTACAATTACAACACCTTGTCTTGTCTGCATTTTTCCTCCTCACATCTAATGATTCTCATATATTTTCTTTTTTTTTTTTTTTTTTTTTAAAGATTTTATCCATTTATTCATCCATCCCCCCCCTGCTGCCCGCGCTTGCTGGGCCAGCCAACCACGCCGTGCGGGCGGGCCCGCCCTCACCAGGAGGCCCCGGAAACCGAACTCGGGGCCTCCCACACGGCAAACGGGAGCTCCACTGATTGGGCCCCACACCCCCCCCCTTTTTTTTTTTTTTCTTTAAGATTTATTTATTTACTTTTTAAATTCATTTTGACACCCCCCCCCCAATTTTTGCTGTTTTGTGTCCATTCGTTGGGCAATTCTCTGTGTCTGTTTCCTGCCCTCTCTTCTCATCCTTTTCCTCCTGTCTTCACCGGGATTCGATCCTGGGAACCTCTGATGTGGGAGAGAGGCGTTCTGCCACCTGGGCCACCTCAAGTTCCTGTTGTTTTTTTTTTTCGGCGTGTCTTGTCTTGGCTCTCCCTTGCACCTCTCTCCTGTTATGTCATCATCTTGCTGCGTGGTTCAGCGGGACCTGACAGCTCACCTGCTGGCAGGGCCTGGGGGCTCACCTGCTCACTCACCTTCTGTATTTTCTCTTTATTCTACCGGGAGGTCGTGAGGATCGAACCCAGGTCCCTCCATATGGGAAATGGACACCCAACCATTTGAGCCACATCCACCCCCATATTTTCTATATATATCTTGGTTTTGAAGTACCATAAGAAACCTGCCTTTAAACTCTCCTAGAATGGTTGAGGACTGTCAGCTGACTGTGAGATTGACATTTTATTCTAAGGCAGAGGTTAGCAAACTTTTTTTTTTTTTTTTTACCGGGAGGTCCCGGGGATTGAACCCGGGTCCCTCCATATGGGAGACGGACGCCCAACCAGTTGAGCCACAGCTGACCCCCAAAGATGAATTTTTTTTTTTTTTTTTTAAGATTTTATTTATTTATTCATTTATCCCCCCCTTGCTGCTTTTGCTCGCTGGGTCAGCCAACCACGCCGTGCGGGCGGGACTGCCCTCACCAGGAGGCCCCGGGAACCGAACCCGGGGCCTCCCATATGGTAAACGGGAGCCCTACTGATTGAGCCACAGCCGCTTCCCAAAATTTCCCAGTTTTTTTTTTTTTTTTTTTTTTTTTTACCGGGAGGTCCCGGGGATCGAACCCCGGTCCCTCCATATGGGAGACGGACGCCCAACCAGTTGAGCCACATCCGACCCCCTAAACTTTTCTCTTTCACTTATGAAACCAGTCCTTACAGCATAGAGGTAGACCTAATTTTATTGGTTGTTGGTTGAGATGTTCGCCCAACATGTAAAGAAAAGTTTAGTCTATTTTAATTTCCTTAGTTGATCTGTTACATGTTATGGGTGTCAGTAGTCAGCATTTAGAGTTTTATTTGAAGGTAAAAACAATATATAATCTTCTTAGAATATATATCAGGTTGGTTTTGGGTTTTTTTACTTTTTTTGATGCTGTCCTTTGAGGCACAGAAATTTTTAATTTCGCTGAAGTCAAATTTACCTATTTTTTCATTTGTTTCTTGTGCTTTTGGTATATTGAAGAATCCTTTGCCAGGATCCAAGATTGTGAAGATTTACAAATGCCTGGGTTTTCTTGTAAGAGTTAAAGTTTTAGTTCTTACATTTAGGTCTTTGATCCATCTTGAGTTAATTTTGAATATGGTGTGAGATCAGGGTCTAACTTGATTCTTTTTTTTTTTTTTTTAAAGATTTACTTATTTATTCCCTGTAGATTCCCTGTTTCAGGCTGAGGAAGTTCTCTTCTAATCCTAGTTAGTTGTTTTTATCATAAAAGGATTTTGGATTTTGTCAAATGCTTTTTCTGCATCTATTAAGTGGATCATGTGATTTTTTAAAAATTCTGTTGATATCATGTATTACATTAATTGACTTTTGAATGTTGAACCAACTAACCTTGCATTCCTGGGATAAATCCCATTTTATCATGGTATATAATTCATGTGATACCTTGCTGGATTTAGTGTGCTATCATTTTGTTGAGGATTTGTGATATATTTGTTTGGTTTTGGCATATGAGTGATACTGGCCTCATAAAATGAATTGGAAAGTGTTCCCTCCTCTTCTTTGTTTTGGAAGAATTCTTATTATAAGTACCATTCCCTTCATTTTATAGATGAGGAAATTGAGGCTCAGAGAGGTTAAATAATTGGCTAATAAGTGGTAGAGCTGAGTTAGAAAACAGATTTCCTTGTTTCAATTACTAGGAACATTAGCTGACATTTATTGAGTGACAAATTATGTGTTTCTAACCACAGGAGGTAGCTTTACATAGTAAGCTGCAGGCATCACCCTATCACCAGGTGCTCATTTAATGATCACTTCAGCTTTATATGCATTGCACTCATTTTCAGATCGAGAAACTGACACTTAGCAAGATTCAGTGACCTCCCTACTTAACTATGGCCAGTAAGTAAATGGTATGGCTGTGATGCACATACACCGGGCCCTCGGACTCTGGGCCTGTCCTCTTCGTTGCTCTTCTCTACCATGTGCCTGCAGGGCCTGAGGCATTCTGTGCAGCAAAAGCACCCATGCCAGGTGTGGACAGCTGAGCCCAGGTCAGGTTTGACCTTGGTCCTGAATGAGCTCACACTACCCTTTGAGTTCCACTTCGACGTGTCTGGCTCAGTCACCTGCTTTTCTCAGTCTGCACTGTGGCCACTCCATGGTTATGGCAAAAGAATCTGGATATCATTCTGACTTGATGCAGTTAGCATGAAAAAAGTACTCTGTACTTTAGAAGTGATTTTTTATAGTATTTTAGTATGCAAGTTAGCCAGCAGGTTTGTATAGTGTCTTTCATTGAAGGCATTCAGAAACACTTTACATATTTATCTTAATCTTAGCCTTATTGTTGAAGTTAGATGATATCTAACCTATTTGAATCAGAGGAAAAGAATCATCCAACTTTTAAAAGGTAGAGACCTTTCTCAAGTGTCCCTTCATGTCTAAAAGTGAGGCATAAAAGCTGACCTGTGTAGTTGAGGAGGCTCCTGGGTGGTGGGCCTCACCAAGGGAGGTGAGGTCGAATCTCACGCAGGGATGTGGGTGGAGCCATGAGGAACAAGGGGCTGGAGGCCTCACGGTGCAGAGTCAGGCTGCCACTTGGAGCAGCTGCTCCCACCTTTGTTCAGCTGTGCTGGGTGCCAGTCCAAGTCCTACAGTCTGGTGTCCCCTGGCTTCTCCTGGGCTGGGGGTATGCAAACCTCTGATTGTGCAGCCCTGGAGAAAGGGGATCTGGACGTCCAGCCTGCTCTCTGTCCAGCCTTTCAGCCCATTCTCTTTTCAGCCCCCCTCCCACATGTCTTTAGAGACACATGATGCCTCTAGTTTCTCTTCTCAGCCCTTCTGGGGGTTTTCAGCGAATATTGGCTTCCTTCTTGTGAGCCTGAGACACTCAGCTGAATGGAGAACACTTCGGTCAGTTATACTTGCGTGATAGCTTTCCACTTTCTAAAATGTGTTACTATATTTGCTCTCTTGTCAGCTCCATTTCTCTTGTCCTTCTGGGTTTTCACCTCTTTTATTTCTTTTTATTGGGATTTCAGGAAAGAGTAGAGATAAATGCCATTTATACTTCTTTTGTAAATTACCTCTTCATGTCTTTTGCCTATTGTATTTCCTTTGAACTTGTAAGAACTGTTTATATGTATATGAAGGATGCTACCTTTTGACAAATGGTGCAATTCTGTTTTCTTCTATGTTAACCTACTCCTGCCTTGCTTGTTGGAAGATGCTGGTGGGCTCTCCAGCTGTTGTAACTTGTGCAGATGGTTGTGTAGGGACATAGCTCATGAGACCCGTGGTCTGTAGAGTGGCTGCTTTATGGCTGTGCTTTCCTTGGGTTTGCATCACTTCATGGAAGTTGTCTTATGTAACGCATGCTGGAGAAGCATTCATGCTGTTTCACAAATGAAGGACGCTAGGCCAGCTCTACCAGCCGCTGAAGACATAGAGACCTGGTGGGCAGCTGGAAAGGTCTGCAGTCAACGGACTGAGGAAGACGATGCACAGCCATGTGCCCCAGGATTGGAGTGAGACCACTTTTACACATGCCGTGGAGGAGAGGAAGGAGGCTCTGGCAAAAGTAAAGGCTCTCCCTGTGTGTTTCGTGGTGGGCTCAGCCTGTGAGAAAGGGAAATATAGGAAAGGAGTTAGCAGCAGCCCTCCATGTGTCCCGCTGGCACTGGGGGACAAGGGCCAGCCCTCTGTGCACGAGGTATCAGGACGAGTTTTCAGCTGAGTCGTGAAGGTCTGACTGTATTCCAGTTCCATTTCCACTTAGGTTTTCTCCAGGCTCCTTCCTAGCCAGTATGAAAGGAATACCCTGCATTAGCAGTTAGGAAAAGTACATTGGGTGGAGCCTAGGAAGCCTTCTGGTGGGACTGGGATTCTGAAGCACAAAGCTTTCAGTGCCCATGTCTTGTGGGCAGCCCAGTGGAATTTGGAGCGAACAAAACCATGAGGAAGCCCAGGAACACCGGTTCTGTGTCACTTCCGTTCTCCTAGACCCCTCATTTCCCAGGGAATATTCACCTCCAACATGAAATCCGATCCTGGGTTTTCCCTCGTCCAACTGCTACTGCTATAATCATTCCCAGCCTTTCTCAGGCCTGGTTTACTGTCCCAGCTTCTCAGTCCACCACCTTGCTTTTGGCTTCTTCCTGTCTAATCCTTCCAGCATGTTGCTGCTGGACTTATTATCACCCCAAACTTTGCTTTCATCATATTACTTTCTATTTAAATACTTGCTACTGTTTTCCAAGACCAGTCTGCTGCCTTGGCCCAGACGGATTTTTCCTATTTGTGACCTTGTAAGCTTTCAGTACCAGACAGTTTGGTTTGCTTCAATTATTTTGTCTGCCTTAGAAGGAAATTGGAAGACTCTTGAAGACAGGGTGGTTGCTTGTGTCTCTTTTGAATTCCCCAGTACATGTAGTTGGCCTGGTGGAAACTGTTGAGCAGGCACAGATCTCACACAGCATGATGCTGATGTCTGGGGAAAATATTTGAAAAATGAAGGTATCTTGGCAGGCTGAGGTGTTAGGGCTCTCTTCAGCTTCAAATCTACCAGCTTAACCTAACCTTGGGGTTTTCTTATCTATAAGAAGAGGTGGTTGGAGTGAATTATCTTTCAGTTCCCATCTGGCCCTAAAAGGCTCATTTTCCTTTCATTCTTTACCTTGATGTTTCTCCTGAAATTTAAACTAATGAGCTGTTTCTGGATTCTGAATTGGGAATTTTTCATTTCTTTGTAATTCTTTCCCTGATGTGTTTTGTAGTTTTTCTCTGGGTATGTCCTGCTAAAGGAAATTTGGATTTGCAACCTGGCTTCTTTTTAGGAGAGCAGACAGAATGCCATGCCTTTCTGTTTTTTCCTACTTGCAACTTTTCATTTGTGAAAGTAAAGCTTTCAGTTTGGTGTAGTTCTAACATAATTCTTGCTCTTCTTCTGCAGACACGATGAGGCGAGTGGTACGACAGAGCAAATTTCGTCATGTATTTGGGCAAGCCGTGAAAAATGACCAGTGTTATGATGACATCCGGGTTTCTCGTGTTACCTGGGATAGTTCCTTTTGTGCCGTCAATCCCAGATTTGTTGCCATAATCGTAGAAGCCAGTGGGGGAGGAGCATTCCTTGTGCTCCCTTTGCACAAGGTAAGTAATTTGACTTTCCATTCTGTTAGCTGCCCTCTGATACTCTCCATATTTTTTCCATAATTGATTGACTTTGGAGACTGATCATTCGGTAAGAATTGTGTGATTGCTGTGCCCATTAGAGGCAACTGTAACTGAGGTTATAGTCCACATGACTTGCCAACCACATAAGTTTTTCTCTAATGGAGAATCATTAAACAGACTGGTGAACTCTGTTCTGGGTATGTGCTCTGTGGAGATTATTATAATGAGGCTGTGAATATGGGCAGGCTCAGGGATTTTATGATTTGGTTAGTTATCCACTTTTCACAAAATGTGTCTTTTGGAGTGCAGCTTTTAGAACAATTATGTTTTTAAATGGGTAGGAATCTGTTAGATATTCTTTCTTTTTTTCCACCCCCAAAGTCATGAGGACTGAGACTTATGGTTTTTTTTTGAAAGGTGAAGGGGACAGGAGCTTAGGAAAATTTTCCCAAACCATACAATTTTCAATTCTGAGCAGTAATAAATTTCATCATAGGCTTTAAACAGTTAACAAGTGGTAAAAATAAAGGATCTTTACTGAAAGTAGATCCGTATGTGCTTCAGTTTCATCGGGCTTCCGAGTCCTCCCTTCTCCCTACTTTATCCTCCAAGGTGGGAGATAAGGTAGGAGTTTTGGGTATTTGCTGACTGTTCTCGAGATCACAGTCTGTTACTTTATCAGTAAATCCCAGCACTGTGACTAATGGGGAAAAAAGCTATGAAGAGAGCCTAGAAACAGTCATGTTCTAGTTAGACTTTAGGAGGAAAATAAGAGCAAGGCTCCACGCGAGGTCAGGATGCAGATGTTGAGTTATAAGACAGGTATTTCCACTCTGCCAAAAGCAGTGGGGGAAGTGGAGCCCTCCTGCCTAGGAGCCATGCATGTTAGAGATACATGGCATCATAATGAACTACGTGGTTCTGACAGCGTTTATGGTAAAGTGAATTTCTGCCAAAGTACTTTTTCCCAATATATTTCTGTGTCTTTTCCTTGGGAAAATTTCCATCTCATTTGTTCTTTTTTCTTGGAGATGCTCATGTCTAACTTGTTTGTTTTTAATGTCTGATTTTTACTTTAGTGGCTCAATTGATGTGCTGTTACACAATAAAACTCTCGCTATAGAAATAGGGAGATGGATGCCATTGGGGAGTAAATCTGATAAGTGTTTTCAAATGCACCATCTTATTGACATATTTAAAGAGAATCATATTTAAAGAGAATCTTCTCATTAAATTGAATTTTGTTTTCTACTTGGATACTTTTATTTCTGCTGAGATTTGCTGTTGAGTTGTGAATAAGTATACTAAACTACTCTAACTGTCCTTGATGATGATTTTGGAGTGGGAGCTTGAACTTAATGACAGTAACATTTGTCTCCACTATTTTTTCAGGTTATTTTTTTCATCAAGAGCAAGTGTTTTTATGGTAGGCAGCTGAGAAGACAGCCACAGCTTGTCAGCCCTCATTGGGCACTGGAACTCCATGATCTCTTTTGGAGTTGAGATTTTATTTCCCTTTTTACAGACTGAGGGATGCATTTAAGGTGTTTTTTTTTTCTTCAAAGAAATGGACTAAGCCAGCTAAGTGGCCCAAAATAGATTTTGGAATGGCTTATCTAGCTGAGTTCAGACAGTGCACTTCAGCTTCTATATCTACATCCACAAAAGGCTCTCTGCGAGTCCATCTTTGCTTTCACCAACCATGGGAATCTTTTCAGTTTCATTTATACCATTTAAAGGAGACCAGTATGTAGTTCCTAAGCTATCGTTTTGCTGTTTAACTTGACTTACAGGAATTAGGATAGAATATGTTACCTTAAAAATTATTGTGCTTGGATGAGGTGTTGCTTTTTGCAGGAGCCTTGAGGGTCTTTTCCGGGCCCTGTCTCTGTGGCTTTGTTTCTTAAATGTTAATTTGCCTTTGTGGGAGGTGACATTGGTATAAACTAAGTCCAGCAACAGACATTGGAAATACGGTCAGTATTTGGGATTATTAATTTTTATAATTGACAGGTTCACAAGTGCTATATGATGTGTCTGTGAATTAAACTCAAAATGTGTGTAATAAATTATCATTTACAGAAGCTCAAATAGTTAGCCTTTAGGGTCTTTAGGGTATGGAGGAAAGAGAACTGGTCTGAGAATTGGGGGAGCCTGGGGCGTTCAGTCCTGGCTCCATCAAGGACTTGTAGTGGGGCTTGGATGTACCGCTCTCCCTCTGCTTCGTCATTTCTCTCTCTGTGTCAAAACGGGCTATATATATATAAAATTTATTTTCTGCCTTGATAATTCTAGATGACCTTAGAAATACGTCCTGTGAGTCTCAGTTACAAAGTGATTTCTAACGCAGCTGGTTTGGTACTTAAAATTCAGCAAAGAAATATACTATTGTTCCATTTTTTCCCCATCATTAGTGCCAAAGCATAACTTTGGAAAGTACAAGCCTTTTTACTTGTGGCTGCTTTTCAACCCAGGCCAATGCTGAGCGTGGCTTTGTGGCCCCTCTAGACAGTCCTGTGTCCTGGGACTCTCAGGGCCTGACCGGTAAGCCCTGGAGCAGGAGCATCAGGTGACGCCTCTGTCTTTCTTCCCAAGAGGCTGCCCCGTGGCTAGTTACTGCCTAACCTGGGCATCAGTAGCTGCTAGAAAATAGAGTCACCTTCCACATTGTCAGAAAACCTAAACACCTGTTTTGTGGGACTGTGTGCCCTCTTGATATATATCTTATGGTTTTGGTATAATTATATTTGAATAAAGATTATAAATGACATTTTTATAGAAGCTGTTTTCTCCTTATTATGTATTAAAAAAACATTCATATGTGGTCAGTTGTTTTGATCATTCTATCATTCAAGTACCTTTTGTGTGGGGGTGGGCACCTCTGTTCTCCAGAACACTTGCATCTAGTTTTTATTGTGGTCAGTGTCCTCCTTTCCCCCAGAAAGCACTGCAACAGATCACTGGCATTGAGGTGTTTGTCTCCTCTTCTGATGTGCAGCATTGAAGGAGAATTATGATGGGGACCCCAAGGACATGGTGAACCCACAAATCCTAATGCAGATCTCCTTGGCCTGGAAAATAGATTCCTAAAACTTCAGTGTCTTGGCATCCGTAAAATAGTTTTATAATGAGGTGCTGCTTTTATTTAACAGGAAAGAAATCCAAATTCTCAAATACAATAATATGAAGTTATGCTTGAAATCAAGATGGCTGGAAATGATGCTCTAAGTGAGTGTTAGGCTCTAGTCCTAACTAATATTCCAATGTAAGTCTTAAGGTGAGCCTTTCAGAAAGACCTCCATTTGAAAACACAGCTTTCCATGAATTTCTTTTCCTAGCTAGTTAGGGTTAACAATAAATAGGGCTCACTCTTACAACCTCACGAGGCTTGTGGTTAGATTCTGGGAAAATGTAAAATAAGTTAGACATGGGCTTAAAATATAAAGCAGAAAGAGTAATAGGAACAAATACATTAAAATACACCCACACAGTAAAAGGCAAGCTTAGGAATAAAATGCATGTTTAAGTGTATGGTTTATGAGTTTTTTGTTGGGAGGTTTTTTTATGAGGTTTTATTAGACAAAGTGGGATTTTATGAGGTCACTGTTGGAGGAATAAGGAAAGTACTCAATCCTGGGGTGGGGTGGTTTAGATTAGCACACCGAGATTCCGGATCTTTTTTGTAATGCCTCTGTCAAGCTGCGGCATGCCGCGCTGTCATAGCTCTTCAAGGGGTGGCTCGGTACATTTTCTTATTCTTTAGTCTTTCAGAGGATGAATAACAGCAGGCCTGCTGAACAGAAGTTGGCTTTGTGGTTTTGGCTATAAGGGATCCTTTATTATTATTTTTTTTTCTTGCTGCAACTGCGCAAACTGCCTAGTCTCAAGAGCAAACAGGTTTTCAGCCCCGCATGGACTCTACCAGATTGACACGAACATGCAAACATGCCTCCTCCCGTGTGGACAGAACAACCGAACCACCCCCATCCCTGTTGTGAGCTACAGAGGCTCCTGCAAATATATACCAACGTCTCTGGTTAGGCTCCTGTGCACGTGCAAACACGCGCTCGCTAAACCTTCGCTCGCTAAACCTTCACGTCGCTGGGAGGCCCTGAGCCTGCAGCTCCCACCTTGACCAAATAAGGGGGAATGGTTTGAATGATGTGTTCTTGATCTCCTGACCTTCACTTGGAAGGAGGATGCGCGGCTACTGTCTTCCCTAATCACTGTCTCCCTTCCTCCTGTGAAGGAGCTGTGGGCTCTGGGAGTGAGGGCTGATCGCTGATCGCGTTCTCCCTGGAACTGCTGCAGCGGGAGTTTCAAGCTGGACCTTGATGGGAGCTGCATGGCCAGTCCCCTGTTAACCCTTTGCCTCACTCCTCCTGTCTCCTTCTAACTCTTCTGGTATAGCTGTGCCGCATTTTCTTTTTTATTTTCTCCCATTTATTTTAGGAAAGAGCTGTGGGAATATTAGGATTCTTGTTTCATATATGCCTATAAACTATCTTTTCAACTCTCTTTGCAGTCTTTCTCAACTGGGGGTTTTGCAAGAGATTTAAGCCCTACAGAACATCATTTGAATGGCTGTTTTCTTAGTTCTTCCAAGGATGGTACATGACCAGTGCATTTTAGATGCACAGAAGAGAAATTAATTCATTACCTACAGTGGCTGCTTTACTTAAGGGCATTAGGACCTAATTCTTTCACAAAACCGAGGTTGAGAAGGGCTGTTTCTATGAAGTTTGTTGAGAAGAAATCTCAGTTCCTTTCAGTCAGTATTTTAAGTGCCTAATGATGGTACTTGGTGGTGGTCTCTTAAACTGTTCAGCACCCAGTGCAACCGTCATCTCTGATTCCCAGAGAGAGAGTAATCATCCTTTGGGTTCCCTGAGAGCTTGTCCATGCCAGTGGTATCACAGGCTACTGTATCACATTGTATTATAATTATTTCCTTTCTGTATTGTGCTAGCTGGTGGTTTCTCACCTCCTGGTGTCATGCTGTGGTGTGGTTTCCTCCCACGTTAAATAGGGCTGACCCACGGAACCCATAGGCTGTTGTGGACTTCAGTGAGTGTGACTTCTGAGGCTAGGTCATTAAAAAAGCATTGTGGCTCCCACTTGTTCTCTTTTGTATTACTTGCTGGCCAAAGCTAGTTGCCATGTCAGGCTACTCAAGTATCTTGATGGAGAGCTCCTTAGGACGTCCTGCCAACAGCGAACACCAACTTAGCAACCACGTGGGTGATCCATACTGAAGGGGGATCCTCCGGCCCTAGGCACGCCGTCAGATGACTGCGGCCACTGCTGACATCTTGACTTGTGACAGATCTGGAGGCTGAACCACCCAGATAAAGCTGCTTTTGAATTCCTGACCCTCAGAAACTGTGTGAGATAATAAATGTTTATTGCTTTAAGCAGCTCAGTTTTAGGGTGATTTGTTAAGCAGCAGTTGATAACTAATACATATATTCCCAGAATATAGTACTTGACTCATAATAAGTTAGTTCACACAAATGAAAGAGTAACTCACAATGACTTAACAGGCTCTCTGGTAGTTTTGAGCACTGTCTTTCTACCCTTCCTTAAAAACAAAAACAAAAAGAAACAACTATATGCAAAATTCGATGCAGTAGCAAAGGAAACTTTTATTATGTGGCAAAGTTTTGTTATCCTGTGTTCCATGACACTGTCATTTACTTGAAAAATGTTATAAGATTATAGTCACTATCCTATGCATAACTTTACATTATCATTTTTTTAGGAAAAAAATCTAGAATGCTAACATTAGATAAAGAGGAGTTATATTCTCTTCTTAATGCTTATCTGTACTTTTTTCAAAATGTTCCACAATGAACTTATTACATGTAAAATTATTTTTTTAAAAGTATTAGCAATATTACCAGAGCATATATAACTTTTAAAAAATGACATTTATTCATTCACATATTCATTTGTGTGCCTGCTGTGTGCTAGGACCTGTGTTGAGTTGCTGCTCTTAAAAAGCTTCTCTGAGGGGAGCGGATGTAGCTCAGTGGTTGAGCACCTGCCTCCCATGTACGAGGTCCGGGGTTCAATCCCCTGGTGCCTCCTAAAAAAAAAAAAAAGGCTTCTCTGAAAACTGACCTTGATCTCTCCAGTGGGGAGCTTTGTGAATTCATAACAGGTTCTGACCCAGCAATGGAGAGGTGAGTTCCATCTGAGGCTCAGAAGTCAAAGAAGACATCACAGAGAAGGTTCTATTGAATTTGGGTTTCTCCTGTGTGTAGGAGCTAGAGATGATACACAAGAGGAGCCCAGCCAGTTACTGACAAGTAAGAAGAGTAGCTCTGGTCTCACGAGGGCAAAGGATGAGGTAATAGCCACATTCCTTGGAACTTCAAATTCCTAGCTCTCTGGAGTTTAGGTTGACTTTTCTGGTATAGGAGAATGGGATGTTTGCTTGGAGGGGCGAGTAAGGGAAGCTGAAGCATATCTTTTTGGTAGAAAATTATATATTTCTTGGCTCTTTTTTCTTCACTTTCCGTGTAAATAGTACAAAATTGGTATTTTCTTTGATCATTATGTGGAGGAGAACCAGAATAAATGACATTGTACATTTTAAGATTATTGTTCTAACTAGATCAGCATAACATCTTTCCTTTGTATCATCTTTAGGAAAAGGTAGTGGCTCCATGTCATATTCATTAAAAACATGACTCCAACCTGATGCAGAATGTGCTGTTTATAAATATCTCCTTTATATACAGCATCTCAGCTTTTGCAGTTGGTAGGACTCTTATCATACCTTTGTCCTACAGTTGTGGAAATTGAAACTCAGATTGATTGATTGCCCAAAGCTGTGGGGGTCTCTCATGGATTAGACCCCAGGCCTTTGAGTCTTTGTTTGATTTGGACATGGTTTGTACATATATTTTTATTTTTGTATTGTTTTCCCACCGAGAGTGAAGTTTTTTTGTTTTGGTATAGAAACTATAATCTGACACTTAATCCTTTGTGGTCTTTTTCTGTGATCAGCAAGCTTAAAGACAAACACTAGCTTGTCAGGGCTTTGATTCTGCCAGCTTGGAAAATTGCTGTAAGGTTTGGAAAGAATTCGGTCTACACCATACCTCGTGAAGAAACAACGGCAATGTTGAAATAACAGTTCACATTTATCGAGGACTTCCTTTGAGTGCCAGCCACCGAGCTGATAAGTGCCTTTTTTCATGCACTGTTCAAAAGAAATGGAAGGCTTCTGAAGGCGCTTTTCTTCTGATCCTCAGTCGCTGCCAGCACCTGCTGGATTTGCACTTGCTGTGTCTTCCCCTTACTGTACACTGCTGACAGGCATTTCCATTTTCACAAACAACAGTGCTCCCATTTGAACAAGGGTGTGGTGCCGGGAGCCCTTTGTCCCCATGTGGACTTTTGGCACACACTAGCTCTGGAGCTGTGGGCAGGGAATTTTATGCAGTGCCAGTGTCCTGATGTGCTGTGTGGTGCCCATTCACTACCTCCTGAAAGAGCTGCTGTCTGATGCAGGGAGCACCTTAAGCCTGTCAAGAGGATGGGCTGCGAAGGGCTGGGGGGTGGAGGGAGGAGTGGGAAGGGGTGGAAGATGCAGGGGGAGGGCGGAGGGCACCAGGTGCAGAACAATGGCTTCCAGATTATGTCATGAGCTGCCAGCCACGCGAGCACAGCCTCATTACCACATGAAGTACCACAGAAGGGCCTTTTCATTTTCTCCTGGTGACTGTGCTTTCCATAGTCTTGTTTGGGGGCGGGGAACACCCTCCTCATCCCCAGTTAACAATGGCGCACACAGCCCTGGCAGAAGGAACCTCACCATGTACCCTGGGGCTATTTCTGATTACAGTGAGTAGCTGTGACTCAGTGCTGGGCAGATGAAGGCTTCCTCCCTCCCTGCTCCTCCCCTCCCTCCTCTTCACCCTCTTCCCCTCCCTCCTCCTCTAGAGATGAGCAGGCAGCCTGTCCTTTGTGCCTTTCCTTGGCTGGCTTCTCCTCCTGCTGCAGTTCACTGATATGTCCACAGCAGCCGGCCAGCAGGCCTGACAAGGCTCTGACAGTGGTTTTTACCATATATGGCCATTAGAGCTCTGGGGCTGTCAGGCGGCCAGGATAATTTCCTTCCTTTGCTTTGATTGGCTACAGGGCCAGGCTCCCAGAATGGTGGGATCTGGGAGTGTGTGGTAAAGAGATGCCACAGAGTCAAGTGCAAAGGACCTTTAACTCTTTCCTGGGTTTCTGGAGTGGGAGTCCTGCTGAGCACGTAGGCAAGTGCTCAGGCTAAGAAACATGAGACTACTCTTATCTTAGGCTAGGAAAGGGTTTCTAAATACACATTACCACGAAATAGAGTCAAGGTTTAATGAACAAATTTCTGCAGTCACGATTTGTCCAGAAGCTACCTTCTAACCACAGGCAGTGAATTTTCCGCTCCTGCAAAGGAGACTATGCTAGTTAGGGGTGGGGCTTGTCATGGAGCACATGTCTGCCTTCTCAGAGGCACGGTGGCTTGGGTTTCTTTTCTGGCTTAGCTTCAAGTCATGGTTAAGTGATCTGGGCTTCTGAATTGGGTCTGTACTTGGGCCCCCAAGCTTGTGTAGAACGCCTTGCAACATGCAACTGGCTCTGCCATGGATCCCAAGACATCTGCTTAAGTTAAGAAGTTGTAATATTTTTCTGTTTTTCATTCCCATTTTAAGGAGGGTGGCTTTTTATTCAGAGGCTTGTACAGAACTGGGATTGGAAGGGAGAGCCCTTGAGCTCTTCATCATTCACTGAGGTCCCCGTGGAGAAATATCCTATGTTGTTTGCTCAACACAAAGGATTAGACAACCAGTTTGATATTTGATTTGAACCAATATCACCTCTTCTTTCCTGATATGATATTGAATACTTTGTTTAGATTTCCTACATTTGCACTTAGATCTATGGTTCTGTGGCCAAGCTTTTGCTTTCAAGCTGAATTTTCTTTTGACCAGGTTCTTCCTCAATCTTGAGTTCCTTGTTTTTGTTTGTTCTCAGACCAGAAACATCATATGGAATATTATGTCTGCAGTAATGAGCAGTAAGTATTAGGTTTTCACTTTATAAATTTTTGTTAAGTCAGGAAGTTAAGAAATGCAACTTCTCTGGAGCGGATGTGGCTCAAATGGTTGGGTGTCTGTCTCCCATATGGAGGGACCTGGGTTCAATCCCTGGGACCTCCTGGTTAAAAAAAAAAAAAAAAGAAAGAAATGCAACTTCTCTGGTTGTTATTGCATGTTTTGACATGGTTGAGTAAGGAAATTTTAACTCTTCTACTTTTTTACATTCTGATAATAAAATATTCATAGTTTTATAGTAAATTCCTTCAGGTTCTTAAAGGACTTGAAATATTGTCTATTCAACATTAAGCCCAGTTTTTGGAGTGGATCTGTGATGCCAAAATGATTTGCTTGCATTTTCCTTTCTGCCCATAAAGCCTGTTCTTTTTCCTGCCCAGGCAGATGGGGGCTCTACAGAACCACAGTGCCTCTCCCTGGAAGCTTTGGTTGCTAGCTTACCTTACAGGGTTGGGTAACCTAATCTGTGTGTTTTGTTCCAGTGCACCTCTTCTTACCCTAAGATTGGTGTTTCTGGTTCCCTTAAAGTAAAACCTGCTCAGAATGTTTTATTCCTGGGCCATGAGCTGCTGTTCTGAGTGACAGCCTGTCAACCAGTCATAAATTCTGTGCATCACTCTTTTTGGTATGCTACAGAAGTCATCTCCTCCTGCCTCAAAACTACAGTCACTGGAACGCCTCCCTGGGGAGCGGTAGGGACTTCCAACGGAACATGCATCCACATAAATAATACTGTTATAAGAAAAAGGAAGTTGGGTGGGGGGGAGGAAAACCCACTTCAATAGACATCCTTTTTTGACTCCTTTGAACTCTGCACAATGTGAATGGAACCCTTATGCTCAGCTGAAAACTTTTCCTTTGCTTCTGAGCACATGTTACCATTCTCCTTGCTGAGAGTTCAAGAATTTTTATAGCATATTGCTCCCAATCCAGTAATGAGTTGTTATCAGTGCTTTTGAAAATACCTTCTTTTAATTCAGGGGCAGTATGATAGTCATTGCAATTTGGGCTCTAGAGTAATTTTGATGAGCATTTTTTCCTAAAAGGAAAATTTATATGAATATAAAGTAGGAGTAACCAGGAAAATCTTTATACCTCGTTCCTTGAGTCAGATAATATGAAATGTCTTAACTCAGGATGGGGTGGGGACTGTTGAGGGTAGTATAACCAGTCTGGATAAGAGTCACAGATGACTGCAGATTAGAAGTTGGGAAAGTACAGGCAAGTGAGGCAGCTGCCTGTACAGGACTAGATAAGGGAGATTGAGTAGAGAAAGCAGTCAAAATCTAGCACCCTGGGATGGTTTTGGTTTATAAGATTGAACTCCAGAATTCAAATTGTATATACAATTCCTTGAGCATCTTAAAGGGAATATTAATATTGGCTTGACTGGTAAAATTTATGTCTGTCACTTTTAGTCACTGTAAGAGTTTGTTAACTTTGTAGCTGGGTAAAGTGTTTTGTGGCTTTAACAAACTGTTATGTCTCTATTCTTGTAGGAACCAATAATTATTAGATTGATCCTTCTTAGCACCAGTTTGGTAGTATTTTTGAGCAATATTGAGCAAGCTAATGTGTGGATTGAAAACAATTACCATGTCAGGGGCCACACTAACGTTAAAAAACAGGCATTCTGAATGATCTGTTGTTAGTACATAGGGAGTATTTGAAGCATCTCAATGTTGAATTTTGGGGGTTGGCTTAGGAAGGTGAAAATGTCTGTGAGTACATCCATACTATACCATTAACTCCTTTAAAAACACATCCCAGTGTGAAATTCCTTTATAAAAAATGACCATGAGAAATTTTTTACATGTTTGTTTGGATATGTTTAGTTTAGTTTTTTTTTTTTTTTTTTTTTACTTGCACAGTACTGCCCTCAACATGTGAGATGAGTGCATTTTCTTAAATACAGATTCCTTTTTGGAATGAGGTGTGATACAAATGAGATACACTTTTTAAAAAATGCATTTTTAATTTATTTTTAAAAGATACTTAGACTACATAAAATGTTACATAAAAAAATATAAGGGATTCCCATATGCCCCACTCCCCACACCTCCCACTTTTCCCCAAATTAACAACTTCTTTCATTAGTGTGATACATTCATTGCAATTGATGTACACATTTTGGAGCATTGCCACTAAGCATGGATTATAGTTTGCAATGTAGTTTGCACTCTTTCCCACTCAATTCTGTAGGTTATGGCAAGATATATAATGGCATGTATCTGTCATTGCAATGTCACTCAGGTCAATTCCAAGTCCTGAAAACGCCCCCATATTACATATTGCATATTTCCCTCTCTCTCACTGCAGCACCTCCAGTGGCCACTGTCTCCACATCAATGATATAATTTCTTCCATTGCTAGAATCACAATAAGTCTGTATAGAATAACAGTCTATTCTAGTCCATATTTTATTCCCCAATCCTGAGGATTCTGGGATGGTGATGGCCCACTCCGCCTCTAATTGAGAGGGAGCGAGATACACTTTAGATGTAACTGGAAGCGGTTGTGGTGTTCCATTAAAATTCATGGGAAATATCTTTACAAGTAGAAATATATCTTTATAAGAATTATACATTGAATTTTGCATATTTATGGAGGAATGTTTTTGTAAAGTTATTTAGAATTATGAGCTTTTTTTTTTTTTTTTTTTTTTTTTTTTTTAAGATTTTATTTATTTATTCATTTATCCCCCCCTTGCTGCTTGTGCTCGCTGGGTCAGCTAACCACGCCGTGCGGGCGGGTTTGCCTTCACCAGGAGGCCCCGGGAACCGAACACGGGGCCTCCCATATGGTAAACGGGAGCCCTACTGATTGAGCCACAGCCGCTTCCCATATGAGCATTTTTTAAGAGTAAATAAAGTTATGCATTTACTGATTCTTAAATTTATATTTTCATACCCTCGCACTGCCCCCCCCCCAAAAAAAAAAAAAAGCCCACTGAAGGAAAATATTGCCTAACTCTGTGGGTTCAGTTGAAGCATCAGTCTCTAGGGACTCTGCTGAGTCTTTTTGGCTGTTTTGGAATTTTTAAGAACTTTCCCAAAACCCAAAGCAAATGATAGTGCTGGTGTCTGGGAGGTTTTCTGCTACCATGAGGGCTGCTAGCTGGAACATACTCAGAGCCATCAGGCTTAGCTCAGGTCAGCCACGTGGAAATTTTGCCCTTATTCCTTTCCCTTGTGTCAGCTGTACACACACTTCAGAGGCTGAATTTTTCCCTTGGGCTCATGTTGCTTAGACTTGGGCAGGCCACTGGATCTTTCAGCTAATAATGTCTGTAAGCCAGTACCCCAACCTATTTCATTCATGTCCTACAAGTTTATGAACTGGGCTCTGGGCCAGAACCTTTGGGAGGTTTGGTGTTGATCTTTTTGCCACTTACTGAGTTAACCTGCTAATAATCCCAATCACTTGGGTTTTTAACTAGAGAGGTATAATAAAAGCGATTTTTTTTTTTTTTTTTTTTGAGGTACCAGGCCTGGGGATTGAACCCGGGACCTTGTATGTGGGAAGGCAGGGCTTAACCACTGAGCCACATCGGCACCCCTGAGTTGGTTTTTTCATTTGTTTGCTTGTTGTTTTTTTTTGTTTTGTTTTGTATTGTTTTGTTTTTAGGAGGCACCAGGAGCCAAACCTGGGACCTCCCCTGTGGGAAGCAGGCGCTTAACTGCTTGAGGCACATCTGCTCCCTGAAAGTGATCTTTTGGCTTGCAATTGGGACTAGTAAGTGATGAGCAAATCAAAAAATATATTTAAAGTGGGGGGTCTAAATGACTGACTGACTCATTACATTCTCAGCTAAACCTTCAATTCCATGCTAGAAAAATAGTATTCTGGTTGATACAACTCAAATGACTCATCCTTAATGAAACAGTGGATTGATTTATTAGTAAAAAGAAATTATTATGTATATAAGCCTTGGAAAATTGATAGGAGGGTTTTAGTTGAAAAAGATATCTAAGTGCATCAAAGGATGTTACCAAGAAGGTAAAAAGACCACCTACAGAATGGAAGAAAATAGTCGCAAATCATTTATTTAATATGCGTTTAATATTGAGAAGATATAAAGAACTCCTATAACTTAACGACAAAAGGACAAATGACCCAGTTAAAAAATGGGCAAAGGACTTGAATAGACATTTCTCCAAAGAAAATATACAAATGGACAATAAGCACTAGCCATTAGGGAAATGCAAATCAAAACTACAGTGAGATACAACTTCATACCCATTAGGATTTAAAAAACGGAAAATGTTGGTGGAGAAATGGAAACAGTCGTGCATTGCTGGTGGGAATGTAAAATGGTGCAGCAACTATGTAAAACAGTTTGGTGGTTCCTTTAAAAGTTAAACATAAAATTACCAAATGACCCGACAATCTCCCTTCTAGGTATATATCTGAAAAGATCTGAAAGCAGGGACGTGGACAGATAGATAACTACACCAGTGTCCACAGCAGCATTATTCACAGTAGCCAAAAGGAGGCAGCAGCCCTAGTGTCCGTCGACAGATGAGTGAATAAACAAAATATGGTATATATACACAGTGGAGTATTATTTAGCCATTAAAAGGACTGATGTTCTGAGACACGCGGCATAGTATAAACTTTGAAAACATTATGCTGGGGGAAATAAGCCAGACATGAAATATCAAACGTTTTATAATTCCAGTTATAGGAAATATCCAGAATCAGTAATTTCATAGAGACAGAAAGTAGATTAGAGGTTACCAGGCGAAGGTGGAATGGGGAGTTGTTGTCAAAGGGTACAATATTTTTGTTTTGGGCAATGAAAAAGTTTTGGTTACAGAGGATGGTGATGGTGGCACAAACATTGTAAATTTAGTGCCACCTAATTGTGCACTTAAAATGGTTAAAATGGCAAATTTTATGTTACATATAGATTACCTCAGTAAAAAATTATATTAAAGGATATCTAAAAATTGGCATTAAATTCTTGTAAACCTTCCAGCCTCAGCATTTGTTTAATTTTGCTGCTTAGAGGCACAAGTAAGCTGCATTGTCACCATGTCATGTGGCCGATGTCTTTCCGAAGGGCCGTTCATAATCTAAAGAATTAGACATGGATTCTTTGGTTTAGTCACTGGATGATAAATGAGGTTGTGTCATGGGGATGAATGAGAAATGCATTCTCGTTAAATCCTAGTGCAAAGTGTCATTCAGAAATGATGTCTCCTCATCTTTACCATATAAGGCCATTATTAGTGCAAGCATGGTTTCCTGCATTTTCCATGTACTTGAGCTCGCAACAGTTTATAATTACCCAGCTCTGCATTTTGAATAACATATGTTTGTTTGGTGACATACATTGTTGTGGTTTTGTTTTGATTTGATTTTGTTATGGATGAGAAGATATTTGGATGTAAAAGCCCTTGAAAGCAAGGTAGTAGTATGTGGTGTGTTTGTGACCATCCTATAAGTAAAACGATCAATGTAGATTTAAAATACCAATTTTCCTCAAATTTTTATTCTCTCTTTTGTTCTTTTATCACTGTCAGGTGTTTAGTCAATTCCCTTTCTTTCGTGCTGTAATATGCTACTTTCCCAGTTTTATTTGTTCAAAGGATTTATGATGACATCATAACCAAAGGAAGCAGCTGTTTGCAGAATACCATTTTTTAAAAATTAACCCTGTGTTTCTTGTGGCCAACTGCCAATAATTTAACAATTACTTCAGTGCTTTTTTCACAACCCCATGGCATAGTGGAAATTTTCTTTGCTATCCAAATCTAGTATGGATGGTCAGTGACGTTTTAGATCTTTGCTTCTTGGCTTCTCTTTGCCCTGATTCTTTATTTAGAAAGTGGGCATAATAAAGTCCCTCTGTCATGGAGGTTGTTGTGAGAATGAAGCCATAAAGGTCTTCAAACAGTTCCTAACTACATTGTATAAGCACTCTAAAAGAGTGTTAGCTATAATTTTTATTTTTAGTTTTTGATAGAAAGGAGGGTTATCAGTGGCAGTTACCTGTGAAATGTTGGCCTTTTTAGCATTTTTATGCTGTTCTTGCCAAGGCTAAGTTGGAAATGGCAGAAATGCTGAATACTTTTGTTAAATATCTTACTTTACTGAAGAATATTTGGTGAATTGCTATTAACTTTTAGCCTGGGTTGCTTAATTTTGATTTTTAAAAAAGACATTTAGTAAACTTTTCAGTTTGTAACTAAGCACAACTAGTGTTACTATTTCCAGATGCCCCTCACAATTGCTTTGCATCTGGAGAAAAGCTCTTAGCGCAGATTGAAAAAATATCACTTGGTGTCCTTGGAAGTTCAGAGCTCAGTGACCATACTTTGCCATCAAGGATGTCAGATGTGGTTTGCTAGGGACAGCCTGATAATGTGAAACAATTCAGGTAGAAAAAAATTTTTCCCTGGGATTCATTTTAATCTTTGGGATTAAAAAAAAATTTTTTTTTTTTTTTTAGTTACTGGGGGTATTGAGCCTGGGACCTTGTATATGGGAAACAGGCACTCAACCACTGAGCCACATTGGCTCCCCTGAGTTGTTTTTGTTTGTTTGTTTTGCTTGTTGTTTGCTTGTTTATTTTAAGTACTGGGAACCGAACCCAGGACCTCCCATGTGGGAAGCAGGCGCTCAACTGCTTGAGCCACATCTGCTCCCTGCCAATTTTTTAAAAATATATATATGTATTCCCCCCTTCCCAGAGATGTCTCCCTTGTCTGTTTGCTTATTGTTTCTTTTTGCTTGTTGTCTGTTTTGTTGTTGTTGTTGTTTTTCCCTTTAGGAGGCACCAGGAACTGAATCCGGGACCTCCCACATGGGAGGTGGGCACTCAACTGCTTGCAACATATCTGCTCCCTGCTCATTTTGCTTTTGCTTGTTGTCTGCTCGTTGGTTTGTTTTTTTTCCCTCCATGTCTGCTCGTTGTCGGTCTTCTTTAGGAGGCACCGGGAACCAAACCCAGTACTTCCCATGTGGGAAGCAGACACTCAGCTGCTTGAGCCACATCTGCTCCTCCCCTAATTTTTTAAATGTAAAGTTAGTAACACTACATTGGTGTGTTTCTCAACTTTATTATATTTTAATTTTTTTCAAAATAGAGATATCGAACAAATAAAATAATAGGACACTTATGTACTTTCCCATAAGATTAAACAGGTCTTAATATTTTGTCATGTTTGTTTCATATCTCTTTTCTGGGGAAAAAATAAGGTATAACAGATGTAGCTAAAACACCAATCCCCTTTCTTTTGTCTTTCCTCCTTTCCCAGAAGTAATAGTTTCCTTTAAGTTGGTATGAAATTTTTGTTCTGTTATTATGTATATGTATCTGTAACATATACTATTATTTTTTTGTATTTAACTTTTACATTAATGATACTTATTCCCATACTGAAGGCCAGTAGAATTACTTCTGCATTTTTCACTCTTCCTAACAGTACCATATTAAACCTCCTCCTCATGCAAAATGTGGGCGCTTTCTCTCAAACAGACCACCTAGAAGTGGCATTGCTGGGGAGCAGTGTGTGCACATCTTCAACCTCCGGCTGTTGGCATATCCTAACAAGATATCCTCCTGCATATAACAAGATATATGCTTAATACATTTTAATTTTTGCCACTTGTCTTGTACAAATGTTCCCTCATTGCTTTAATTGTAATTTCCTAATTACTAGTAAGATTTGAGTATCTTCTCATATGTTTATTGTCTATTCAGGTTTCTTTCCCTGTGAATTCCCTGCTCATATAATTTGCCCATTATTCTTCCGGGTTGTTTTGACTATGTCAGTATGTAAAGATACATACATATGCATGTATCTTTTCCCAGTCTGTAACTTAGCTTTTCACTTTCTTATCTTTATTGAGAACAACTCACACTGCTCAATTTGTTTTATTATTTTTTTAAGAGGGAAGGTTGTTTCAATGCATATAGGCTCAAATTTTTGTTTCTTGTTGTTCGTGCCCACTGTCTGCTTTCTTGTGTCTGTCGTTTTGTGCTCGTCTTCTTTTTTCAAGGAGGCATCAGGAACTGAACCTGGGACCTCCCACATGGGAGGGAGACACCCAGTGGCTTGAGCCACCTCCGCTCCCCCTTTGACTTTTTTGTTAGCTCCTGGCTTTCAAAGACAGCTCTGTCACAACACTAGCTGGATACAAGCTTGAGGAACAGTCACTTCAAAGACTAAATCCAGCAATACATTAAAATACTAAAATGTCCAGGTTTCAACAAAGTATTACAAAACATACAAAGAAACAGGAAACAATGGCCCAGGCAAAGGAGAAAATTAAAGCATTAGAAAATACCATCATTGAAGAGGACCAGCCAGACCTGGGACATAACCAAAGACTTTTAAAAAATGGTCCTAAATAGGGAAGCGGCTGTGGCTCAATCAGTAGGGCTCCCGTTTACCATATGGGAGGCCCCGGGTTCGGTTCCCGGGGCCTCCTGGTGAAGGCAGGCCCGCCCGCATGGCGTGGTTAGCTGACCCAGCGAGCACAAGCAGCAAGGGGGGGATAAATGAATAAATAAATAAAATCTTAAAAAAAAAAAAAAAAAAAAAAAAAGGTCCTAAATATGCTCAAAGAGCTAAAGAAATCACAGACAAAGAACTAAAGAAAATCAGGAAAATGGTAGCTGAACACAAAGAGAATTTCAATGTAGAGATGGAAATTGTGGAGAGGAACCAAACAGAGCTGAAGGCCACAATAACAGAAATTAAAAAGTCCCTGGGGGGGGGCGGGAATCCCTGGAGGAGTACAACAGCAGATTGGAGCTGGCAGAAGGATCAGTGAACTTGAAGATGGGACAATGAAATCATACAGCCTGAAAGGGGCAGAGAGAGTATTCAAAGAAATGATGTCTGAAAACTTCCCGTATTTAACAAAAGACATGACTATAATGTCCAAGATGCTCAGTGAACTCCACACAGGATAAACCTAAATATACCCACACTGTACCATGTTATAATCAAACTGTCAAATGCTAAAATAGATAATTCTGAAAGCCGCAAGAAAGGAGCAACATGTTATGTACAAGGGAGCCTCAAAAATTACTTGCTGATTTCTTACTGGAAACCATGGAATAGAGAAAGCAGTGGGATGACAATATTTAAAGTGCTGAAAGCAAAAAACTGCCAAGAATTCTGTATCCAAACTGTCTTTCAGAAATGAGGGAGAGATGGAGACATTCCCAGATAAACAAAAACTGAGGTAGTTTGTCACCCTAGACCTGCCAAACAGAGTTCTTCAGGTTGAAAGGAAAGTATGAAGATCTCAGGTGAGGGTAATGACATGCGTAAATGCCAGTACTATTGTATTTTTGGTTTATAACTCTACTTTTTAATTCCTAAAGGATCTAAAAGGCAAATGCAAAAATGTAATGAGTAATCAGTGGTTTTGGACTCATAATATATAAATATGTAGTTTGTGGCAAGAACTGCATAAGGGTGGGGCAACAGAGGGGTATAAGAACATAGTTTGTATATGCTATTGAAGTGAAGTTGGTATCAAAGCCAGTGAGATTGTTACAGATTGAGGATGTTAAATTTAAGCCCTGCTGTAACTGCAAAGAAAATAGTGAAGTATACGCAAGCTGATAGAGTCAGAAATTAGAATACAGGTTTGCCAGGGGTGGGGGCAGGAGAAATAGGGAGTTAATGGAAAGTGGGTGTAGGATTTCTGTTTGAGGAGATGAGATAGTTTTAATAATGGAAGGTGGTGAGGGTACCACAACATAGTGAATGTGGTTCATCCCACTGAATGGTATGCTTGGGAGTGGTTGAGATGGGAAAATTTATACTGTATATATGTTCCCACAATAAAAAAAAAAAAAAAAAGCAACCAACAAGACAATGCCAATTAAATGCATACATGATCCTGGACAGGATCTAATAAGGGAGGAGAGAAGGCTCCAAAGGATATTATTGGGACATATTAAAAAATTAGAATATAGACTCTGCTTTATATCCAATGTTAAATTGGTAACTGCACTTAAAGTGGATGTATAAGTGAATATCCTTGTTCTTAAGAAATGTACACGGCAGGATTAAGTATTCAAGGAGCATGATGTATATACAGCCTACACTCAGGTGTTCAGAAAATGGATTGATATGATGGATAGATAGAATAAAATGGCAAATGTGGCAAAATGTTAAAATTGGTGGATCTGGGGGAATAGGTATATATTGGAGTTCTCTTTATGGGGTTTGTATTATTTTTGTAACTGTCCTGTAAATTTGAAAGTATTTCAAAATAAAAATTTAAAGTGAAAAAAAAATGTTTTAAAATGTTGTTATATCTCCACTAGATTATGCTTGTTAATTTAAAAAAAAATTCTATATTCATGCTAATTTTTGTCTGCTTGATCTCTTAAACCTTTGTTGAAATCTCTTAAAATGGCTTTGTTATTTTCTCCTTATAGTTCCCCAACTTTTGCTTTATTTTGAAGATATGTTCCTAGTGACTATATCCTACTGTAGAATTGTTTCTCTAAAAGTTATGAGTGACCATTAATCTGTGGTATTACTGTAGCCACTTGGTATATCTTTTATATTCCACCCTTCCAGTATTATGTTTTAAACGTTTTTGTTTGTTTTTGGTTTTGTGTGTGTGGTTTATATATATATATTTTGTAACTGGATTTAATCTAAAATGAAAGATCCTGTCTTTTAGCTGTTGGGATTAATCCATTTTGTATTTATCACACTTCATGAATTTTTTTAGTTCCACCATCTTATTTTGTGCTTTCTACTGTTCATGCTTATTCTCGCCTTTTTTTCCTTTTTCCTTCCTCCTTCTGTTGGGTTGAATGATTTTTTTTTTCCTTCCAGCCACTTCACCCTCCCTCTAAACACTTTTTTGGGGAATGTATACATTCTCTGTCCTTTCAGTGTCTACCCTTACCTTTAGATTTTGTCATCAAAACATGTTAAAATTAGGTCTCTAGATGGGGCTGCCTTCAACTTAGGTCTCAACTGAGAACTAACCTTTCTTGGCAGAAAACCTTCCCGAACACTGTGGTCCCCAGAAGCCTGGTTGAATCCCTTCCTCTGTCGCCACAGCCCTCTGTGGCTGTCCTGGTGGATAGGTCTCATGATACAGTGTCATTGGCTGTTTAAATGACTTTCTCCTCTCAGTGGACTCCATACTCAGCCAGAACAGGGCTGCCCTGTTCAGTTCTGTATCTCCAGCACTCAGCACTGTGTCTGACCCATAAAAGCTCACAAACGACACATTTGTTAATCCTTGACGGAGTAAATTAATATATTATGCTAGAAGAACTAAGTGACAATAGTTTCTTATTGAGTATTTATTATATTCCAGGTACTATAATTAGATTCTTTACATACCTTATACAGATCATTATAATACAGGTTATGATCTATCAAACATTTGCCAGGTACTAGGATAGAGCCTCTATAATCAGAGCTAAAATATTCTCTCATTTAACCCTTACAGTAATCCAGGGAAAGAAGTATTATTGTTGCCCATTTTACAGATGATGAGCTGAAGCTTAGAGAGATTACATGACTTGCCTATGGTCCCTTGGCTCTTGAAGCAGCAGAGCCTGGACTTGAATCGATTATCTGTCTGATTCCAGAGCCCGTGGTTTTGTACTTTAGCGTGCTGCTTCTCTGGAGGTTTCCATAGTTGAGTCAAAGTGGAGAATTCATAGAATTTGCTGAACCTGAAAAAATTGCCAAGAAACCTGCCCAGTGTTTTGATGATTTGCCGTGCAGGAGAGCAACAACAACAGAAAATGGGTCCAATTAGATGTTATGATCATGTCTTTTTATACACCTGCTTTTAGAACATGTAGAACCTCAGCACAGACTTGCATTAACCTGTTTAAAAAAGGAAATGACTTTTGTACAGTTCCTGTTGCAATAGTATCCGTCTTGGTTGATACCATCCTAATTTCTAAGTCAGGTTTTAAATAAGAAAATTGATCTAATAAGCAAGTTTGGCTTATTAGATTCAAATGTGTGTCATGAGCAAATTGTGATGGCAATTAATGACCAAGAATAAATATTTTATTCTTAATGAGATGTGGAACTGGAAAATAAGTGAGGTTTAAGTTGGTATTAATTAGATGGCCTGGTTGGCATTTCTGTTGCTTGAAGAGAGTGAGAGAGTAAGACATTAAAATGTAGTATGGGGGGAAGCGGCTGTGGCTCAATCAGTAGGGCTCCCGTTTACCATATGGGAGGCCCCGGGTTCGGTTCCCGGGGCCTCCTGGTGAAGGCAAGCCCGCCTGCACGGCGTGGTTAGCTGACCCAGCGAGCACAAGCAGCAAGGGAGGGATAAATGAATAAATAAATAAAATCTTAAAAAAAAAAAAAAAAAAATGTAGTATGGGGAGTGGATGTGGCTCAAGCGGTTGAGCGCTCACCTCCCACATGGGAGGTCTCGGGTTTGGTTTCCAGTGCCTCCTGAAAAAAACTTAAAAACAAGCAACAAGCAAAATAAACAAACCAACTCAAGGAAGCTGATATAGCTCAGTGATTTGAGTGCCAGCTTTCTGCATTTGAGGTCCCTAGTTGAATCCTCCCTGGGCCCCCCGGTACCTCAAAAAAAAAAAAAAAAAAAAAAAGGTAGTATGCCCTTTAGTCCTTAGGCAATACCTAAGTTTTTCTTTTTATTACTTTGTTTGTTCACAGTGTCATTCATTTCTGAAACTGTTAATTTGTATGTTCAAGGATTTTAGCTTATTATACTGAAAGTTATATTTTATGTTTTTACAGTAAAAACACACCTATAAGATACAATTTGGCTTTTTTTTTTGTTTTTTTTTAAGATTTATTTATTTACTTTATCCATTTTAACCACCCCCTTCCCCATTTGCTGTTTTGTGTCCATTTGCTGGGCAATTCTCTGTGTCTGTTTCCTGCTATCTCATCTCATCCTCCTCCTCCAGTCTTCACCAGGATTCGATCCTGGAGACCTCCGACGTAGGAGAGAGGTATTCTGCCGCCTGCGCCACCTCAGCTCCTGGCTTCTGGAGCTTTCGGAGCATCTCGTCTTGTCTCTCCCCTGTTACATCATCATCTTGCTGCATGGCTTCCGGGGCCTGACGGCTCAGCGGCACACAGAGCCTGGCAGCCCATGCGCCTTCTATATATATATTTTTTATTTTACCGGGAGGTCCCAGGGATCGAACCCAGGTCCCTCCATATGGCAGACGGAATTTGGCTTTTTAAATTTGTGTTTTGGGAAAAAGACTTTTGTATTCTCTTTCCTGTGTCTATTAATGCAGTTATTAAATAAAATCTTTATGGTTCTAGAAATCTGGGTCCTTGGAATTTGGTGGAATCTCCTTGATAGTAGCTATTTCTAGAAATGAAAGTTGACAATTCTTCCTGGTTGGTATCAACTAGTATGAGTGTCATCCTGAGAAAACATATAAACTCTAAAGCAATAGTGCGGTATAATAGATTTATTTCTCTCTTTCCTCAGACCGGTCGGATTGACAAATCCTACCCTACTGTATGTGGCCACACAGGACCCGTGCTTGACATAGACTGGTGCCCGCACAACGACCAAGTCATCGCCAGTGGATCTGAGGACTGCACGGTTATGGTGAGCTCCCCAGAGGGTTGCCCGTATGCAGGCGCGAAAACTCGCCTGCTTCTTTCAGAAGGTGCGCGCGCGCATATGTAGAGGTTAAAAGCAGAAAATCGTATCATTTTTGACTGTCTATTGATATAGGAGGATTTAGCTACATTAAAGTTTTAACCACAGATAAGCTTTTTAGCAAGCCCTTAAATTGAGAAGTTGATTTTTCTTCTTTTGTGTTTGTGTGTGTATATGTACATGTTTATTGACAGGTGACATCTCCTCTGCGGGAAGATTTTAGGGAAAATAAAATGACTTTCTAGTTATTCTGTGAATGCTGTTTGACCACATGACCTCCTCAACAGAGAGAGAAAAACCTGTAGCAGAAATTGTATAGTACAGTGAAGTAACATGCCAAAAAGTTGTACAAATAAAATGGGAAATGTAACAGGTCATGAGAGAGAAAGAATATAAGTTCTTTACATTCCCTCTTTTGGGTTCCCAAACTAGGTTATGTGAGAAACCCAGCTTTGGGATACTTTTTATTACAAAGCTTCTTATCTTTCTTAAACCTTAAATTTTAATTATTGATTTGGATCAGTTTTTAATCCCAGCTCAAAATAAATTGAAAAGGTTAGGGATAAGCACAGGTGGGAAGTACTGCTGCCCCTGCAATAAGTGAAGAGAGTCCCTAATTAAGTTGCAGACTGTCTCAGGTAAGTCAGGTGAGAACTTGGAGAACCATGCTACTTTTATTCTCCTGCCTTTTCTGTGTATTGAACCAGACCTATAAACATTGCTTAGAAGGCTTTATTAATTAAAATTGTTTCACATAAACACAAATTCCTGAACTATCCATTTATCCAGTTTTCCTCATGGACTTTTGGCGGAGGTTGATTCCTGAGATATAATTTTGGCAGTCAACACATATTAAATATGCTGCTGTTAAGAGGAACTGTGTGGCTTAATGTGCCTTTCTAAATTGATCATTTTAATGGCTGCAGGCACATTTTGCTAAGAAAAAAAGAACATTTTTTTAGACCGATGCCAAAAATCTTAAACTGAGGGTCACAACCTCTCTTGAAGGAGCAGGTTTGATGTGTCCCATCTTGCTCTCCCTCCTGGTCATGCTGCCCTTTTTTAACTTTTGGATTATAAAACACGCAGATAAACACTTGGGAACAATATTCTCTGAGTTCTTGTATATTGATAACAGATTATCTATGATCTTATCCTTGGCTCATAGTTTTTCCTTGAGTATCTAAATATATTATCCCATTTTCTTTTAGCATAAATTACTGCTGTCAAAGTTGGATGATAGTCTACATTCTCTCCCTTATAAATAATATGTTCTAAATTAGTTAATCTCTTTATGTCTAAATCAAATGTTTTTTCTGGCTAGATGTTTAAGCTTTCTTTTTCTTAAAGTCTAGTAATTTTTCTAGAATATTGTTGGTTGTTCTGAGTTGATATTCTCAGGTACATGGGATGCTCTTTCAGTATATAGTTTCAAGTCTCCCTCCTCCTCCTCCTCCTCTTTCCAAGTTTTCTATATTTTTTAGTATTTGTTCTGTTCCCTTCCTTTGGTTTCTCTTCAAGGACTCCTATTATTCATATGTTTGATCTTCTTTGCCTGTCTTCAATATTTGTTAGTTTCTCTTCAAACCTTTTTTTTATTGTTCTTTTAGACTAAAGATTTTTCTCCCTTTATTTCTTTTGAGGCATTATCTATTGTGTTTATTTGCTCTTGTATTCATTCTTGTCAAGTCTTCATTTCTAAACTGATTTTTCTCTTCTAATTTTCTTGATTTAAGTTTTTTGAATTCTGATCTGATGTTTAAAGTTTTTTCTCAATTTAAATATAGTATGTTAGGGAAGCGGCTGTGGCTCAATCAGTAGGGCTCCCGTTTACCATATGGGAGGCCCCGGGTTCGGTTCCCGGGGCCTCCTGGTGAAGGCAGGCCCGCCCGCACGGTGTGGTTAGCTGACCCAGCGAGCACGAGCAGCAAGGGGGGGATAAATGAATAAATAAATAAAATATTAAAAATAAATAAATAAAATAAATAAATAAATATAGTATGTTATAGTAGTTTTTTTTTTTTTTTTTTTTTTTTAAAGATTTATTTATTTATTCCCCCACCCCCACCCCCAATGTTTTGGACTTGCTGTCTGCTCTCTGTGTGTTCTGTGTCTGCTTGTCTTCTCTTTGGGTGGCACTGGGAACTGATCCTGGGACCTTCTGGAGTGGGAGAGAGGTGCTCAATCTCTTGCACCACCTCAGCTCTCTGGTCTGCTTCATCTCTTATTGTCTCTCCTCTGTGTCTCTTTTTGTTGCTTCATCTTTCTGCGCCATCTCTCTTGTGTGGGCCAGCACGCCACGTGGGCCAGCTTGCCTTTCACCTAGAGGCCCTAGGAATCGAACCCTGGACCTCCCATATAGTAGACGGGAGCCCAGTCACTTGAGCCACATCCATTTCCCAGTATGTTATAGTTTTTAATCTCTTTTTTTAAGCACGTCTTTCTGGCATGCTTGCATTGTCTGTAGGAATTTATTCTGTGTTTTATGTTCTTTTTACTTATAGTAATTTTGGGACATGACCTTGGTTGTTTTCTTTTGCTTATTTTTATGTGGGTTTAGTTTTGCTTGAACTTTCACAAGATGGCTTGGTTCTGACAGCTGTCCCAATTTCCTAGATACATAGAGGGTGATGGCTTGCTTTCTGAGATTCCCTGGCTCACTTTTATTTGGTCCTTCTCATTTCTTTGTTCCTCTTATTTCTATCCTGCTCAGATTTGATTCTGTTCCCAGGAGTTTCTCCTCAGGGTGGGACCTGTCCCAGAAGGGAGACCTCTGGTTACTATTTTCTGTAGTTTGTGGGCTCTGGATTGTTCCAGCCCCTCAAACCTTATTGCAGGCTCCCTGCCCTCACCTGCTATTGGGGGCAGTAAAACCCCTCCCAGTTTCCACACCCCATCCCACCCCACCCCCATTATTCACATCCACCCACAGAGACCAATAATGTGCTGGTCACATGGCTACTGAGGGTTCCCCCCCGCCCACTTCCATTTGGGGTTGTCACCTAGTTTTGTGTAAATGAGTCCAGAGGGGTTTGTTTGGTTATCTGCTTGCTCTATGCTTTTTTTTTTTTTTGTTGTTGTTGTTGTTTTTACTGGGAGGTCCTGGGGATTGAACCCAGGTCCCTCCATATGGGAGATGGACTCCCAATCACCCAAGCCACATCCATCCCCCTGCTCTGTATTTTTATGGGGAGATTTGGGAAGATCTCAAAACTATGCTTCCACTGATACCACCATCTTCCCAGAATCCCCTAATGTTGCTCCTTTAATGGCATTGCCAGAGTAACATTTTTCAAATTAATTAATGCTTTGAGAGATTTTTTTTTTAACTTTTAAGTGTGGCACGGATATTTAAATCACTCTTTAATCACTTAATGTCCCCCAAATTATGTATTATTATTTTGGGGGTAATTACAAGAAGCTTTTATAGTTTGTGTGAAATGAAAATTTAAAGACATATTTGATCTTCTCTTATCCCACCTGTTTCCTAATACCTCATTTTTCACTTTACTCTCCTGAAGGTAAAAGAACACCATACGGTAGATTGAATGGCTTTAAACAACACTTTTTTTTTTCTTAAGCAAACGCTCCGTGTGGTTTCCCAAGCCTAGGCTAATGGTAGTAGCCCATGAGTTACAAATAATAGATGGTATTACAAGGCCTAGGTCTAGTAAAGAAAAGACACTGAGAAGAACCCACAACTAGGACCTGTGGCACATGCAGGTCACTTAGACTTTCAGCCTCACTTGCCTCACATGTAAAATGGAAGTAAAATAATAACAATAACATCTATTGAGAGGATCAAATGGAAGCTATGGGGGAGCATTTGTAGCTCAAGTGGTTGAGCTCCTGCTTCCCATGTACAAGTCCTGGGTTCAATCCCCAATACCTAAAAAAAAAAAAAAAAAGCAAATATATAATGAGTCGTTATTTTTTAATAATTAGTTTTCATGGGTAGTGAATTCATAGCAGTAAGAATATCTTTAGCAGACATTCATTAGGAAAATACAGTCAAACCAGTTTATCAAATGAACTGTGAAAGTATAAATTAATTTTTAAAAATTGCTCTTTGTCTTATAGTATAATTCTACTAAGATATAAGCATGAATTTGTTAATTTTGTGATCATTGATTGTGATTGATGTCACTTTGATTACAGTTTTAGGAGAAGGAATGCCAGCTTTTTTTTACTTTCCATCATCATTTAGAGATGGATTCTTTAAGTAGCCTAAAAGTAAATTATGTTGGCATAGTTTATCTTTAAGGTACTACATTGTTTTGTAAGGTAGTGGGTTCTAAGTATTACACTTGGGGAAATTTTAGCACTAAGAAAATAATAGTGCTTTAAATAATGCAAAGAGGGGGTCGGATGTGGCTCAACTGGTTGGGCGTCCGTCTCCCATATGGAGGGACCCGGGTTCGGGACCTCCTGGTAAAAATAAATAAATAGATAGATAGTAGATAGATAGATAGATAGATAAATAAATAAACAAACAGCCAAGTTAAGTTTAGTGAAAGATGTTTTTGATTCAGCGTTGTCCCTTATCTGCCGGGTGGTCATCAAGTACAAATGGAAAAAGTGGCTAATTCAGACAGTAGATTGCTAAATTATTTCTTCCAGAGTTTGGGAGACTGAGAGGTCTTGCAGGCATTGTAATCTTATTTGTTCCCAGCTATACATCCAAGTCATTAAGTTCAAATGGACGCTTACCCCTTCTCTCAAATCAGTCTTACTCTCCCGAGGAAATCAACAAAAATAAATTCCCTATTTTATACATTTTTGCTTCCATTGTAAATTTTCCTAATACAGTGTTTGCCTTGAAAAAAAAAATGGAATTGAGGTTGTACTTGGTGATAAAGTGCATTCCTCGTATTTCTTTCCCTGGTTATCTGTCATTCAGGCTCCATGCTATTTCCATTTTATATAGATTGCATCTGGGCCACTTGCCAGTGGATACTAGCGCCTTAGCAAGCCGGAAGCCAGCCCTTTCCCAAAGCTCATGTGGCTCTCAGTGTCATGGCTCATTTAGGAATGTGCTGACTCGCTGCACACTACCCCTTGGGGTTATTAGGTCAGCGGTTTCTGTAGGGGATTGTGCTGCCCTGCAGCTGCTGCAAAATTTGGAAGCGTCTTTCTGTCTTTTAAGATCCTCTGTCCTTCATTTTTCCTTTGGAATTGGTTTCCTTAGCTTTTTTTTTTTTTTAAGTGGCCTTTTTGAGGAATAGCCCTTTTTATGACTATGGCTCTAGTGCTCGGTCCAGTAGCAAGTTCATACTGGGTGATTAATACAGGGAAGTGGTGTGGAAACACTCTGTGTGTACTTTAGATTTGTGCTCTGTTTGAAAAAAACCCATCAAACGAATTGCACTTAAAAATTCCTACTTGAGAGAAACCTAAGTTTCTTCGTTTTCCTCAGGTTTTTTGTGTTAGAACTATTCTCTTGAACTGTCCTTGTTCCATGTTCAGAATTTCACATGTGAAAAGATTGCCAGTGATACAGTAGCTCCAAACATGTGCTTAAAGTTATTTTTTATTCTAGAACCATAATGGTTTCCACTGATTGATTCACTTTTTCATCTGGGAGCCCTTGGGACCTGATTACACTGTTGTTGTTGTTGTTTTTCTTTCAAAACAGAAGAAAACATTGCCATAGTAAAATGTCTAAATAGAATATTTCAGGAACACACAGCATTATATTAAAAAAAAAAAAAAATGTAAGGGGCTGGTAACATGCAGTCCCTCCCATGCCAAGATGCCTACTCTGGGCATAGCAGGAATATTTTGTGCCTCTTCTCTTCTCTCCTCACTGCATGTTTTTTGTGTTTTTTGTTTGTTTGTTTGTTTTTGTTTTTTTAAACCAATCTTACTGATATATATTAAGCATGCAGTTCATCCAAAGTATACAATCATTGGTATTTGGTATAATCACATAGTTGTGCGTTTATCACTTCAATCATTATTAGAGTATTTTCATTATTTCAGTAATAATAATAATGAACAAAAACAGACAAACAAGAAAATTCTTCACCTCTCAATCTCTCTGTTTCCCCTGCTGTACATAGCTGATATTTCTAGCTATTCTTGCACAGTTGTTTATTCATTAATCACTTGTATTGAGATACATTCACATACCATACAATCTACCCAAAGTGTATATTCAGTGGCTTTTAGTATAATTGCATATGTTTTGAGAAAGCTGATTGGGGTCAGAGTGCCAGTGTGTAGCCATGAAACAGAGCAAAGCTAAGGGACCTGCAGAGAGAGCAGAGCTGTTCTCACTTGTGCTAATTGGTCTAGGCATAAACTGGGGCTTTCACACAATGTATCTTGGGCATAAATTAGTTGGGTTCATAGCTGAATTAACTTGAAGATAAGATTCATTCCAGAAATTCCTGATGTTCAGACCTAAGCATCTCTGTGGGGTCACAGTGGTCATGGTGGCGGCAGGACCATAATCATGAACATAGAGCAGACGCTTTTTTGCCAGATGCTGTTCTGAGCTTTTGTGTGTGTGATCATAGTTAACCACTGTAAAAGTACTGTAAGGCCAGAATAGGCCGTGTTTGTCAACTTGGGAAGCAGAGGCCCACCCAGGGAAGTCAGGCGTTTTTGTCAAAGGTCACACAGCTGAGAAAGGGGCAGGGCCAGAGCCAGATCCATCCAGCTCCAGAGCCTGAGCTCTGCCCGGTTAGCAACATTTCACGTTAGGGTAGTGGTCTGGAGTACGTAAAATGTTTAGCTCGTTTGACCATTCCAGTAACTCCTGAGGTCGGCCAAGCTGGGGCCACCCCTAGTTTCAAATGAGGAAACAAGGCTCCCAGAAGCGAAATCCCCTTTTAATGCTGACATGTCCAGTTAGCATCCCGGCTCTGAGAGGAGCCTGAGTCTGGTGACATCCAGGCCAGAACCTTTTTGCCACACCAGGCTGCATCCCAGCTTATGCACACGAAGCCTGACCATGCAGCAAAGGGCACTTCTCTGCTGCAGGACACAAGACTTCTTCAGCCCAAACCATAAGGCCATTACCCAGAAGCAACAGACAACCCAGGAAAGGCAGAGAGCCACATAGCGGCAGGCCTGGGCGGAGGGCCTGTGGGCAGCAGTCAGAGGACACGTATGGTCAGTGTGGAAAGACGGACAGATCTCATGGCCCTTTTCCACAGTCCACGTGGAGAACAACCCCACCTCTATTACCTCAGAGGCGACAGTGCCAGCATCTTTTCACTTTTGTTTCACAGACTTTTCCAGTCACTTTCTCCTCCCCATGTGGATCCTTGTTCCTTTTTATCCCTTTTACTCTGACACTGGTGCCTTTTCCTTGTCAACCCCTCAGCCAGCCTCTTTGGGGCATTGTTTAGATGCCACATGAAATTTTTAAACATTTTTTAATTGCTAATATGCTTCTGTGGGGATTTTGTTGTTGTTGTTTAAAGCAATTTTGTTGAGATATATTCACATACCATACAATCCATCCAAAGTGTACAATCAGTGGCTTTTAGCATAATCACAATGTTGTGCATTCATCACCTCAAAACAATTTAGAACAATTTCATTACTCCAGAAAGAAAATCTCCACACCCTTTGGCAGTCACCTCTCAATCCTTAAATCCTTCCCCACCCTTATATAATCACAATCTAATTCCATCTTTATAAATTGATTTATATTTACATTTTATATAAATGGAATCATACAATATGTAATGCTTTGTGTCTAATTTCTTTTACTTAGCACAATATTTTGCTTTGTTTTTTGCCTGATATTAACATCTTATAACATTAACATACATTTGTTCAATTTCAAAGAAAAAGACTTACATAGGCAGTATTACCCATATCGATATTTCACTTGAGGTTTCACTGTGCTATGTAGTCCCATGTTACATTTTTTAGCTTTCCTTCTAGTAATATACATTATACGTGACCTTAGACTTTCCTTTTCACCTCTGTATTTTTTAATTTGAAAGTGGATACTCGATTTCCTCCCTCCTTCCTTCTCTCCCATCCCCCCTTCTTCCACCCCTGTCACCTAACTCCCGTCCATTCTTAGAGCTCATCTCCTCAGGGAGCCTTCCTGGACCCGCTTCTTGTGGATAGCAAGAAAGTAGCCTCATGGCATTTGTATTTTCATCCAGCACTTGCTTCAGTATAGTGTTGGTGACACTGTGTGGCTTCCTTAATGAATAAGAGTAATGACAAGGGCTAACACTTACTGAGTGTCTAGGAAATACCTTAAATGCAATAGGATTAATCATTTAATTCTACTCAGGACAGGTTCAGTGTTGTCCCCATTTTATAGTTGAGGAAACTTAAGGCCCAGAAGCTTTTGCAAAGCCCTCGAGGCCACACAGCTGTCAGTGGCAGTCTGCTAGAGCCATGTTCCTAATCACTGCATGACACTGCCTCTGTATTTTCAGGCACTCTTTCTGTGCAAAGCACTGTTGTAGGGCTTTATTAACTCTTTTAATCCTCACGGCGGCCCTGTGACATGTAGGGGCTGATGCTTTCCTCTGTGCCCAGCGATGTTGAGTTATTTGCCCAGGATCACAGTAAGCGGCCCAGGGAGGGTTTGCACCCAGGTTCGTCTGGTTCCAGAGTCTACACTCTAGCCCCCGCATTACGCCACTGTATGAACAGTCTAAGACAAGTCTCCTCCTGCTGTTAGACCCTAAACTGCTCGAGAGCAGAGCCCATGTCTTGTTCGCCCTTTCCCCCATTGCCTCGTGCCAGGCCTGCCCTAACAGTGGCTGCTTGGCGAATGTGCTCTGTGCATGACCGAGGTGTAGCACAGGATCGATGCCTGCGTTTAAATGCGCGAGCCTGGTGGAGGGAACCGTTTCATCTGCCAGAAGTGAGGGGGAAAAATTTCCTCGTTTTAGAAAGTAAGCGTATAATAAATATTCTGTTCCCTCATTATAGTGTCCTCACAATCCAAGGAAAAGATCTAGAGAAAGAAGAAGGTGCAGTTCCTATTGCATCCTGTCTGCCACTGCCCTCCTATTTTTTTATTTTTTTAAGATTTGTTTTTATTTATTCCTCCCCTCCTTGCTGCTTGCTCTCTGTGTCCATTCACTGCACGTTCTTCTGTGTCTGCTTGTCTTCTCATCTTCTCTTTAGGAGGCACTGGGAACCGATCCTGGGACCTTCCGACATGGGAGAGAGGCACTCAATTGCTTGAGCCACCTCAGCTCCCTAGTTTGTTGTCTTTCATTGTCTTTTTCCTCTGTGTCTTTTTTTTGTTGCATCATCTTGTTGCTTCAGCTCTCCACGCGGGCCGCCGGCTCCCTGCACAGGCCTGTTTTTGCCTTCATCAGGAGGTCTTGAGAATCAAACCCGGGACCTCCCATGTGGTAGACAAGAGTCTAGTCGTTTGAGCCTCATCCGCTTCCCCTGCCCTCCTATTTAAGGTTGGAAAGGTTGATTCAACCAAAGCCTCCTTTGGCTATCCGATCTCCATTAAGGATTTAACCATGGTCAGAGTTAGGCATAAAAGGGCTTGCACTCCTTGTAAGTTAGTGGCTGAGAAAATCTAAACCAGCTGTCCGTGGTTATGGTGCCACCTGGAGCCCTTAGGTGGTATTACAACTAAGTGCAGGTCAGAACTCACCTTGCAAAATGAATTTCCTGGTGAGTCACAGCAATCTCATTTCATATCCGTACTGACTTCATGTTTGATCAAATTAGTAGTCACTGTTCCTGTTTGTTCTGTTCAGAACTTTAATCCGGCTTTATTGTCACATAGCCAGGTTCAATTTGGAGCTGTTTTACTAATAAAAAAACTCTTGAATAAAAACAGCACATACAGGGGTGAGAGCAGACTGCTGTGTGGGAAGCACCCAGGGGAAAGGGAGGCATGGTTCAGAATCTGTGGCATGGGTGAGGGCTACCAACGGGCAGCATCAGCTTGCCTTTCACCTTCTATGCTTGCTCATATTGGCCTTGTTTAAATTCTGCTGAGGAATAGGGAGTTGGGGGGAAATTAGGTGACATCTCAAGCTTGGGCTTTCAAAAGGCAGGTTGATTTTGCCATGATTTGCATAAGGAGCTATATTTAGCCAAGGCAGAATTTAGCTGTAAAAATGAATGATCACTCTAACTCGTGGCTTTTCCCACTCTTCAGGATGGCAAAACTTTTTTTTTTTTTTTTTTTTTAGTTTTAATCAGTTTTATTGATACATATTAATAAAGCATACACTCTATCCAACGTGTACAATCAGTGGTATTTGGTGTAATCACATAGTTGTACATTCATCACTTTAATCATTATTAGAGCATTTTCATTCTTTCAATTATAATAATAATAATAATAAAAAACCAGACAAACAAATAACTATATCCCTTAATATTTACCTCTCAATTTCTCTCAGCTTCCCCTGCAATACATAGCTGCTATTTCATTTCCGTCTCTCTTAATTTATTTTTTTATTTTTTATTTTTGGGGGTTTTTTACTCTTCATTTATGACAAATATTCCACACCCATGGCTCTTGTCAGAAGTTCTTTGAGACAATGTCATCAGCTCTGGCCAGTCGGAGAATGGAGTTATCTGATTCACCCATCGTACGAATGGCCCCCACAGATGGCATAGGACATTGAGCCTGCCTGTGACCTTGTCCACCTCGGCCACGTTCATCTGGATGGACGCGGGGTCCTTGGTGCCGATAATGCGGTTGCTGACGGAGCACTTCTGCAGCATGTGGAGGCCCACGAACACGCCAGCATCATTCTGCATGTCCAGGCCGCACCTGGTGCCACCACAACGAGCACAAGAGAGCTCTTAATTTATTTAGTACATTCGTAGTTTTCTTTTCTTAAGCATTTTTGTTGAATTTTATTGATACATATTAATAAAGCATAAATGTATCCAAAGAGTACAATCAGTGGTATTCGGAGTAATCACGTTTGTGCATTCATCACCCCAGTCACTCCCAGAGCACTTTCATTATTCCAATAATAATGGACAACAAACAAACAAAACTCATTACTCTTAATCTCTCTCTGCCTCACCTGACATACGTAGCTATTTTTTTCCTTCTCTCTAGTATATTTGTATTTATATTTTGTAAAAACAGTCTTATATATGCAATATCACCCATATTCATGTTTTATATGAGGTTTTACTGTCATACATTTCCACGTTACAATTTTTAGCTTCCCTTCTAGTAGTATACATGACCTTAGACTTTCTTTTTCCAATGACTGTCCTACCCATACAATTAACCATTTTTATTCATTTCCAAAGATTTACAAACAGCCTTTTTACCAATTCTGCACAGATTAACCCTCAGCTTTCCATTCCCTACCCTCCTCCTATTTCCTGGTGACCTATATTCTAGTTATTAACTCCATGAGTTTACACAGTATTTTTAGTTCATAACAGCACATACTGTATCTGTCTCTTTGTGTCTGGCTTGCTTCACTCAACATAATGTCCTTCAGGTTCATCCATGTTGTCATATGCTTCATGACTTCATCTCTTCTTACTGCAGGATGGCAGAACTTTTGTTCTAATTATTTTGCAGCTCAACAGAACTGAGCTGGACCTTAAGCATTCATCTAATTCAGATCTCTGCCTTCCACTAAGCAATTGAAAACAGACAGTTGTTTCTTTCTTAAAAATTCCCACAAGGAAAATTCTATTTCTCAGTTGTTCCACTGTTGAACATGACTTTGCACTGGCAAATTCTAGGCTAAATTTTTCATGGACTAATTCCTTAAAATATATATATATGTATATATATATATTTGTTTTGTTTCCCTAAGCAAATTAATTTTATTGATACATATTAACAAAGCATACAATTCATCCAAAGTGTGTAATCATTGGTATTTGGTATAATCACATAGTTGTATATTCATCACTTCAATCATTATTAGAGCATTTTCATTATTTCAGTAATAGTAATAACAAAAACCAGACAAGCAAGAAAATTCTTCACCTCTCAATCTCTCTTTGTTTCCCTGCTATACATAGCTGCTCTTTCTGACTCTTGCACGTTTATTTGTTTTTAAGCAGTTTTACTGAGAAATGTTCACATACCATACAATCTAGCCAAGGTGTATAATCAGTGGCTTTTAGTTATAATCACAATGTTGTGCATTCATCACCTCAAAAAATTTTAGAACAATTTCATTACTCCAAAAAGAAAAACTCCACCCCCTTAGTAGTCACCTCTCAATCCTTCTATCCTTCCCCAGCCTTATATAACCACTAATCTAATTCCATCTTTATAAATTGATTTCTGTTTACACTTTATATAAATGGAATCATATAATATGTAGTACTTTGTGTCTGGTTTCTTTCACTTAGCATAATGTGGGTTTGTTTTTGTGTGTGTGATACATTATCTTGTAATATTAACATATATTAGTTCAGTTTCGAAGAAAAACGGTCTTATATATTCAATTTTACCCATATTCATATTTCACGTGGTTTTAAATCTTCATCTGCAAGAATTGTTCTAAAGTTCAGCTTTTCACAACATAAGTATCATTTAATATCTGGTCTTCTTCTGGGTTCTTGGTGCTACTTAATGTATCTGTGACTCAGTCCCTTTCTTCTGAGAGGGTGTTTCTAAACCTTTTAAAACTGAAGTCCTCCATTGTCAAACAAAATCAAGTCTCTTGTTCCTCCCATTCTGATCCTTTTCCTACCCTGTTCTCCCTGTACTGCCCAGCCATGTCCCCAGTTAACATTTGGTGAATCTTCTTTGTGTCCTCAACAGTTAGGAAGACTTTTGTTTGTTTTACAGCTTTATCGAGATATAATTCACCCATTTAAAATGCACAATTTAATCTGTGCAGTCATTACCACAAGCGCTTTTAGAACTTTCTCATCACCTCAAAAAGAAACTCTTTAGTTGTCACTCCCCTGTCTTAGTGTGCCACAGGGCTGCCAATGCAAAGTACCAGAAATTTGTTGGCTTTTATAAAGGGGATTTATTTAGGGTAAAAGCTTACAGTTAGCAGGCCGTGAAATATCAAAATCAAAGCATCCTCAGAGATGCTTATTCACCAAAATCAGTTGCTGGTGATTCAGGTGTCCTGCCACATGGCAAAGATGGCCTCTGACCTCTGCCAAGGTCCCTTCCTTCCCTTCCAGAATCTGCCGTCTTGCAGAGCTCAGCTGAGGGCAACCAGGCGTGGGGCTTGTCTCTTACTGGGCCTCCTCGCTCAGTCTCAGCTGCTCTGCTTACTTCCTATCAGGCATATGGCTCATCTCCTCTTAAGGTGCTCTATGGGCCCAGCCTCTTGGGGACTCTGTGCTTAAGCTTTGGCTGCTAGCTCCAAGTCCTCTCTTACATGGCAGGATCAAAAATGGCTGAGCTCTCTTTTCCTGTGTACGTTCATTTATATCAGACCTAGCAAGAGGGTGGAGACTCAACCTGAATCATGCCTCATTGACATAGTCCAATCAAAAGAGTCTCACACCCACAGGAATGGATTAGTTAAAAAATATAATCTGGGAAACAGATGTGGCTCAAGTGATTGGGCTCCCGTCTACCATATAGGAGGTCCAGTGTTCGATTCCCGGGACCTCCTGGTGAAAGGCGAGCTGGCCCACATGGAGAGCTGGCGCAGCAAGATGATGCAACAAAAAGACACACAGAGGAGAGACAACGAGAGACACAGCAGACCAGGGAGCTGAGATGGCGCAAGAGATTGAGCGCCTCTCTCCCACTCTGGAAGGTCCCAGGATTGGTTCCCCGTGCTGCCTAAAGAGAAGATAAGCAGACACAGAAGAACACAGAGAGCAAACAGCGAGCACAAAAACAATGGGGGATGGGGGGTGGTGTATGGGAATAAGTAAATAAATTTAAAAATCTTTAAGACAAAAACAAAAACATAATCTTTCTCTTTTTGGGATTCATAAAAGAATTTCCAACTGTCACACACCCCCAAGCCTCCTCCAGTGCCCTCCAACCTTAGGCAATCACTAATCTACTTTCTGTCTCTAGATTTGGCTACTCTGACCAGTTCATATAAACGGAATCCTGTAATATGTGGTCTTCTCTCACTTAGCATCATGTTTTCAAGGTCCATCTATGTTGTAGCATGTTTTAGTATTTCATTTCTTTTAATGGTCGAATAGTATTTCATTGTATAGATTATTCCTTCATCAGTTGGTGGACATTTGGGTTGTTTCCACTTCTTGGTTTATGAAAAATTTACAAGTTTTAGTGTGGACATATATTTTCATCTCTGGGGTATATACCTAGGAGCTGAATTGTTGAGTCATTGGATAACTCTTATGTTTACTCGTTTGAGGAACTGTCAAACTCTTCTCCAAAGCAGTTGTACCATTTTACATTCTCGCCAGCTGTGTATGAGGATTTCAGTGTCTACATATTCTATCCAACACTTGTTATTATCTATCTTTCTTATTATAGCCATCATAGTAGGTGTGAAGTGGTGTGTGGTGTTGATTTCATTTCCCTGATGGCTAATGATATCAAGCATCTCTTTATGTGCTCTATTGGCCATTTCTGTATCTTCCTTGGAGAAACCTGTGTAGTTCCTTTGCCCATTTCATACAAGTTCCTTATCATATGTATGATCTATAATATTTTCTTCTATTCTGTGGCCATTTTACTTTCTGGGTGATGTCCTTTGAAACACAAAAGTTTTATCTGATTTTCCTTTTTAAGATTTGTTTTCTATAGGACACATTACAAAAATATTAGGTATATTTTCATTTTCCAAGTATAAATTACAATATTGAAAATATGATTTTTTAAAAACTGTACCATCCCCCAAGAACCCTTAGTGGGGTTAAGTTTGTGCTCCCCTCAAGAACCACTGACTTCACCTCAATACTTCTTTTCATATATGTTTTGATCATTTGTATTGTTCTTTTTGAGTCTAACTGGAGAATTCTGAACTTAATAGAGCATTTAAAATAAAATCCCAACCAATAATAAATAAAAGCTGAAAAGTAATGTTTTATAGGTCTTATTTATGTTCTGATCTTTAATATCATAGTAAATTAAAAAAACAAACTTACATAGTCGCTTTACCATAGTCTGCTTGTCATCTGACCATGGTAGGTTCTGTTTATCAGAGCAAGTCTTCACACTGGATGCTCACATTAAATGTGATGATGGAAGGTGATAGCTTTCAAAATGGATTGCTTTCTTTCTTCTCCAACAGGTATGGCAGATCCCAGAAAATGGACTCACCCTTTCCCTGACTGAACCTGTGGTGATTTTAGAAGGCCACTCAAAGAGAGTTGGCATTGTGGCCTGGCATCCCACGGCCCGCAACGTGCTCCTCAGTGCAGGTGAGAGCTAAGCCTGCTGCCCTTTTTCCTTCTTCCCTTTTTTTTTTAATTAGAGCTGTTGTAGTGTTATAGAAAAGTCATGCAGAAAGTAGTATTCTCACATGCATAGTTTTCCCTATTATTAACATATTGTGTTAATGTGGTGCCTTTGTTACAATTGATGAAACAAAAGTATTATAATTATACTATTAACTATAGTCCATGGTTTACATTAGGGTTCACTGTTAGTGAGCAAATGCATTTTTTTTTCTCTTCTTTTCTTTTTTCAACTTTTTTTCTCTCTCTCTCTTTTTTTTTTAAGATTTTATTTATTTATTCATTTATCCCCCCCTTGCTGCTTGTGCTCGCTGGGTCAGCTAACCACGCTGTGCGGGCGGGCTTGCCTTCACCAGGAGGCCCCGGGAACCAAACCCGGGGCCTCCCATATGGTAAACGGGAGCCCTACTGATTGAGCCACAGCCGCTTCCCTACTTTTTTTTCTCTTCTAAATGCATTTTGATTGATCTTTTTTAGCTTTTTAAAATTTATTTATTTTTAACAAATCAATTTTATTGACACATGTTAATCAAGCATATAATTCATTCAAAGTGTATAGTCAATGGTATTTGGTATAATCACATAGTTGTGCATTCATCACTTCAGTCGTTATTGGAGGATTTTCATTATTTCAAGAATAATAATAATAAAAAACAAACAAGAAAGTGCTTGTGTTCTTTTTAGCTTTGTTACACAATGCTTGAAACAGATGGTGAGAAAACTGTAGTGAGCCGCAGTGGTCCCCACCCTGCACGTGAACGTGTGCACGTGTGTGTGCGTCTCACAGGCCACTTTGTCAGTCTGATGAAAGCTATGGACTTAACTGCCTAGAAAAATGCACAGCCTCATACTCTTTGCCTGTAATTTTAGCAGGTTCGTGGTTCTTGTTAGTGCCCCCCGTGACCGCAGATTGGATTATTCATGATGTAGCAGAAGGAATGCTTGGTTGGGAGCCAGGTTCCCTGAGCTCCAGCTCTGGTGGTGCTGCTAACTTTGGGGTGATTCCTACTAAGCAAATATCCTCCTTCCTTTTAAAAGATAATTTCATTTTCCTGTTCCTACAAGTAGTTCGTGTATATTACAGCAAAGACATTTACACAAAAGGAAAAGAAATCACATGTAATCCCACAACCCAGAAGGAACATCATCACTATTAGCATTTTGGTATTCTTTCTACAATTTATTTCTATGCACATTCTTAAATCGTTTCACACACAGAGATGGGTTCATATACTTCATACTTGACCTGCTTTCTATACTTAGGGGTGCACTATGATCCATTTCATGTGCCATTAAATATTCTTACAATATTTTTGATGATTCTGTAATATGTATCAGTTGTCTGAATACACCATAATTAATTTAATCAGTCCCCTATATTTGGACATTGAGGTTGTTTCTTACTTTTCACTGTTAAACACAGAACTGCTATGAACCCTTGTGACTAAGTTCCTATTGGTTTCCCACGTTAGTAGTTTCCAACTTTTGTCTCATAGCAATCTTTTCCTTTATCTAAAATTTAAGATTTACTTTCTTTTATAACAACAGTACAAAGGGCACAAGGGGGCTTCATGTGGTGATGGAAATGTTCTATATCTTGAATGTGGTGGTAGTTATGGAGTATATATACATTTCCAAACCTTATCAAACATATACTTAAAATGGGTGCGCTGTATTGTTTGCAAATTATACCTCAAAGTTGATGTATAAAAAAAGCAATAGTGGTGTTAATGGTGGAATTTTTAAGGTTCTTTCTGTAGTAAAAAGGGTGGAAGGCAGATCAGATTTATATATATATTCCCCCCCCCCCCCGTTTGTTTGTTTGTTTGTTTTAAGGAGGTACTGGGGGTTGAACCCGGGACCTCGTATGTGGGAGGCAGGTGCTCAACCACTGAGCTACACCTGCTCTTCTATATATATATATTTCAGTTCCTAATTGGGAATAGAAGGTGTTTATAGTTTATAGTGAGTTAATTAATGCCAGGTATCTATGAAAGCAAAAAAATCTTTTCAAAAAAGATACTACACACGATTCTGTTTTTTTAAATCACCTCCTACTATACCTGGGAACTCTTCAGAGGTTCTACCCAAACTTTCAGTCTGATAGGGAGAGAAAAAATTCCAAAAGTAGAATTCCATCTTGGAAAATTTCCTGCGATCCATCTCATCTAAGTCAAACGTAGGGCGTCACCAGCAGACTGATCCCCATTCTCCCTTGGAGAAGCAAAGGAGAATGGCTGATGGCAGCATTCTGCATGTTTTGAGGCCACCCGATCCCGTCGCCACGGCTGACATTGCCTCTTTGCTCATGATGACCAAGGCAGAGGAAGAGTCAACTCTCCATCCTAGAGTTTAGATCCAACTTTTCAGACTGTTGTGCAGTTGCTTCCCCAATTTCCTACTTCCAACTCAGGTGTTCTGGGTTGTTTCTTACTTTTTACTTTTTACTTTTGTGACTTTTTTTCTGAGGCACTTACAAAATTGGTTTGTTGGCAAAAATTCGCTTTTAGAATATCCTTCCTTTATTTCACTTCATCCTTAATACTAATATCCTAAAAGCAGCAAAAAAGATGACTTTTTTTAAAAAGGGGTCTCAGGGGCTCTGGGCAGACCCTTAAAAGAGGGGAAGGGTAGAGTCGATGTCCTGAGTGGTGGCAGCTGAGTCTACATTAGGGCCTCCTTGAGGCCCTGAGTCTTGCTTCTCACCACTGTTGGGCCAGCCTTGGCCTGGTTCTCCTCTCCTGTTCAAGGTAAAGACTGTTGTGAGGGAGTGGCTAGGCCAGTCCTTGTATTTCCCTTCCACTTATTGTCATTTACCACGCTTTCATCCAGGGCCATGTTTTACTGATTTGAATAACCTGCCATCCAAAGTTTTTGTTGAGTGTTCTAAACAGTTGTTTTTATTTTTGGTTCCCCTGGAAAAGAAGTAAGCTGTACTCATTCAGATGCTTGTTTTACTAGAAGTGAAACTTGCGATCACTCAGGGTCTACCCATCCCGGTTAACCTTTAAAAAAAAACAAACCTGGGGGCAGTGGATGTGGCTCAAGCAGTTGAGCGCCTGCCTCCCACACGGGAAGTCCTGGGTTCTGTTTCAGGTGCCTCCTAGAGAGAGATAAAAACAAACAACAAGCAAACAGATGAAAGAACCAACTCAAGGGAGCTGGTGTGGCTCAGTGGTTGAGTGCCAGCCTCCCACATACATGGTCTCAGGTTCAATTTTCAATCCTCAGTCCCAGTACCTCAAAAACAAACAAAAAACATAGGATTCCATTTTGGTGTAGTTCTTGTTTTTCTTTCTTTGTTTTATATGAATCAAAACATAACAAGCTGTATTTTTTTCTTTTTTCTTTTTTTTTTTAGGAGGTACCAGGGATTGAACCCCAGGACCCTGTACATGGGAAACAGTTGCTCAACCACTGAGCTTCATCCATTCCCACAAGTTGCGCTTCTAACATTTTTATTTCTTTTACAAGAATCTTTTCTCTTGTACCTTGAGTTTTTATTTATAGTAAGTAGGTGCCTCTTATGATCAGCACCTCTATCGATGTATATATATCTCCTCACTTGTATTTGTAGTTTTCGTGAATGTGTTGTATTACAGGTGTTTCCAGTCTTTAAGAGGAGTGGCTTTGCTTGTTTTTAGGCTGCGATAATGCAATCATCATCTGGAATGTGGGGACTGGAGAAGCCCTTATAAATTTGGATGATATGCATTCAGACATGATTTACAATGTAAGCTGGAACCGGAATGGCAGTCTGATCTGCACAGCTTCCAAAGACAAGAAAGTGAGAGTAATTGATCCTAGGAAACAAGAGATCATTGCGGTAAGTATTAGGACAAAATCCCCCAGCATTTGTAGCACTTCAGTGAGTGTGTGAACCTTCTGCTTTTTAGGGCAGGCGGCAGGAGACCCTTGCTGTGTACAAGTGCCAAACCGTGAATAAGGAAAGTTTTCTCCTCAGTTGTGCTTCCATTCAGAGCTGCATGTGCTTCGAGCTTTCCCTCAGGCCTTTTCTGTTACTGGAGTCCAGAAGAGCTTACAAGTCTAGATTAGCTAAACCAGTTAGCTACATTCCTGGGCTCCTGACTTAGTACTGAATATCAATTAATTGATTCACTGCCCTGTTCCAAAAACGATTGTTAGCACCTTACAAAGAGGCAGCAGGTTCTTGCAGCAGTTTGGTGTCTTGGTTTCTGCCACCCAAACTGGGCCTGAACAAAATCACATCCCATGACAAAAGATGGACATTTGGGGTCTTTCTTCAAGGTTGAGACTGCAGGTCTTAAATGCTGCACTCTGAGTTCCTGTATTGCCTGTCTGTGAAGTGTGGTCATCCTTGGGTGGCTTGGCCTCTAAAGGGCCGAGGAGCAGTCGTGGCTCGTACTTGTCCAGCACCTAGCCCTTGCTGGTCCCATGACAGTGCTTTCCACACACTGTCCTATTTGCTCCAACAGCAGCCTTCCAAGGGTCGGTACCAGTGCATTGTCACTGAACAAGTGAGTGAGCTTAGGGAAGGGGTTCATGGAGCTAGACTGCTTTCTGGCCTGTGAAATTGGTAGAAATTGTAGGGTAACTATTTTTTTTTTTTTTTTTTTTTTTTTTCTTTCTTCCCTTAGGAGGTACCTGGGGTCAAACCCAGGACCTGGGAAGCAGGCACTCAACTACTTGAGCTACATCCACTCCCCTGTAGGGTATATTCTGCCTTCAGGTTATCATCTTCTTGAAAAAGAAACATTTGGCAGAATCCTTTCCCATGTCTTGTTGTGGTGCACAGATTTGGGCAGGCAGCAGGGTGTAGTGGAAAGAGTGAGGCTTTGGACCAGATCCTGGTGCTCTTGCTTGCCAACGAGCAGGGGGACCCTGACCAAATCCTTAGTGTCTCCTGGGGAGGGGGGGGCTAATTGACCTCAGGTGCACTTGAATGGCGCACAGGATGTGGTTGGGTTGCATGTTTGAGTTCAGCCCTCTTGCCTTGTCTTCTTTTCTTTTTCCTCTCTCCTAGGAGAAGGAGAAAGCCCATGAAGGAGCAAGACCCATGAGGGCCATCTTTCTAGCTGACGGGAATGTCTTTACCACTGGCTTCAGCCGCATGAGTGAGCGGCAGCTGGCCCTCTGGAATCCGGTACGCCCCTTCCCAGCCTTTTCTGCTTGCTTATCCCTGAGCTTGCTTTTCTGAATGGGTCTTTGGGTTGGTAAATGGATGGATTATAGGATTCTCAGTGTAGTTTTCTGAACTGTTGTTTGTCCTAAATTGGCTGTGAAGTTTTCATCCTCACTGGAGGCTTATTGGTAAATGTATTTCAAAAATGCATTCTTTTTTTGTAATTTATCTTTTTTTTTTTTTTTTTAAAGATACTTAGATTACATAAATGTTACACAAAAGGTATAGGGATTCCCAAATGCCCCACTCCCCACACGTCCCACACCCTCCCACATAAAAATCCTTCATTAGTGTGGCACATTCATTGCAAATTGATAAATGCATCCTGAGGCATTGCCACTGACATGGACCATAGTTCACATTGTAGTCTACACTCTGTCCCACACAGTTCTGCATGTTATATGACAATATAACAAAATGCATTCTTGGTGCTCTTGAGTAGTCTATGTTGACTATATTTCTTCAGAAAGAATACATGAGGAATTCAATGTTTTAGACTTGAGAAATCGGTTCTAAACTTAGTAATGTTTTATAAAGACTATGATCGAATGTCTAAATCAAAATAGTCATGCTTGGGAAAATGTTCATAATAGCATAAATGGAAACAAATACTGAACTATATGTATATTTGGCATGGTTCCAATTTGTATGTGTGTTGAAAGGAAGTAGACCTAAATGGCAGTGGTATTTGTATCTGGGTTGTGGGATTATGGAAGATGGGATCGTTTTTGCTTTCTTTTTTATATCTTTTACATCTCTAGCTCTATAAATCCCTTGTATCTTGTATCTCTACCAAGAACATGTATTTCTTTTATAATAAGACAAAAAAAGTATTTCAAAAAAGAACACAGTCACAAAGGAGAAGATTACATAAATGTTACTCATCATTTTCATGGAGTTACACTGATATGTCTATTAATTACATTGTCAAATTAACAAAATTTTCTGTGAGTTGGATTCTTTTTAGAATTCCCATTAGTATTTACATGTATGACTATTTTGATGTGCATTGTTCAGACTGTCATGATTTAAATGAGAGGTCTAGGACAATGGCTAACTTAATTAGAGCAAAAATAATGTGTAATAAAGTTTTAAAAATGTGTGTGTGTGTGTGTACATATATATATTTTTTTCTTTCAGAAAAATATGCAGGAACCAATTGCTCTTCATGAAATGGACACTAGCAATGGAGTGTTGCTGCCTTTCTACGATCCTGACACCAGTATCATTTACTTATGTGGAAAGGTAAGCAGTAATTTGACGTGTGATATTTAACTTAATCCCTGTAAGAGGAAAACTTTATCCTCCAGAAATTTGGAGAGATGGGCAATATATTGCATCTTGTAAATTTTGTAATTTGCCTTATTTGTGTGGGTGTGTGTATGTGTATGTTTTGAGATAAGATAAGGACAGATAATTTTGGTGTGTTTAGGTCTTGAGACCAGAACTTTTGTAGTTTTCCAGTTGTGTGGTTATGACATGCTGTGTCCAGTACTTTTGACCGAAACTGGGCTGGGCTAGAGCGGCAGTTAGAGGGCCAGGCAAACGCTGGCAGGGCACGCCGCCGAGGCGCCCCAGGGAGGAAGAGGACGTGCTGCTGATTTGTTTTCACCTTGTGGTGCTGCGTGATTGGCGACTAGGTGTCCCTGTGTTGGTGCCAGAGGTAGTGTAGCCAGTGTGCCCCGTCTGATACTGAAGCCTGTAGGGTGGCCCTTGCTTAGGAGAGGGCTGTAAAGGGAATAGTGCTTGGAGGATGCGAGCTTCTGAAAGCCTCAAAGACTCTCCAGAGCTTTCTTTTTTTTTTTTTAAAGATTTTATTTATTTATTCATTTATCCCCCCCTTGCTGCTTGCGCTCGCTGGGTCAGCTAACCACGCCGTGCAGGCGGGCTTGCCTTCACCAGGAGGCCCCGGGAACCGAACCCAGGGCCTCCCATATGGTAAACGGGAGCCCTACTGATTGAGCCACAGCCGCTTCCCCAGAGCTTTCTTGATCCTGGAGTTCAGGATCGGGGCTCCGGGCTTGAAAATCTGTGACCCGACTAGAATTTTAGGTTACACTGAATTTTAAAAAAAGCCTTCTTCACCGTTTATGCTCTTGGCCTCACTAAACTGTTGGCAGTTATTGTTGTTGTTGTTTTATTTTAGTCAGAGGTAACTTCAGAATCCCATATTCCTTTGTAGGCTTAGTTTTCCTTAGAATTTTTGGGGGTTGCAAGGAATTAATAAAAATGGAGCTGCTGATGTATTTCACTAAATCTGTTAGTCCCTTGCTGGGTAAAATTTTGATATTAATATGTGAAATGACAGCTTGTGTGGGGTTTTTTTGTTTGTTTTTTAAGGAGGTTACTGGGGTTTGAACCCGGGACTTTGTACATGCGAAGCAGGCATTGAACCACTTAGCTACCCCTGCTCCACAGTGATTTTTTTTTTAATACTTCTTCTCAAAGTTGAGTGAGTATGCCCTAGACTTGCCTCAGTTACTTGGGAACTGAGATTGCGTCTGTTTCCTTGAAAGTCATCTTACTGCTGGCCTGCAGAGCCACGCTGTTGAGTGCGTGCTGAATATTCTGCCTTAACTGCATCCAAACAAACAAAATGAGCAGTTAGCCCAGATGGTATTAACATTAGGTGGAAAATTATTTTTGGTGTGCATAAAATGAATCGAATGTTTAGTGGCTTTTCCATTGCTTTGGATATTTAAATCATTGAAATAAGTAGAAATGAGAACTGAGAGGACTGTTAAGAGTGTAACACTGCCTCACTAGTGGTCTTCTTTCTTACACGTCTCCTCTCTACCTGACAGGATTGCCTTTATTGTGCAGGTGGGAGTAGCTGTGTAACGGTTATTTATATTTAAAGAGACTAGCATGTGCTACAGATGTGAAAAACATCTGGCCTCTCTGAGTAAGGTCATCATAAAATTTTACGTATTGCAATGAGATAGTACTGCTTTTTTGAAGTTAAAAGAGACTCACTAAAATACATATTGCTTTTAATTGGAAAAATCTCACTTTTATTATCTTTTTCTCTTTGAAGTCAAATTGTAATGCAGTTGTTTGGCAGAGGTGATAAAATTTTTGCCTGAACTATAACCTGGTACCTTGGCTTAGTGGAGTGAAATTCGAGCTGTTGGTAGGAGGCCAAGGGAGATGGTTTAAAGGGTGTGCTATCTTTTGATAAGTAGGGGTTTATGCTGCAAGGAAAATAAACGACCACATACTTCATAAGGAAGAAAAGGTCAGTCACTGTATCAGGGTCCTAAATAATGCTGGGTTTGTAGAGGAGAGAGACACCAGCTAAACCAGAGGTTTCTGTGAACAAACTTGTTAACAAGTTTAAGCACAAACTTGTCTGCAATTTATTACAGGGCGACAGCAGTATCCGCTATTTTGAGATCACGGATGAATCCCCGTATGTCCACTACCTCAACACATTCAGCAGCAAAGAGCCTCAGAGGGGGATGGGTTACATGCCCAAGAGGGGACTTGATGTGAACAAATGTGAGATTGCCAGGTAAAGAGTCAGCGTATTAAAGTATTCAAATTGTTTCCACCTCTTTGTGATATAAGAATAGTATAGGAGTAATACCCATCTAAGTAAATCTGTAATGCCCACGTGTTTCTACCCTTGTGTGTGCTGTAGTATTAATGTCTCATTTCTTGCCCTCCTGAGAAACATGGCGTTTTAGAGCAGGCCTTTTCAAGATCATTTAATCCGCCTATGCCTCTCTCCTTTATTCAGATTATGTAGCTGAAGTGTGGCAGTTAAGTGGCTTAGCCAAGGTATGTTGTACACTTAAATAGTGAGACCTTCATCTCTTGCCTGCAATCTGAGGCTGATTGTCCCCTGGATTGCAAGCAGTGGACAGACTGTCCCTCTGGAAATAAGGGGTGGTTTTCCTACATTAATGGGGTGAGAACTAGGTTCTAAACTAAACCACCAACCCTAAGCTAGACAAGTAAAAGATCTACAGCGGGGCTTATTTCAGTTTGATTTAGGAAGTTCAGTTATGTTCTGTAATTTCTGCCTCTCTCTACTACTTTTTCTTCATACTAGTCAGCAAGAGGAGACTCAGTGACCTCTGGCCATTTTAAAGCAACAGAATAACTAGCCCTGCATTATCAGACACACGTTTGTGTAACACTACATTCATAGGGTCATTTTTTTCAGGTCTCCTGCTCTGATCACATGATTAAATAATCAGTACTTTAAAAAAAAGAATTTTTATAAACCCTCTTTAAAAATATTAACTACTATGGTTATATTTTAAATACATTCAGCTCTCTTTTAGCTGGAGTAATGAAGGAAAGCTGTTGCAGATAATCCAAAATTGTGGTTTAAACCAAACTAATCCAAATGTGTTTCAAAAGAGATTGAATCTGAACTTAGTTAAGATTAGATCCAGTATTTGGAAACACATTTATTTTGCATGTTGTCTAAAAATCTAAAAGACTGAGCTCAGTAATTCAGGACACCTCCCATTTAGTAAGTGTTTCTTGAGCACTTTTTATATGCTGGGCATGGTGCCAAATATGCAATGTGGATGACCTCTTTTATGCCTCATGAAAACCTTATGAGGTAGGCGTTACTTTTATCCCCATTTTATGGATGAGGATTTGGGATGGGTGAAGTAGTCACATGCTCATTACTAGAAGGGCTTCTAGCCATAGAGTAGAGATGGAAGTCAAACCCAGCTCAGTCTTTTTCACCACTGTTCTGAGGGCAGAGTTTTCATTAAAACAGCCAGAAAAATGATTTGGCTTATCTGTGACTCTTTCTGGTTGAAGTCGTGAATAGGCAGGCTTGACATATGCCTCAAACATGGGTTTTACATCACCCTTGCCAACCAGAGCTCAATTCAACTTTTGTTTCCTTGATGCATTGGAGCAACACACACCCGACAGGATGTCTTGACTAGATTCGTGCCCCGATGATCGTGTTGCCCATTTTCAGATGCCAAAGGCTGCACATTTCCAGTAGGAACAATTTGCATTGGCTTTGGATATTTGAGATGCTAGTAACTGTACTCGGACATAAACTCTTGAAATGCCGAGCATACGTCACCAGCAGTGCCTGCACCTCTGTTCCGTGCACTGAGCCCAGGCTGATTGGTCTGGTGATCTGGCCAGAATGCTTATAAGGCTTCCTTACCTCTCTTGGCAGGAAATTTAGAGAAAACTCTTGGTTATTTCCCATTCTGACTTGGCGGGGAGTGACTTGGCCTTTTCAGAGTCATTGGTAAAGAAGTAGTTTCGGGTTTTATTTGAATTTGTTTGTTTTGTCTTCTTAGGATGCACAAGAAAATGTTATCCATTTTCTTGTCCAAAGCAGAAGCTACTTGTCCCTCTTTTCCATTTTATAATGCTTGCTTGTTTTATATTCCCACTCTTTCCACTTTTGTACAATTTCAAATTGTTCTCAGCTGTTAGGCACAATGTGGTTTGCTTAGGTGCCAATATGTTAATTCCTAGGATTGTATTGTTTTTCTTTTTTTTTTTTTTTTCCTCATTGTCTGCTCATTGTTTGTAGCACTGGCAACTGAACCTGGGACCTCCCATGTGGGAGGTGGGCACTCAACTGCTTGAGCAATATCCACTCTGCTGTATTTCTTTTTAAAAATCATAGTTATATTTACAAATGTTCAGCTACCTAAGGTTGGAAGAAGATTTGGCATCCAAGCCACAGAGACTCTCTAATATGTAGGTGCTTACTTTCTCTTGTCTGTTGACATTTTAATGTTTTTACAAGCAAATCATTATCAGTATAGTTATTCTTTCCACCACAGTTGATCTGTCCTCAGATAATTGGAATTTGACAGTCACCATCATGCGTAGACCTCTACTTGTGGTCCTTGTTTCCAGCCTGCCATTTCCTGGCATAGTTCCTGTTGGCTTGTTTCCTCATCTGTAAAATGGGAACACTAAGCTCTGTCTACTCCCCAGGGTGGTTGTGAAGATCAGACGAGGTGATGGGGAAAGAAGTATTTCGTATCCCTTATACCATTGTAGAAAAGTAATTTTATTAGTTCTGTTATTAGGGCTCATATTTCACTTAATGCAATTTTGCCTTTATTTCCCCTTTGAAGATTCTTCAAACTTCATGAGAGAAAGTGTGAGCCTATTATCATGACTGTTCCCAGGAAGGTGAGTGTCCAATTTTCAGGCAGTTCATGCTTTTAAAAAATCCCAGCCCTTTCTTCCTCCTTGCCTAAGGCTTTCCCCACAATGTCTCTTCTAGTCTGACCTTTTCCAAGATGATCTGTACCCCGACACAGCAGGGCCTGAAGCTGCGCTGGAAGCAGAAGAGTGGTTTGAGGGGAAGAATGCAGACCCAAGCCTCATCTCCCTGAAGCACGGATACATTCCAGGCAAAAACAGGGATCTCAAGGTGGTCAGGAAGAACATTCTGGATAGCAAGCCCACGGCAAATAAGAAATGCGACCTGATAAACATCCCCAAGAAAACCACAGATACGGCCAGTGTGGTAAGGACATCGAGGGTGGGGGGGTGTGTGCTCAGCTGCCCAGGCCTTGTCCTCCTGGCAGCCCTTCACCCTCCTGGGCATCAGTGAATCCTGATCTAACTGGGGACAGACAGGCTCTAGTGGAGGGTGGTTTTCAGACTGATAGTATATGCTATTTATGAGAAAATCCTCAGTCACCTGACATTTATGAATTTGTGGTCACCCTTGTCACCTTTAGCTCAGGTTTTTTATAATGACCTGGGGGCTGTTGGTCTGCTGCCATCTCTTGAGAATGAGCAGGAACCTCTTGGGTTTTTCCTAATTGTCTCTCCCCAAACTGGTTAACCCTTAAGCCCATTTCTGACTTGGGTGGTAATGAGCATGGGGTCATGGACACCCATAAGAGAAGGTCCCAGGAAGGAAGGAGTGGTGAGAAGGTTTGGATGCTGCTGTGTGTTCGAGTACCAGAAGGCTCCAGCACAGGTGATCTCGGGCATCTTAGCAAGATCGATTTCAGTGGAGCGATGGGAAACAAAACCAGGGGAGTGAGTGGGTGGTGAGGCAGTGGGACGGCTGAGCTCTAGTGGAAAGAGAGAGGAAGATGAGGGGCCAAGGCAGGTGTGGACTTTATGCTTTTGTTTTCTTTAAAGGAAGGGCCTTACTTGTGCATGTTCACTTGCTTGAAGGGAAAGGGCTCACGGGGAACAGATGAAGCTGGATGAGATGAGATTCAAAGGAGCACGGCCCTGGCAAAGTAGTGGGGTTTGGAACCTAGGCAAAGGAGGGCCATCTTTTCCCCTGGGACATGAGGAAAGAACTGGTGTGGTGGTAGGTAGGTTTAGAAGGATGAAAGAAGTATCCACCCGATGGCTGCATTTTCTCTGTGAAGAAGGAGCTGAGGTAATGGGTCTTGAATGAGGGAGAAGGTAACAGGAGGCAGGATGTTTGAGGTAGAGGAAAGGGTTTGAAACGGCTGCTGGGGAAATGAGAGGGAGTTCAACAGGGACCCAGTGACTACTGGGCAGGTGGGGACCTGTTTAAGGTGGGTAGAGAAGGACTGTCTCTTGGCAGCTGTTAGCCCAGGTTGGGTCTTTTCTCCAGCAGTTTGGGTGTTTTGCAGCTTGGCGCGTCCAGGTAGTGCACTGCCAGTTGTGCTGGTCCAGGGCCGGGCTTTGTTAAGCAGGTGGAAGAGATGTGTACAAGGAAGAGTGGGCTGTGGGGCTGGGTGGGGAGTGTGCTCCCTGGGCGGGGTTGGCTAGGGAAGAGGGAGGAGATGGGGAGACCAATGAAGGCAAGGAGGAGCAGGTAGGTAGTGACAGGCATGGGTGAGGGTGCAGAGCAGAAGACTCCGGGACAGAGACGGCAGACCCAGGCAACTGAGGTCCTGTGAGTGTGAGCAAGCAGGGTTTGGGGGGCCCACATGGAAGGCAGGTCATGACAATCTGGAGTGAGGTCCAGGAACTGCGAATCCAGGGTTTTGGGTGGGTGGTTTGTGTAGCTGCCGCAGTCTCCCGGTTGGTGGTAAGGTTTGGGGTGGAGGAGGAAGGCTGTGAGGTTGGCGGTGTGTAGGAAATAAATGGTAGCAGTAACGCATGGGGGTGGTGGAGTGGGGCAGAGCCTCAGGCTGCAAGGAGAGGGTTTTGCTCCTGCTAGAGGGAGTGACCAGGGGTGAGTGAGCAGGTTGCTGACCTAGAGAGAGTGTCTGCTGGGAGACAGGTCCTCGAGGGAGAGAGGAGGGGACAGGGAAGCTGAGGGCTATGGAATGGAGTCCTGGGAGGTGGGGGATTATCAGTAACAAGACCATAGCAGTGGAGAGGCAAAATACCTGGAGGGGCCATGACTGAGGAGGACACATCAGGCTCCATGGACTCTGGTTAATGCAAGATTTCCGAAAAACTAGCTCCCTGGCAGGAGAGGCTCAGGCCTCTTCAGAAGAGTTAGCTGTGGGTTGGGGCAGGCAGGGCAAGGGCTCTCCCGAGGTGATGGCAGGCACTGTCTGGCCTCTGGAAGTTGTCTCCCTCACTCTGGTCAAATAGGAGTTATTCCTGGTGGAGTCGAGTGAATGGGGGTATAGGGCAGCCATGAAGAAAGTGGTCCCATCCTACCGTTTAGTTACATCCCGCAGGAGTCTCTGTGCTGTAAGTGCCCAGGCACGGGGACCACAGGGAGCTTTCAGGTGGCTTGACCAGCAGTAGCTGTGCTCTTGCAGGGCTCAGGTGCGGTGGTTTTGACTTTTTTTTCAACTTGCTGGCTCTGACTTGCCGTTTCCAAAATAGAAAATTATAAATTTGCAACTGTTGAACTTGCTTACTGCTTTTAAGTCACCCCTACCCCTCTTTTATGTTTGTTTTCTCAGCAAAATGAAGCCAAGTTGGATGAAATTTTAAAAGAGATAAAATCTATAAAAGACACAATCTGCAATCAAGATGAGCGCATTTCCAAGTTAGAACAGCAGATGGCGAAGATAATAGCCTGAAGGTCTTATCCCCAACCCCTCCAAAAAATGGGAGCAAGAACTGTGCTTAGGAGCTGGTTGTTGGTGTGGTCCTAGGGAGGGCGGAAAGGGAGGCACAGCCATTTGGAGACATTCCATTTCAGATCTGTCAACCAGCGATCGACCACATTCCAGTAAGAACTCAATTTGTCTCCCAAATTTTCAGAAACAAAACATGGTCTAAAAGCTGAGCTCTTCACCCAAAAGCTTTTTTTTTTGATGTCGTAAGTGTTATGTGACTTGCAGAACTTTTAAAAGACAAAAGTGCTACTTTTAAAACCCCAGATATTCTGAATTTTAGAAAACAAGCTGATTCTGATTTAGTGTCATGCCCAAGCACCTTTTTTTACAAATAGGGACCAATGCCACATTGCTTTTTATATTTCTTCTTCTTCTTTTTTTAATGTTGCCAAAACCAAAAGTAGCTTTTTCCTTTGCATTTTGCTACTTTGCAGTATTCATGGTTTTTTTTTTCCTTAATTTGAAAGGGACTGCACTGTGTATGTTTATAAACTAAATGAAGATAAGATCTTATTTTGTATACACATTCATCTGAGAACAATCAGAGTAACAGCCACGTGGTGCTGGCTGTCACACCTCCTCGAATGACCGCACAGAAGGAAGACTTGAAAAATCACGTGGATTCGTATTGCCGCCCCTCTCACTTCAATGAGTCTTCTGATCCAAAAAGTTCATGTCCTATCTTCCTTTCTTTCCTTTCTCATTCCTAGAAATTGGGTGGTTGTACCAGAATGGAATTTTGCTTCGTGGTTATCCTGTGCTTCACATGATTATACTCTAACCCAAACTAGCATGTGTTTCTGCAGTTTTGTTATGCACACATAGAATCTTTTGCATTCATCACTTTAAACATCATGTTTCAGGTTTTGGCCAATACTTGACAAGGGTTCCCAGGACAAGAAGACACGCACATTATCCAGTGTTCCTTCTTGCCCGTTCCAGCAGCTTGCCTAGCTCTTGAGTACAGTGGCCGGGACTCACTACTAGGGAACTTTATTGGGAGGGGGAGCATTTGCCAGGGCGAGCCTCTGTTCCCCTGCATGGCCCATGCTGTCCATCCCATTGCTGTCCTGGAGGAGCAAGTGGCCCTCCCTGAACCAGCAAAGCTCCTGCCCTCCCCTCCTCACGTATGCAGTGACAGCTCTCAGGGCTCCCCCCCCCCCATCATTCCTTCTCTCCTTCCTGCCTTTCATGCCTAATTCATGTCCAGTTAAGATGAGGCCAGAGGGTGCTATTGAATATCGAGACTGAGGACGATTTGGTCCAGAATGAAGCAAGACCAAGAGTGTAGACCTCTGTTTTAGCTTCAAAACATGTAAAGCCATGCCCCTTTGTGTCCTCTGCACAAACTAACCTGCCCCACACTCTAGCTCACAAAGAGGCCCCCAGACTCGAGGTGGGTCCAGTGACTGAACTCTGACCACCTGTTCCATCCCCACATTAGCTAGGACTTCTCCGGTTCCCCCTTCTCTCCTAGTGCATGCTTAAGAAACAAGGACCCTCTGTTTTGGAAGGGCTGAGTGGCTATGCTTGAACGTGGAACGTGTAGTGCCATTGGGACCATGCGAGGAGCTCTTGCATGTGCTTGTGCTGGTGTGGGGGGCGGCTTGGCTACAGGTGTGTGCGGGCTGGGAGTCCAGGTGGAGGCTGAGGCCGTGGCCATGGTTAGAGTGGAGGGCCGCAGAGCTGGGTTGGCGCCCACACAGGAACGGTACCATTCTCTGAACCGATATTGGGATTGCTGTCACCACAATTTCAAGGCATCTGAATGTTTGATGTGGTTTTGTCTGTGTACGTATGTGTGTGTGTAATATCGAGGTGGATAATGAGATGTAAAGAAAACAGTAATTACGGTGACTTATATTCAAAGCTGTATATGTTTCTTTATCAATGTAATCTGCTGAGGACCTTCACTTTTAAGATTCAGAATGTTCTAAGATTCTCATATGAAATCGAGTAAACAAAATTGTTGGTGGTGGTGAAACGCCATAGGGAATGTGGTTCAAAGAGAAGAGGGAGGACACGGAAAAGTCATCCCAATTTTTAGTGTGTAGCTTATGACTTATTTAATGAATGGATGCCCAGCAGGGCTCAAACACTGAGTCGGTGCCTGAAGCATTGTGGATTTATTTTTCCTGGTTTGCCTTTTTTTTTTTTTTAAAGCCGTGATATACCAGAGGAGAACCAGTGAATTACCCATAGATCGGCTCTTATAGAGCGGCCATAGTATTCTGTCAAAACACTTGCTTCCATTTTCAAAGATAAAAATCGTTGATTACAAAATGGTGTCCGTGTTTATTTCACACCTCAGCTCTCTTTGTGGCAGCTCGCACCTCTCTGCTTAACACAACATCTCTGACACAGGGAACTAGCCAGGTGACCGTTTTTCCTTTCTGATGGTAAGTTTGAGGGAATCATCTGTAGCTCAGGCAAATGGGAAAATCAAGTGGGGACCAGCAGAGCACTGCGCTCATGTTCCAGATACTAACAGATGGGGTGGCTGAGTCCTCCTCCAGCCTTTGCCAGCGATGTGGCCTTGGCAGATTTCCTAATCTCTGCAAGTCCCTTTGCTTGAGTGGGGGGTGATAATTCCATATAGATTAGCTGAGGGAAATGCCTGTGCCTGGACATGCAGCCTGCCCTCCCTGATGCGTCGTTTGCCATGGTAAGCTGATTCCTGGCAGTGCCTCTGAAATCATTTTTTCTTCAGTAGCCCTTGGTTTGGCTGCAATTTTTCTTCCAGCAGAAGGTTTTCAGGGTCAGTAGAAATGCACGGGCCCTTTTCAGCTCCCTTTTTGCACTAAGATGTTGTCCCAGGACGTGCAATTGATTGTATATAGCAAAGAATTTCCCACTGTTTGGCATTTTGAAATGTTTAGAAATATGGTGAGTAATTGGCACGGGTCTCCCCCTCCTCAAATACCTTATCCTAAAATTGCTTCAGATCAGAGTATAAGGGCAGCCAGGTCTCAGTCAGCCCGTGGTTGCAGGAAGTGGAAGTTAGCAGATGCTCGCCGTGGCCCGAAGTGCCCGCAGTCAGGGGCTAAATGCATGGTGTGGGGTATTTACGGCGGGCTTGTTTTCTGACTCTGGCCGCCTTGATTCTCTGCCAGAAGATGTAAAGGACATCATCTTAGCCCCAGACAGTGAGCCAGACCTCGTCTAGAGAGAACTTCCATTTTTTGAAAGACTACTTCCCTTGCTGTGCTTAATGCTCTGTGTCCAGAAAAACTGTTTGTCTGTGTCCAGAAAAACTTTTTGGCTCAGGATCTTTTGACTCTTAAGTGGCCCTTTCTCTTTTCTGCTGTAAAACATCCTGAGCCCACCAGTGGGTCGTGAATGTGAGTCATCTTTCAAGGACACATCTTTCCCGGCTGGACGGTGCCCTTTTCTCCTTTGTTTAATTAAAAAAAAAAAAAAATCCCTCCCAAGGACCACAGGGGGTGGCATGTTCTTTCTTCCACTGCTTCAGGGACTATATACCAATTGGTGCAGCCTTCCAGAGGGCAGTTCGAGAGTATATCACAAGTCTTAAATGTTCTTACCTTCAAGGGGTCATGATTTTCATCCTCTGGGAATTTTTGAGTATATTCAGGAATTAGGAGGCTAGAAATTCAGTCCAGCAGAAGGGGTTTGATTAACTTACTTGTTAATCAGGTGTTATAACACTGTGTAGTCATTTAAAGAGAATATTGAAGAGAAAACATTTAAAAAAAAATAGGTTGTAAGATACAGTGGCTATAGATAGATAGATAGGTAGATACACACATATATACCAAGGTTAAAGCATGAAAGTAAATGATTTCTTGGTAGGTGGGTAGTCCTTGTACTTTTTTGGATTTTCCAAGTATTCCACGGTAAACTGTGTAGTCAGAAAAAAATGAAAAGTTGTGTTAAAAAAATAATTCTCACCAACTAGTTATTTCCCATGAAGCCCCTTCATTAACTGGTTTATACATTTAAACTAAATGGAGGGAAGCGGCTGTGGCTCAATTGGTTGGGCTCCCGTTTACCATGTGGGAGGCCCTGGGTTCGATTCCTGGGGCCTCTTGGTGAAGGCAAGCCGGCCCACGCGGTGCGGTGTGTTGATGGCCCACACGGTGCGGTAAGCTGGCGCAGCAAGATGACACAACAAAAGAGAGACAAGCAGACACAGAAAAACACAAAGCAAATAGACACAGCGAGCAGAAATGGGGGCGGGGGGACGACAAATAAATAAAAATAAATCTTTAAAAAAAAAAAAAACTAAATGGAGTAGGCATGTGAAGTACAATAGACCACAGAAGAACATGGAAAGACCAGAAATTCTAGTCAGAGTCTAGGCTTCTTAGCTACCTAACTGTGAATAGAGCCAAGTGAAACAATAGCCACCCAAGCAACAAGCTGCAGTTGGTTCTGCTTTTCTAAATTTCTAAATTCTAAAGTGAACATATATTACTTTGCTCTCAGAATTAAATTATTAATATATTAAATATATTAAAACAAGCATCAAAAATCAGTGAGGAAGGAAATCAGTGGTGCAGACACTTCAGATCTTCACATCAACTCTTAATGGGTTCAATAGTTAAAATGAAATATTTAAAAATTTTTATCTAGATTTCAGACTGGGGGAATTTCTAAACCCCAGAGCAGTGGAATAAACCAACAAAGGAATTACAGAGTTCCCGTGTACTGCCCTTATTAATGCCTTTCTTACAACTGATGAAAATATGGTGTTTTAATTATGGTATTAGCCCATAGTTTACTTTAGGGCTCACTGTGTTGTATAGTACCATTTAAAAATTTTTTTTATTCTAGCAACATAACATACAAGCTAAAATGTTCCCTTTTAGCCACATTCAAATATAAAACTCAGTAGTGTCAGTCATAAAGTGCTGTGCCCCCACCACCACCATACGCCACCAAACCCCAACTATTACCCCAAACAAATTCTGAGCCAATTAAGCATGAACTCTCCACCCCATTCCCTCACCCTTGCCCTTGGTAACTGGCATTCTAGTTTCTTACTCTATGAATTTGTTTATTCTATTTATTTCATATCAGTGAGAACATATAACATTTGCCCTTTCGTGTGTGGCTTATTTGATTCAACCTGATATCCTCAAGGTTTATCCATGTTGTATCTATCAGGACTTCACTCCTTTTACGGCTGAATAATATTCCATTGCCTGTGCATACTACATTTTATTTATCCAGTCATCTGTTGATGTGCAATTGAGTTGCTTCCATCTTTCGGCAATTGTGAATAATGCCACTATGAACATCAGTGTGCAAATATCTGTTTGAGTCCCTGCTTTCAGTTTTTTTGGGTATATTAGTAGAAGTGGATTGCTGGATCGTGTGGTAATTCTCTAATTTTCTGAGGAACTGTCAAACTGTTTTCCACAGTGGCAGCATCGTTTTACATACCCACAAACAATGAGCAAGCGTTCCTGTTGGTCTATACCCTCTCTAACACTTGTTATTTTCCCTATTTTTAATAGTAGCCTTCCTAGTTGATGTGAAATATTATCTCATTGTGGTTTTGACTTGTATTTCCCTAATGGCTAGTGATGTTGAGCATCTTTTCATGTGCTTTTTGGTCATTTGTCTATTCAAGTCTTTTGCCCATTTTATAATTGAGTTCCTTGAGTTGTAGGAGTTCTTTATATATTTTTGGATAGTAATCCCTTATTGAATATGTGGTTTCCAAATATTTTCTCGCATTCTGTAGGTTGTCTTTTTACTTTCATGATGAAGTCCTTTGATGCACAAAAAGTTTTAGTTTCAGTGAAGTCCCATTTATCTATTTTTTTCATTTGTTGTTTGTGCTTTTGGTGTAAAGTCTGCAAAGCCGTTCAAGCCACACAAGGTCTTGAAAATATTTCCCTGTGTTTTCTTCTAGGAGTTTTCATAGGTTTGATTCTAATATTTAGGTCTTCTTCCATTTTGAGTTAATTTTTATGATATGAGGTAAGGGTCTTCATTCTTCATTTTTTTGTGTATGGATTTCCCATTTTTCCTGCACCATTTGTTGAAGAAACTATTCTTTCCCCTTTGGGTGGACTTGGCACCCTTGTAAAAAAAATTGGCCATGGATATGAGGATTTATTTCTGAACTCTCAGTTTGATTCTGTCTATCTGTGTTTGTGCCAGTACCTTTGATTACAGTAGGTTTGTAATAAGTTTTTTTTTTTTTTTTAAGATTTATTTTATTTATTTCTCCCCACCCTCTTGTTTTTTGCACATGCTGTGTCTGTTCGTCTTCCTTGTTTCTTTAGAAGGAAGTTTCCTTCTCTATTCCTAGTGTTCTAGTGTGTTTGTCAAGAAGGGGTGCTGGACTTTGTCAAATGCCTTTACCGCGTCAATTGAGATGATCATGTGTTTTTATTTTCTTTGTTCTGTTAAAGGGATGTATTACAATAATTGATTTTCTTATGTTGACCCAACCTTGCATACATCCCACTTGAACACGGTGTATAATTCTTTTAATGCATTGTTGTACTCAGTTTGCAACTATGTTCTTGAGGATTTTTGCATCTATATTCATAAGGGATTTTGGTCTCTAATTTTCTTTTCTTGTGGTATCTTTATCTAGTTTTGGTATGAGGGTGATGTTGGCCTCATAGGATGAATTAGAGATTGTTCCCTCCTCGTCAATGTTTTTTTAAGAGTATGAGCAAGATTGGTCCTAATTCTTCTTGGAATGTTTGTTGAAATTCTCCTGTGAAGCCATCTGATCCTGGGCCTTTCTTTGTTGAGAGGTTTTTGATTACTGATTCAATCTCTTTACTAGTTATTGGTTTGTTGAGATCTATTTCTTGAGTCAGTGTAGGCAGTTTGTATGTTACACAACTAATAATTCAGGACTTCTACCATTTTAATATTTGGTCTTTGTAAGTCTTACAACATTTTTGCCCCTTAATTCTTCCATTAATGCCTGTTTCCATATTTATTTGATGTTTTGTTGTGTATCATTTTGCATACCTTCTTATTATTTTCTGTATATATCTTTCATATATTTTCCTTGTGGTTATCATGAGGCTTAGATTGGATATCCTAAATCTTTAACAGTCATGTTTGATTTGTTACCAGCTTGTCTTCAATAGTATGTATATATACACTGTTCCTATACCTGACTGTCCACCCCCCCACCCTTTTTGTGGTACTTGTTACAAATTATATCCTTATACATTGTATGTCCAACACCCTAGATTTATCATTATTTTTATGCATTTGCATTTTATTTTATTATTATTATTTTTTTACCGGGAGGTCCCAGGGATCAAATCTAGGTCCCTCCATATGGGAGACAGACGCCCAACCATTTGAGCCACATCCGTCCCCCTGCATTTGCATTTTAGAACTTGTAAGAAGTTCTTTTTTTCTTTATACTGCTTTAGTATATTGATCATTTTTTAAAAGTCTTTGTCCAGTATGTCCAAAGGCTGGTCTCCTTTGTTAATGGTTTCTGGATTTTATCTTGTTGCTTTGGGTAGGTCATGATTTCCTGTTTATTTGTTTGTCTTGTACTCTTTTGTTGCACCATGTACATTTTTTTTTTTTTTTTTTTTTTTTTTACCGGGAGGTATACCAGGGATCGAACCCCGGTCTCTCCATATGATAGACGGATGCCGAACCTCTTGAGCCACGTCCGTTTCCCACACCATGTACATTTTTAAATTTTCAAATGTTAACTCTGGGGTTTAGTCCCTGAGCTCTCTCTTCCTTAGGTTAGTATCTAGCTCATGATATAACAGAGATTTCTTTGCATGCCAGGAGCTAACAAAATAAACCAATACAAAAACAAACAAACAACAGCAGCAACAACACAAAAACACCTTTCACAGTCTTTGCAAATTGACTCTGCCTTGGCTGATGCTCTCCTTCTAACTTTAGCCCTCCTCTCCAGACCAGCCCAAAGTGAATATGATGTGCAGGGTCCTCTCAGTCTGTTCTGAGCCTTTGTCTTGTCCTGGGCTTGTGCTTGCTTGTGGCCTTAGGAATTCCCCCAGTTACAGGTATTTGAATGCCCCCACTACTCCCTATGAAGTAGACTTTCTCTACTCCTGGGTGCTCTGTTGTATGACTTAAGGCAGGTTATGCTTTGCCTCTGGCCTCTTTGATGTAATTGTTTCTTACACAGCTTTAACTTTCCCCAAACTGCTTCTGCCTGTAGGGCAAGTTCTGGGAGGGCGAGTCAGAGAGGAGCTCCCTGTTCAAACTTTCAGGTTGCCACCAGATAGATTGGCACAGACATGCAAGAACCCCAGTATGTGCATAGTGGTGATTCTATCTCTGGAACAGGGCCAGAGACGGACAATGGGAGCCTATGCTGGCTCCACACTGTACCTGGGATGGGGCTAGAGGAAGGGCCAGCAAAGATGCATGAACTTTTTTTTTTTTTTTTTTTTTTTTTAAGTAGGTACCAGGGATTAAATTTAAGACCTTGTACTTGGGAAGCAGGTGCTCAACCACCTGAGCTACATCCACTCTCTGAACTTACACTATTTTTAAAGCTGTGTTTTATTGATTTGGAACTCGCTCAGTTACTGCAACCCTTTGCCTGTTTTTCAGAGTTTTGAGGAAGATGGCACTGTCAGTTTTTGCTAGTTGTTCAAAGATTTCTATTACAATCTTCACCTATTATAATCTTTTAGAGGTAGAAGAAGTTTGCCAAGAGACACTAGCAATGGTATGTTCTGTTAAAGCTATCCAATTGCAAGTTTCTGGAGAGATGGGGAGTTAAAAGGGATTCACTTCTCTGTCATGGATTTGAAATATGGAGGAAGGTGAGTTTAGATAAGCTGGTGAGATCCTTTACATTCAGTGTAATTTTACTTCATTGCCTGGAAACGAAATTTTGAAGACATGACTTTGAAAGTGGGTAAGAAAACTGACTTTAAGTTCCTGAGTAGTAAATGTGCCAGGAGTGTTCAGATGAGGAACACAGATCATGCGACAGACTTCATGGTAAAGGACCTTAGAAAGCAATGTCAGTCCCATTGACCAGAGCCTGCAGTCAACAGATGAAAGAATAAGTTCTTCCACTTCTGTATTCAACTTAAAGGTAAGTAGCTTACTGAAAAGCAAGTAAACAGTTCTCAGTAACTTAAAGACATCCACATGCTCTTCAGTTTGGGGACTGACCACTAGGTGCTTGTTTTTTGTTTTTTTCTTGTTTTGAATGATGGTTTTCTCACACTGATATCAAAGGAGTAAATGAACTCTTCAGGAAAGGATGGCTTGGAGGGTTTGAGCAGCACTGGGGAGGAGTTCAGACCAAGGGCAGCTGCAGGGGTAGAGAAAGCTTTGGGCTGTGAGAGACAGCGGTCACCAGTGTTTCCAAAGGGGAAGATGCAGGAGCTCACCTGGTCCCAGGTGATGTGTGTGCTGGGGCTTCAGGAACAACCACAGCTCCTTCCCTGCCTTCCCAGCCATCTGGTCCAGGTGAGGAAGAGGTGGACGTGAAGATTACAGTGTAATGAGATCATGGCACCCCAGGGGTTCTGAGGTGCTGCGGGACTGGTTGTCATGCCTTCACTATACCCCTGGTGGCTTCTCATTACTCATTTCCTAGGCTCATCTCCCCCCACTAGACACTCATCTGGGTCAGTATTTATTTTAATAGCAAGAGTGTAAAGGTCCTGTAGAAAATTATAGGTAGCCAAGCATATTTTCAGGCTAAAACTTAAGCCTTCAGGGAAGTGGTAGGATGCAGAAGTCAGGATATGGTGAGAGGCCTGAAAAATGAGGAAGGTACCTTGTAAACAATAGGAAGTTGTTGCAATTGGTTTCGTGCTGAAATTGCTTTTGGGTTTTAAAAGGTAGACAGAGTGTTCCATGATTAACAAACTCTTGGGTTTCTTCCTGCCATCCTTACTTACAATTCCCCAAATGATAAATAAGTTATCACCCAGGCCTTTTTTTTTTTTTTTTTAACCAAAGGCAGTGGCCCAAAATGTGGCAGCAGATGGCAATATGAAGACTCCGTGTGGGCATCCAGTCTGCCAGGTGCTGCCACTTGTGGAGAACGGCCTTGCCACCAGTTTCTCTGCCTCAAGTCACCTGTTCCTATTCTTACTTCCAGATCCCTGGGAGAGACCCAAGCAGATCCCCCCATTGTCTGCAGGATGCAGAACACATTCTTTCAGCCTCCTGGACCTGGCTCCTGTCTTTCAGGCCCCCTTGAGTCCCACCTCCTCTTCCACTTTCCAGCCACCTCTCATACCTCTGCTGCCCCATCACCTCCAATTTGGACTGAGTCTCCTAACTAAGCTTCCTGTTCTGCCCTTGCCCCCGCCCTTAGCCTGTGCTCAGCACAGCAGCCAGTGACCTTTTAAGGTACTAAGAGGGGTTCGGGGGGGTTCAGGGGGTGTCAGGCAAACTGCGGCTCACAGACCACACCCAGCCTGTCTGTTTTAGCACAGCCCCCAAACTAAAAATGGTCTTTACATTTTTTAATGGCGTGGGGAGGAGGGGGGAATATTTTGGGACATGTGAGCATTATATGAAATTCAGGTTTTATTGTCCATAAAAGTTTGATGGAGATATAGCCACGTCCATTTGTTGACGTGTCTGTAGCTTCCTTTGCTTCGCTGGCAGGATTGAGTCATTGCATTAGAGACCTAATAGCCTGTAAAAGCTAAAATATTATGTATTTAATATATACAGTATATGTAATATATATAATACATAATATATATATATTTTTTTAATTTATTCATTTATCCCTCCCCTGCTGCCCGTGCTCGCTGGGTCAGCCAAGCACGCCGTGCGGGCGGGCCTGCCCTCACCAGGAGGCCCCGGGAACCGAACCCGGGGCCTCCCATATGGTAAACTGGAGCCCCACTGATTGAGCCACAGCCGCTTCCCTATAATACATAATAATATCTAGCCTTATAAGAAAAAACTTACTGACCACTGTGTTAAGAATTGAAACCCTTCGAGGCATCAGTCCCACTCAGAATAAAAGCCAAAATCCTAATATTTAGCCTACGAGGCCTGCCTTGGCCTTGCCACTTCTCTGACCTCTTCTGAGGCTCCCTCTTATTCACAACATGGGGCTTCCTACCTTTGAGCTTTGCATTTGCTGTTCTGTCTGGACCAGTCATCTTGCCCCAACTCCAGTATCTGCCATCCCAAACCTTAATCTGACCCCACCTGTATGTAGCAACCTGCCTCCTATGCTCCTCAGGTGCCTCACCTGCTTGCCTTCTCTTCATAACACCTACTACCTGATCTTTCAACTGATGGAGATTTTGCCATCTCGCCCCAATCAAATGTAAACTCCATTGAGGACAGGAATGCCATATTCCCAGAATCTGGCACTTGGTGTCAGTAAATATTTGTTGAATGAATGAATGAATAATTGAAAATGTGGACAGTATTTGGGGACACCTATTGAATTGTCTGCTTGGAAGTACCTTGCTTCCAGAACATGGGTCCTCTCCTGACATCAGTTGATAGATTCAAGGATGATCACCAGATCCCTGGGAACACTTACAGGGGTGTCAAATCTGACTTTCCTTTACATGGGCCTGAGAGCTTAGGAAGCTAGCCAGCAGGGAGCAAGCCAGCAGAGCAGGTGCCCAGTGATGGAGAAGTCTTCTGGGTCCCTTTAGCTCCCTAAATCCACACCTGAGGTCCAGCCGCCTTTCTGACTGTAAATTCCATGAGATTCCACAGGAATCCTATTTCTGCTTACGTTAGTTTGAATTGAGTTTTGTGCAACCAAGACTCCTTCCTCATGGGTCATTGGTAAAAGGTCTGTCTCCATCAGACCTGCAAGCTCCTTGAGGTCGAGATTCAGAGTTCTCTGTACCCCCAGCTCCTAGGTCAGTGCCAGGCACAGGCCAGGTGCTTGGGGATGGCCGTCAGAAGTATTGACTCATTCAGCTCCTAACCTCTGCGGAAAATCACTGGATCTGGACCCCGGTTCTAGATCTGATTGCACTCTGGCCTTCCAGAAATGGGATCAGCCCTGGGCTGGCCGCCCTCTGGCACTCACCCTGACCCAATGAGCTCTGGGTGACCCTGTTTGCTTCCACTGGAGGAATGAAGCCATCCAACGAAATTTTGGCTTCACCTAGAAATCTGCTGCTGCCCAGATTGGCTGAAGATAAAATCCCCGAAGCTCTGTTCCCACTTGAGAAGGGGAATTGAGTCCCAGCCACGGTGACCCCAAAGTGGCCGTTTCCCGTTTAGAATCAGAAGAGGATGAAGGCCCATCAAGATGGCGGAGTGAGGCACTACAGGGCTCCACCCTTACAGAAGCTTGGAACAACCAGCAAGAACTGGCAGAAACATCTTTCTCAAAGCTCCAGAAAGTCAGATTGCAGTAACTGGGCGAGCACCGAATCAAGAAAAAGGCTTCTTAAAGGCAGTAGGGTCTCATTGTAGCTGGATTCCTCTAGGTTCTTGGCTGTTACATAAAAGAATTTAAGAACATGCTGGTTTAGTTAAGCCAGTCGTTTATTAAGGAAATGGAAGAATGAGAGAAGAGACTAGAAACGAGAAAATAACAAATACAAATGACGCATCCCCAGGTGTGGCCTGCTCCAGGCAGAGAGATTTTGCTTGGGTGCTTGCTTTGTAAGCTATTAATTATTCCTCCCCTTGCTAATGTTCGGGGGAGCTGTTTGCTGTTTTGATTGATTACCCCACCCACCAGTTCCCCAGGGGGGCCCAATGATAGGACTTCTTGAGACTATCCAGGGCTTTTCCTTGGCTCAGGATGAAATCTCCTTCCAAATGGCGGGAATCTGTGGGGTTCTTCCAGCGGCCTTCTGGTGGGGTCTTTCCCTCAGGGTTGCTTCCTGGAGGGGTTCCATGGCCACGTGTTTCACGGCCATGTTTTTCTGCCAGGTTTTAGATTCCTCTTCCCCTTCCCTAAACTAGCCTGCCTCATCCTGGCACCCTGGTTGGCCCCTCCCCCACTCCTCACCGGCTTGGCGGGGAGCCGGCCCCCACTCCCAGTGCAAATCCCTCTTCCTGGTTCCTGAGAGAGCAGAGTGGCCCTGGTGCACATACTAGGAGCAAGTATGTCTGGTACAATCTGTTTGCTGGTGGCCTGAGGGACTAAATTGTCCCTAAAGTGCCCTGCCAATAAAAAGAAGTTCACAGAACTCCTACAGAAGACTGGGAGAGCAGTCAAGTCGTGCTGCCTGGGGCAAAGGGAATGCTGGCCAAAGGGCAGGTGCAGTATCAGGACCATGGGGAAGAGGGGACATTCCTACAAGAATAATCCAGGAATCCCTAGGGCCACACACACATGCATGCCCAAGACAAGATGCATATCCAGAGAGGATCCGGGAGGCCCTGTGCTTTGACCTGGAGCTGTTCTCAAAATTCTTTGTATGGATAAGCCCTGAAGGAGAGCCCTCACATAGGCCAGTCTGCAAAGACTGGGAAAGGTGTTTTCTTTTTTCCTTCTGTGTTGTTGTTGTTAGGTCTGCCATAACACTGGCTGGATACAAACTTAAGGAACAGGTGTCTCAGAGTCTAAATTCTAGTTCAATAGACTAAAATATCAAAATGTCCAGGTTTCAATAAAAGATTATAAAACATACAAAGAAACAGGAAGCAATGAGATTTAAGCTATAAAAACCATTAGTGGGGAGGATCAGACCTGGGACATTCTGGACAAAGACTTTTTTTAAAAAATGGCCCTGAATATGTCCAAAGAGCCAAAGGAAAACATAGACAAAGGAAAACAATTGAGGAACACAAACAATATCAACAGAGAGATGGAAGTTATGAAAAGGTGTGAAACAGAGAGCAAAGGGGAGCCATTGACTCCTGCATAGAGAGAGAGTTCCTGTGTTTGGTGCAAGGAAGTGGCCTGTGTACCTTATACATTGAAAGCTGGCACCCTGAAGGAGTAATGAGATTTGTTCTTAAATTTCAAAGCAAATGGAACCAGAGGCGAGGCGGTTGGGTGGTGCCCACAATGGCAGCCCAGCCTACTCTCAGACCTGACTCTCCTTCTGTCATTGATTCCTTGTGTTGTCTTGCATTAAGCAGTCAAACCTCCATTTTCCAGATGAGACAACCTCAGAGAGCTCAAATGAATTCCTTAAAGCCACACAGCAAGTTCAAAACAAGGACCCAATTCTGACTCTCAGGCCTTTGTTTTCCACCCCACCATGTTCCATGGCCTGTACTGGTGGCTTTTGACCTGATCTGTAGGCTATGCTAGTGCAGAGCTTCATCCTAGCTCCTGACAATTGTCAGGACTCCATAAATGGGTGCTGCCAGGGGCATGGTCTTGAGCGACCTTTTCCATCCTGCCCTTGGGTAGGACCAGGTCAGGCACACATTTACTGCATTTGGATCTCTGTCAGAACCAATGGTCCCATTTTTCTAGGCAAACTATGGCCACAGGTCAAACCCAGCCCTCTACCTGTTTTTTTGTAAATAAAGTTTTATTGGAACACAGTGGCACCCCTCATTTCCATATTGCCTGTGGCTGCTTTTCTGCTGCAACAGAGTTGAGTAGTTGTTGCATGGTGGGCAGCCCTGAGAAACACGGGTAAGGCATGGGAAGAGCTGTCCCCGGAAGAAAGGAGGGGACCAAAGCTGCAGATGTTCAGCCAGCTTGTAATCTAAGGAGGCCGTAAAGTCCTTGCACCATTTAAAATCTGTTTCCTGATTATAAAGCTAATAGATATACATCATTACATACATTTTTCCATATATAAATACAGAAAAGAAAACATTCAAAAGGGAACGGCCACCCATAATTGCACTAACCAGCAATAGGCACTGTGAACATTTTGTTGAATTTTCTTTCACTTTTTCCTCCTCACACACACAAAGTTAAAATTAATGCCATTTATATACTTTCTTTTTTAAACAAGTCAATTTTATTGATACATATTAATAAATCATACAATTCATCCAAAGTGTACAATCAGTGGTATTTGGTATAATCACATAGTTATGCATTCATCACTTCAGTCATTAGTAGAGCATTTTCCTTATTTCAATAATAATAATAAAAAAAACAACAAACAAGAAAATTCTTCACCTCAATCTTCTATGCTTCCCCTGCCGTACATAGCTGCTATTTCTGGCTATTCTTGCACATTTATTTATTTATTTTTAAGCTGTTTTATTGAGATACATTCACATACCATACGATTTATCCCAAGGGTACAATCAGTGGCTTTTAGTATAATCACAATGTTGTGCATTCATCACCTCAAAAATTTTCAGAACAGTTTCATTACTTCAAAAAGAAAAACTCCACCCCCTTAGCAGTTCATCTCTCAATCTCTATCCTTCTCCAATTTTATATACTTTTATATCCTGCCTTTTCCACCTAATAGGGCATGAGTGCTCTAACAGTAAGCACTGGCATATATATATAACTTTAATGCCTGCATCATATTCTGTCAAGGAACAGGTTCCCATATTGTGAGATTTCATGATTTTTCCCAATATTTCCCTTATGTTAAATATCATGGCTTTGCACTCCAGTGTTCATAGCAGCATTATTTACATAGCCAAAAGGAAGATGAATGGATAAGCAAAACGTCACCTATACATCCAGTGGACTGTCATTTGCCTGTGAAAAGGAATGAAATTCTGATATATGTCACAACATGGGTGAACCTGGGAGACATCGTGTTGAGTGAATAGGCCAGATACAAAAGGACAGATACTGTCTAATTTCACTTACATGAAATAGAATATGCAAATTCATAGAGGCAGAAAGTGGGTTAGAAGTTAGCAGGAGCTAGGAGGGAGGAGAAAGGGGAGTTATTTAATGCTTAATGGGTACAGAGTTTTTGTTTTTTTTTAATCAGAGGCTTTGAATAATACGTTAGAGAAACTAGGCCTAATAGACATGTACAGAACATTACACCCAAATACAGTAGGATATCCATTCTTGTCAAGTGCACATAGATAATTCTCTAGGATAAGCCACATACTAGGTTACAGAACAAGACTTTATGAATTTAGAAATACTGAAATTATACGAAGTAAATTCTTTTTTAATTCTTTTTTTATTCTCCATCCCCCGAGATGGCTCCCTCGTCTTTCTGCTCATTGTCTGATCATCTTCTTTAGGAGGCATCAGGAACCAAACCAGGGACCTCCCATGTGGGAGGCGAATGCCCGACTGCTTGAGCTGCTTCCACTTCCTGCTGGTTGTGGCGTCTGCTCCTTGCGGTGTCTACTCGTTCCAGCATCTGCTTGTTGTGGCATCTGCTCGTTGCGGTGACTGCTCTTTGTGGCATCTGCTTTAGGAGGCACCGGGAACCAAAACTGGAACCTCCTACATGGGAGGTGGGTGCCCAATTGCTTAAGCCACATCCGCTCCCTCAGAGTTTTTGTTTGGGGTGATGGAAAAGCTTCAGGAATGGATGGTGGCGATGGTGGCACAATGTGAATATAATTAATGGCACTGGATTTGTACACTTAAAGGTGATTTAAGTGGGAAAGTTTAATATATTTAAAATTTTTATATTGCGCATATGTTACCACAATAAAAATTAAAGAATATATATCGCTTCAATTTTCAAAGGCATTTTGGAGTGTTTTCCAGGACTCCACTCCCAGAAGAGGAAACCTGCCGCCTGTGACTGCTTGAATCTCCCAGGTGGCAGGTGCTATGAGATGTGGTTGTATGGTCTTTATATAGATGATGTGAACTGGAATCCTCTTAGCGTTATTTGCTTCTCTAAAAAATTGCCGCTCAAGTTTTACCTTGAAATGGCTTACCAGTAGCTAAGGAATTGTCATGGCCTTACATTTAGAGCTTTCTGGCGTCCATGGGCACTCACCGGTGCCCGCCATTCAGCTCCACCATCACAGGCTCGGGGTTAAGACCAAAGGCTCAGCATCCGTCTGCCTGGATTTGAGTCCAGGCTCTTTGTCATTTCCTCCCGGTGACCGCAGCTAAAGCACCTCCTCTGACTCTGTTTCCTCATTATGTGAGCTAAGAAATGCAAAGCACTTAGCACAGTGCTTTGAAGAAGCATTTGCAGTACTAGGCTTTTGCAGGGGAGGAGGCTGAGGCTCTGACTGCCAGAGGACAGTTCATCAGAGGACAGTTATTGGGCCCCGGGTCTGGCAAGTCGTCCCCTCTCGGGCCCTGCCTCACATGAGCATAGGAGACTGGTGGAGGGTCTGAGGCAGAGTTTCCTTTTCCCCTCTGTGCCCACCCCTCCTGGGGGCACCGGGGAGGAGCAGCTTGGAGGAAGAACCTGCCTCCAGGTTTGGCTTGTGGCTGTGTTGGGGATGGGAGGAAGCATCTGGAGGATGTGGGGCTCCACATCCGCTCACTCCAGACCCCTAAGCAACCCTGCCCCAGTGCTGCAGGTGAGGCCAAAGGCTTGCAACGCCTGATTTGGAATTTAACAGAGGACCAGCTCCCCTCTGGGGTCCCCAATGCATCCGGGTTTGCCTGGGGCTGCACCCCAAGAGCCTCCTCCATCCCAGGCAGACCAGGACGGTTGGTCACTCTCCATGCAAACTGGGGTGCAGAGAATCCCTTGTGAGTGCCCAGACTCCCCAGGACCATCTCCACTGTGAGGGTGGAGCTGGTCCACTTTCCCAGCCAGAAAGGTGAGCAACTGGCCATGGTAGAAGTTCCCCTCTGAGTCTCCCTCCTTTCTTTCCAACTTGGCTGTCGTCATCCTCTGCACTTCTTGGAGAACCTTCCATCTGCGGAGGTTTCCCATTTTACAGAAGCGAGCCAAGGCCTGGGGAGGGAAAGGCACCAGGGTCCCTCTGGCTCCTGACTCCTGCACCTCCCCTGGCCTTGTCCCTCTGCACCTCAGCTGCCTTCCTGGGGGCAGGAGTCTCTGCCCCTGGAGCAACTTCAGAGCCTGAAACCTATGGGTTTGGTGTAGGGCCCTTTTTTAGGATGGGGGGGGGCAGGAGTTTCTGCCCTTGGAGCAGCTTCAGAGCCTGAAACCTATGGGTTTGGTGTAGGGCGCTTTTTCAGGATGTGATGGTTTCAGGGTGAGTAACTGAGCCATAAGGGGAAGATGGGCCCCTTGCTTCCCCCTCTTCCCCTCAGGCTGGGTGTGCAGGACAGTCTAGCAGAGAAACCATCCTGCTTCCACTGTGCCTTTGAGCTCAGCTATAAAGAAATCTGTCTGGAATGCCTGGCTCTCCATCTGACTTTCGTTGTTTATAAAGGACCCCGATAATCCAGATAAAAGCATAACCTGATTCACTTGGGCCACAGTTTAACTGAAGTAGCATCTTGAAGAGCTCTTATTTACAATAGATCCACACCCACCAGGGTGCAGGCCAAGACCAAGAACAAGGCCAAACTGGGGTACACCATTCAATCCACCACAGTCTGCTCTCTGGATCCCCAAAAGCCATGTTCTTCCCACCTGCAAAATGCATTCGTTCTATCACAACATCAAAAGCTTTAAGTTGTTTCAGTAAACTGTTAGATACTAAGTCTCATCAAAATCAGTTACGAGTGTGGTCTGTCCTAGAGCAAAATTCATTTGTCTGATGGACCTGTGAAACTAAGAAAGTAAGTTATTGGCTTCCAATATTCAATGGAGGGACAGGCATAGGATAAACATTCCCATTCCAAAAGGGAGAAGTTAGAAGAAAAACAGGGGTCACGGGTCCCAAACAAGTCCAAAACCCAGCAGGGCAAACTGCATTAGATTTCAATGTCTGAGAGTCCTCTGTGGATCAATGTTTTGCCCTCCAGGCCTGATGTAGAGGCAGTCCCACCCTTTCCAAGTGCTTTTGAACACTGGGGCAAAGGCTCCACCCTCTCTGAGTCCGGGATGGTGACCAGGCTCTCCAAGAATTGAGGTAGCAGCACTCTTTCTGTACAATGGGGTGCAAAGCCTGCCTCCTCTAAGCTCAGGGGCAGACCTGCCCATTCCACTTATGTGTATGACCTGTTCTCTTGGCCCAAGGAAATCATTCCCCTCCGTCCCGTCCCCCCCCATGATGGCTCCCTTGTCTGTCTGCTTGTTGCTGTCTCATTGTGTCTGCTCATTGTGTCCACTCTTCTTTAGGAGGCACTGGGAACTGAACCCAGGACCTCCCATGTAGGAGGCAGGCACCCAACTGCTTGAGCCACATCTGCTTCCCATCGAGGAAATCTTCCTCAGTCCATGCTTCTGCTTCTACAGTTCTGCCCTTGAAGTCATTCTTCCTAAAATACATCCCTCCTCTGTCCCCTTCAGTGTAGGCTGGCAGTGGTTCTGCTCATACAAATTTTGCAAAAACCTTGTTGGCTTCACATGCAGTTCAAGCAGGTCCAAATCATTTGACAATAGGACTTCCCACAGATCCTTGCTGGATAATTGCATCTCCAATCCTAACTTCCACTAAAATGACTGACTGGGTCCGTGTTCAGTCACCTCCCTTTAGCAACAGTTATTCCATTAAAACCTCACACCCCAGGTTCGGTTCCCGGGGCCTCCTGGTGAAGGCAAGCCCACCCGCACGGCGTGGTAGCTGACCCAGCGAGCACAAGCAGCAAGGTGGGGATAAATGAATAAATAAATAAAATCTTAAAAAAAAAAAAAAAAAAAAAAAACCTCACATATGGAACCCTGTTCTCTGGGGAGTCCCTGATGGAGCTGCTTCGGGCCCTAGCCTCAGAACACACTATCTGGATAGGTTCAGAATTTTCCACACCATCAGTTTCTGGTTTCTTTGGGCTTAAGAACTCACTTCTCAGCTTATCCCTTTCCTCTCACAGTTTACTATAAGCTGCAAGGAGAAGCCAGGCTGCACCTTCCACACACACTTGGAAATCTCAGCCAAATATCTAAGTCCATGGCTTACAAGTTCCACTTTCAGTCTTACATCAGAACACAATTTTGCCAAGTTCTCTGCCAAGGATCTCCTTTCTGCCAGTTTCCAATAACACATTCATCAGAACCTTCTAAGGCCTTATCAGTTCTTTTAACATCCATGTTTCTACCAACAGTCTCTTCAAAGCAATCTAGGATTTTTTTTTTTTTTTTTTTTTTTAATTGCAAGCCTCACAATTCTTCCAGCCTCTACCCATTATCCAATTTCAAAGCTGTTTCCTTTTTAAATATTTGTCATAGCAACACCCTACTTCTGGTACCAAAAACTGTTTTAGGTTCCCGGCTGCTGAAACAAATGCTAAATCCAATGGGTTGGCTTAACAATAGGACTTTATTGGCTCAAGGGTTCAGAAGCCAGAAGGCTTGCTTCCTTCCAGGGTCTGGCTGGTAGCTTCTGGCTGCCGGGGCACTTTGGGGATCCTTGCCTTTTCCAACACGTGGTGATGCACATAGCAGCTTCTTCCTCTTTGTCTTCCGGGTTCTGTTGACTTCCAGCTTCTGGCTGCTGCCCGTGGCTTCTCTCTCCATCTGACTTTCATTCTGCTTCTAAAGAACTCCAGCAATCGGATTGGGCCACACCTTAACTAAAACTAAGTAACATCTAGAAGAGATCTTATTTACCATGGGGCCACACCCACCAAGACCATGTCCAAACTGGGGTTCAGGATTCAATCCACCACAGCCTCTAATGAGATAGGGCCAAGAGAGGGAAAATTCCCACATCAAAGAGGCTGAGGCCTGTGGATTCAAGTGCTGGCCTGCACTGCAATTTCTCCCAAGTGGCCAGGGCACTTTACAGACAGGGATCTAAGGCCCAGAGAGGAGAAGGCATCTTTCAAGCCACAGCCGATTGGTCCTTTTCTCATTTAAAATGAAATTTTAATTATAAAGCATGTCAAATGCCAGAAAAGCTCAGGAACGAATTTAACAGATTGCACATGTAACGTGCCACTCAAACTGAACACATGCTAACATTTTGCCATATTTGCTCCAGGTTTGTTTGTTTTTTAATAAGAATTGAAACTTTATAGGTGCAATGGAAACCTCTTCCCTTTCTCCTCTCTTCCTTCTCTTGTCTGATATCAGCAAGGGTCCTTGTCCCAAGCATATTTTTTTCGTAAGAATGTCTTTATTGCCCCTTAATTCCGCCTCCCCCCCCCCATAGCTTCCTTGTCTCTGCTCGTTGTCTCTGCTCATCTTCTTTAGGAGGCACCGGGAACCGAACCCAGGACCTCCCGTGTGGGAGGCAGGTGCTCAACTGCTCAAGCCACATCCACTCCCCCAAGCATATTTTTTTAAAGATTTATTTATTTATCTCTTCCCACCCCCTTGTTGTTTGCACTTGCCATGTCTGTTCGGCTTCTATGTTTCATTAGGAGACACCAGGAACTGAAACTGGGACCTCTGATGTGGGAGGGAGGAGACTAATCGCTTAAGCCACCTCCATTCCCTGCTTTGTTTCGTCTCTCGTTATGTTTCTCCTCTTGTGTCTCTTGTTGCGTCATCTTGTCACGTCAGCTCACTGAGCCTGCCCATCATGCCTACTCATCACGTTAGTTCACTGTCTTCTTTAGGAGATACCAGGAACCGAACCACGGACCTCCCATGTGGTAGGCGGGAGCCCAATCACTTGAGCTACATCCACTTCCCCCAAGCATATTTTCATTCATGTACCAGATCTGTATTATCTCTAAGCAATATACAGTATTATCCCATGTCTTTTTAAAATCTAACCTAGTGCCATTTGTGTTTTCCACTCACTGTTGTGGTTGAAATGCCGCCGTAACAACACACTCAGCTCTGGCCTAGTCGTTTTACCCGCTGGGTAGTCTTTCACATATAACCGTGCTCAATGTGTTTATCCATTTAACATATTTTCGTATTGATGGGAACATAAGATGCTCTCTCCATTCATTCGTGGCTTCTGTGGCTCAGAGATTCCTCTCCAGTGGACTTTATCAGTCAACAAAAGTTTGCGGGGCCCACCACCTTCAGGAAGCTCGGCAGGGGGCTTTAGGTGATAATAAGATAACAACAATAACAAATAATAATAATAAACTCTCTTCCCACCAGCTGTTCTCATGCACCAGGCTCTTTGCCGAGCACAGGCCAGCTGTCATCCCCCTAGGCACTGCACACATCCTACCTCGTCGTTTCCATTTCACAGGCCTCCTTGTGTCCACTTTATAGCTCACATGAGAGGGTCAAGTCTAAGATGACACAGGGAGGGGTGGGACTAGGGCCTGGGGCCGGGGGCTGCCCGTCTCCCCACCCTGCCTGCCATCTTCTCTGCTCCACCTCTGAAGCATTGTCACCCACTTCAGGGGCCAGCGAGCTTTTTCCGTAAAAGACAAGATAATAGATATTTTATGCTTTGCAGGAGATATGGTCTCTATCCAACTACTAAATTCTGTCATTGTAGCATAAGAGCAGTCACAGAGAAAACGTAAACAAATGAGTGTGGCTGTGTGTCCTGTGAGGATCTTTAGAGAGACAGTCAGAGGCGGCAAGGATGAGTGATGCCAGGGATGGACAGAGGGAAAGTTTCTTAGTCCTCACTGGTCCTAGGACAGAGGGCCTCGCAGGGCCACAGGGGCAAACACGTCAGGAGCACAGGACTCCACCAAGCAGGTGGGGGGCTGCAGTGGACCTCGGGACTCTGCCTCGAGAGTGTCATCTGGGTGGAGCTGTGGCAGTTGGTCAAGCAAAAGCGGGGACTGTGGGGTGTGCATTTGACTTTCATAGGAGCTCGAATCCAGGTAGGATGTGGGCAGGAGAGGGAGCAGCTGCTTATCTTGTATGTCAAGAGGAACCATACCCAGTGACAGTACGAAAAAGTCCCTATAGTATATATTTTTAAAAGATGTATTAATTTTTCCCCCTCTCCCCACCGCCCCATGTTTTGCACTCACTGTCTGCTCTCTGTATGTTCTTCTGTGTCTGCTTGTCTTCTCTTTAGGCAGCACCTGGAGCCGATCCTGGGACCTTAAGAGTGGGAGAGAGGCGCTCAATCTCTTGCACCACCTCAGCTCTCTGGTCTGCTGCATCTCTTCTTGTCTCTCCTCTGTGCCTCTTTTTGTTGTGTCATCTTGCTGTACCAGCTCGCCATGCAGGCCAGCTTGCTTTTCACCAGGAGGCCCTGGGAATCGAACCCTGGACCTCCTATATGGTAGATGGGAGCCCAATTGCTTGAGCCCCATCTGCTTCCCCCTATAGTATTTTTAAATCTTTTGTTTTCTCCTGGAGATGGCACCCTCATCTGTTTGCTCGTTGTTTTTTTGCTCATGGTTTACACTGGTTGTCTGTTCATTGTTTTTGTTTGTTGTCTGCTCGTTGTCTGTTGTTTTCTTTAGGAGGCACCAGGAACTGAACTGGGGACTTCCCCTGTGAGAGGAGGGCGTGCAACTGCTTGAGCCACATCCGCTCTCTGCTTGTTTTTGTTTTTGCTTGTTGTCTGCTCATTGTTTTATTTGTTGTCTTGCTCATTGCTTTTGCTCAATGTCCGCATGTTGTTTGTTTGTCTTCTTTAGGAGGCACTGGGAACCAAACCCAGGACCTCCCATGTGGGAGGCAGCACTCAACTGCTTGAGCCACATCCACTACCCCGATGGTATTTTTTTTTTTTTTTTTAAAGATTTTTATTTATTTATTCATTTATCCCCCCCCTGCTGCTTGTGCTCGCTGGGCCAGCCAACCACGCCGTGCGGGCGGGCCCGCCCCCACCAGGAGGCCCCGGGAACCGAACCCGGGGCCTCCCATATGGAAAACGGGAGCCCCACTGATCGAGCCACAGCCGCCTCCCATCCCCGATGGTATTTTAACCCACTACACTGTGTTCCAATAAAACTTTATTTATGGAACTTTTTTTTTTTGCACTGAAATTTTAATTCCATGTTATTTTCACATGCTTGAAACATTTTCAATCTTCAAATAATGTAAAAACCATTCTTAGCTTGCAAGCTATGCCAAACTAGGCAACGGGCTGGATTTAGCATTTCCAGCACCACCTCCAGCTTCCGCTTGGGTGTGTTTCTTTTTTCTCTGTCCCCTCCCCCTGAGGGCTGGCTATTTCCAAACCTGCTAGGAGAGAGTAGGAAGCCTGGGTTCTCAGGGCTCCCACATCATCTCTTGGGGCCTCAGTTTCCCTGCCTGTAGAGTGGGGGTGATGGACGCAGTTGAGGTTGGGCCCCTTCCAGATGTAGCTTCCTAAGGTGATTGTGATTTTGTTGTTGTGAACAACTGCTGCCTCTCTGGCTTTCGTTTTTAAACAACCATGTGCCAGGCAGGGTATGAGGCCCTCTCTGTAGATGTCCTGAACCCCCACTGTGCGCGAAGCCACAGACCAGCCCCTGGGGAACGCCCTTCCTTTGTTTCTTGAGTGTGTTCTCAGGGCTCCCAGCTTTTGCCCATGCCCTTTCCTCTCCTGGGCTGCCCACTCGGCTGCCCCCTGCTTGTCATTGCAAGTGTCACCTCTCCTTGGAGCATTCTCCTGAAAACCTGCTTTCCTTGCCCAGGGTGGATTAGAGACACCCCCATCCCCACCCCAGGGTCACCCTGGCCGCATGGTGTCTACACGGTCTGTTCTTGTCGATCTCCCTGCCAGAAGCGGAAGACCCAGGAGTCGGGATCCCAGAGGTTCTGTGCATATAGAGACACCGTTTTAATCTTAAAGGAAGGACTGCATCAGATTTGCAAACCGCATGTAGATCTGTGCTTGCTGTTTCCTCCTCCAGCCCCCTTCGTGGGCAAGAAGCGAGAACCACCCTCCTTTCTCTCTGGTCACTCCCTTCCTTCCAAGGACAGGTTCCTTTCTTACCCACACTCTCCATGGCCCTTTCTCAGCTTGGGTCCCCCAAACCAAAGGGCCCCGGCCCCCAGAAAGTTTCCCCAGGATTCTTGGCATTTCCATGGTTACAGGGATGCAAGAGTGACGTCAGGCACAGCAGGTCCCCATCTCCCCACAACCCACCCTGTCTCAATGAAGGGTGTCACTAAAACTGACACAAACAAAGGGGTGTGGGCCATCACGTGGCGCTGACTGAGTAATCATATTCTCGCTTCCTTCTTTCACACGGCCGGGCCATTGGCCGTCGGCTGGGGCAGGACCACCGCGGGGGGTGCCACGGCAGTGCCCAGTGGCCGTGGCGTGGGCTGGGGCCTCGTCACCAAAGCAAAGAAGCCACTTCTCCTGGGCCCACGAGACAGCTCTTCCATGCTTTGCTGAGCGCGGTAAGTGCTGCCTTGAAAAGCCACAGGGTGTGGCTGGGGGTGCCAGGGGACCAGCCGGCTGCCCTACAGGAGCTGGCAGGCTGGGGCAAGGCCGCGGGGGCCCTTCCTTGCCTGCAGACCCTGGGGACGGCGAACAAAGTCTCCGCGGGGCGCTCAGGACCGAGCCCTTCCTGGAGTCTTTTGCTGCCTGTCTGGCGTCTCTTCCAGATCCTTCTCCCCACCCGCCCCCAACTTCCGGCCTGCCTCCTGTCAGGTTTGCCAGCAGCTTGCTGGCTTGGGGTGGGGGTGGGTAGGCATACTGAATTCAAAAACCAGAGACTCAGGGGTGTTTCCCTAGAATTCATCCACCTCTGCTTACTAGGCCCAAAGGGATGAAGGCGTCTGCTCAGAGGTAGAAACCGGACTAGGTCTGAGCGATTCCAGAATGGAGGAGGGGTGCAGGATTTCCCTTGGAGGTGCTGACGTTATGGAGCCGTTGAAATGTTTTCAAAGGTGCATTCTTCACACTTTTTACACGTTTCAGAGAACGAACTTGTTCAAATCAGAGAGTATTAGAATTAAGATGCTGTTTTTAGCAAAGGAGAAAATAATAAAAATGAGAATTCTCATTATTTGGGGTGTTTTGGGGGCACTAAAGGAGAATGTTGGGGGTTGGGGATGGTGGCTAAAGCCATGATCTGGAGTTCGCTCTTTTCCTCTTTCCCAGACCCTCTTGTTTCCCTCCCTCTCCCGCCTCTGACTTCCAGGCCTTTCAATAGGGCCAGCCGCAGAACACCCTTGGAGACCTGCCCGTGTGCCTGGCACTCTGCTAAACCCTGGGCATGTAGCATGACTGGCAAGAGAGCTGTGGCTCCTGTCCTCTTGTGTTTATGGGCCAATGTGACACATTTTGGGCCATTTTTAGAAAGCAAACATTTTTAAAAGACTTAAAAATGGGGAGCAATGAATGATGCCTGGGGCAATCTGGGATGACTTCTCGGAAGAGGTGGCATTTGCTCCAGAATTTGAGAATGGACCTAGCCTTGTTTACAGGTGCTGTAGAGCTGTGATTATGAGAGGGGTTCTGGGCAGCCTGGGTTCAGGTTCCCACTAACCTCTTTTACTGACTGAGTGACACAGCCAGGCACAAAGTGGGCCTCAGTTTCCCCATCTTTAACACAGGGTTAGTAACAATGCCCATTCTTTCAAGGAGATTGTGGGGACCAAATGAGCTAACAGGACATATGTAGTTCTTGGAACAGTGCCTGGTGCATTGCACACACTCAGTAAAGGTGCCTGACCTGGCCAAGGAGGCCCTGGCTTTGGATGGCAAACAGAATGGAGACAGGCTTGTAGGGCTCCCTCACCCTGCTGCCTCTTGACTGATAAGGTCAGAGGTGCATCAAAGCCTGCCCTAGGTTGGAGATTTTTTTCAGGGACGTGGCTGTGGTTAACAGGGAGCCCCTGCCCTAAACGCAGCGTCATCATCATAACAGTGACAACAGCTGGCTTTTACTGAGTGCTATGTGCTAAGCACCCCACTTCAACCTACCACAACATCCCCAGGAGGCGGAGGTGCCAGTGCCGCCCTTATATTCCAGATGTGGGGCTCGGGGTGCAAAGATCACGCAGCTCGTGACAGAACCAGGATTTGATCCTGGTTTGATGTGACCCCAAGTCAGGGCAGGGGCCTGTCCTACCCACAAGAACTTGGACTTCATGGGCATGGGGGGGGCACCTGGGCCCTCAGCGTGGCCTCCTTGTCCGTTTGGATCCCTCCCGTCCCTTGGGCGACTGTTTAACCCAACCCTGAATGCCTTTTGGATTCTAAGATCTAGAACACCAGGGCTCCCCTTCCAAGCTTCCAAATGGAAGGTTCCAAGCTCCCGGAGTCCCACGGGCGTCTTGGGAGGCTGTGCAAATGCGGTGTCTGGAAGTGGGTGTGGGCCCTTGACATCCTGCCCCTCCACCCAGCCCAGGTGCTGCTCGGTGCAGAAACAACCTGGTTTTAGGGTGAAAGACAGGAAACAGGGCAGTCTCTGACCTACTCGGCTAGGCAGCTTTGAGACAAATAGGATGTGGTGGTTTTTCCCCTCTAGAATCCTGCCCGGACCCCACTCCTCTGGTAAGTGACTGTTTTCCTGCCATCCAGGCAGAGGAGAGGTGGCAGGAGGGGCCTCGAGGAAGTGACCTCACACTCGGAGCCTTGCTTTCCTAGTCTGTATAATGGGAATCACAACTGCGTAATAGGAATGAGGCTGAATAGGTCATCGTAGAGTGAGATAATGAAAAAATAAGTCATTTTCATTATCCGTAATCAACTTCTTTTACTAAGTAAACAAATCGTACTTATTCTACCTGTGAGCCATCGTCTGCAAACTCAGCTCCTCTCCTACTACCTGTGGCCCCCGTGGAACCACAGAACCTTTGGGGGCCTGGTTTTATTTCTCTTTCTGGGGTTTGGTCTGGGTTCTCGCTCTGTGGAGGTCTGGCCTGAGCCTCGCAGTGCCCGTGGCCTACTGGACGGATGGGGATCAGGCTGGGGTGACCATCCAGCCCAGCTTCCTGGGACTGAGGGGTTTTCCGGGACGTGGGACCTTGGTGCTAAAACCTGGAAAGTCCTGGATAAACCAGGATGAGTTGGTTGCCCCAGAGCAGACACTGGGGAGGGGATTTGGCCTTTCCCGGTGGGCTCCACCTTATCCTGAAGATGGGGGCTGGGGGCCGGGTGTCTCAGCTCTCACTCAGGACCCTGTGGCTGTCCTCACCATCCCACAAGGGAGGTAGGGAGGGCGCCACCTCTGCATCATCCCCGAGTCCGAGGCCTTCCTTTCCTCTGCTCCTCTGTCCACAGGTCTGAAGGGGCTCTAAAAAAAATAGCCCCTTGCCAGGCACCGGGGGGGGCAGCATCTCATTTCATTCTTGACCATTCCTTGAAGCAGTATCGCCCCATTTTACCCATCGCCCCTTCCTCAGAGAGGGTGGGGTCACCTGCTCCGGTTCTGGCCATTGCTAACCGGGGCTGAATGTGGGTTCAGGCCCAGGTCACTCCCTGGCCTGCAGGGTGAGTGCAAGGGAGGGGTGCTGGCTTCAGGTCAGCTGAGGCTGAGAGCCCACCTTGGAGCAAGGGACCCTGGCTTTCCAAGCTGTCTTTCCAGCCTGCAGGCTGCAGAGGGCGGGGCCTCTGACTGGCCAAGATGCTCCCCTCCCCGACCCAGGAACTGGGGGACCGGGCCTTGCACATTGCCCCCTCCCTTTCCTTTTCCAGGAAGTGGCTGAGGGTTCTGCCTTCCAGGAAGTGAGAACTCCAGGGTGGGGGTGGCGGGTGTGTGCCTTTCATAATTATGAAATTATGTCTCTGAGCTGGTGGCTTCTTCTTAAGGCCCTCCACCCCCGGGAAAGTGGGCCCAAGGGTCGGCCATGCACTTTTCCCCAAGTAGGAAGCCCACACCGTGTGCAAAGAAACTCTGCCATCCTGAAGGCAGCTTGGAGGGCAAATACTGAGTATATGTGTTTGTGTATGTGTGTGCCTGTGTATGGTGTGTGTGTGTGTGTGTGTACGTTTATTAAGCTCTGACTCTGAGCCTGGAATTTTCGAATCCATCATTCCATTGCATTCTCTCAACAGACTTATGAGATAGGTACTGTTTGTTATTCCCATTTTACAGATGGGAAAACTGAGGGCAGAGGAGCAAGGGCGTGTCTCAAGGTCATGCAGCTTGTAAGGGACAGAGCCAGGACTCAAACATGATTTTGTCTGGCCCCAGAGCCTGTGTTCTCAACACTGTGTCCTAACTGGCACCTGGGAAATATTGGCATGGGACGGACCTTTCTGTGTGTTGTCACTTTCAAGGTCCTTCTTATTCTTTCACTGCCCTCCCTCTCCCACCTGGGCCCCAACCCCAGCCACAACGCGTCAAGCTTAGTTCCCTTCCAAATCTTGTTCCTTCTTGTGTCTCTCCACAAAGCCTTCCAAAACCCTCACTGGTTTCGATCTGATCTGCCACTCACCACCTGGATGTCTTTGGGTAAATCGCTTCACCTCTCTGAGCCTCAATTTCTTCTTTGGCAAAATCTATTGTGACGGCCAAACATGTCTGGTGCAAACGTCATAAAGCTTGGTTTAAGAAATTATTTTAAGATGTGCTCAGATTTGCATCTTAAAATTTATTTGAGAAGATAACAGAGGGGAGTGGTTGTAGCTCAGTGGTTGAGCACCTGCTTCCAATGTACAGGGTCCCAGGCTCAATCCCCGGTACCTCCTAAAAAAAGAGAGAGTGACAAGCTAACCAAATTCTAACTAACGTGTGAAGGAGGTTGGACTGGACCTGAAAGCAGAGATACTCCTGAGTAAGTTATAGTCATTCAAGGAATGAGGAGGAACTGCTCTCTGCTCAGAATCATGTGAGGTACGGGGGAAAGGACTACTGGGAATTATCCGGGAACTGTTTTTGAATCACTTTGCACCAACGATATTCTAGGGGTTGCACGGCTGAAGAGCATTATGTCCCAGGGACCCCCGGGTCCCTGAATCCTGATCCAGAACACAGCTCTCACTCACCTCGGGATTCTCAAGGGGAATCCTACAGGAGGAATTAGGTAGATGGAGAGAAAACAAAGAAGCAAGTGTGTCCACAAGAGCAAGAGAGACCCTTAAGATGGCAAGAAGGGAAGGCACCACCCTTCCTGGCTCCATGGTAGGCAGGCTGGGGGGTGATACCAGTGGCAAACACGACTGTAAGCTTCCTGAGGGTAGGACTGTTCTGAAAAGTCTTGAAGTTTTTTTCCTGGCCCCCATATAGTGGAGCTGATGGCTCCGGGCCCTTAAGGACTTACAGAATAAGTTTATTGAAAGAACCAATGTAGCTTCCATTGGCTGAAAACTTGCTGTGCAAACAAAGTACTAATGGCTTTGCACACATCACCCCATTTCATTCTCATAACAGCCCATAAATGAGGTGGGTACTATCTCCCCCATTTTGCAAGTGAGGGGGCAGCCAAAGGGAACTAAACCAAACCATGGCACCAAGGAAGGATGGGAATCTGAGGGCCTGGCTTTGGCAGTGTGTGAAAGAAGCTGAGATAGAGGGAGGAGGAACAAAGGGACGTGGACAGAGGGGTCAGGAACAGACTCCAAGGGCCCTCAAAGGTCAAGACAAGGAGCTTTACCCTGTAGACCTGTGGTCTCCAAACTTTTTCACTCATGCATCCTATCCGCAGACAATATACAATTGTTCTATTTATGAATTATATATAGGTACTCCTGTACTCTTATGATATATCATAAATGTGTACAAAATAGAAATTAAGAAGGAATGACATTTAAAAGTTAATATAACTAGAAGCTCTAATATTTTCTTTCTACACTCCAATGGATTGTCTTGCCTAGCAGTAAAATCCTAACCGAAAGAGGATAGGGAAGCCAATAAAGTTTTTATGCATAATATAGAGGAAGTTGAAGGGGCCCCTGAATGGCTTTTTTGTTTGTTTGTTTGTTTGTTTTTGTTTTTTGTTTTTTTACCGGGAGGTCCCGGGGATAGAACCCAGGTCCCTCCATATGGCAGACGGACGCCCAACCATTTGAGCCACATCCGCCCCCCTGAATGGCTTTTTTTTTTTTTTCCCAGATTTATTTATTTATTTATTTAACTGCCCCCCCCCCATTGTTTGGCACTCTCTGTCTGCTCTCTGTGTCCATTCGCTGTGTGTTCTTCCGGGTCTGCTTGTCTTTTCTTTAGGTGGCACCGGAAACCAATCCTAGGACCTTCTGGAGTGGGAGAGAGGCACTCAATCTCTTGCACCACCTCAGCTCCCTGGTCTGCTGCGTCTCTTATTGTCTCTCCTCTGTGTCTCTTTTTGTTGCATCATCTTGCTGTGTCAGCTCTCCGAGCAGGCCAGCACTCCTGTGTGGGCCAGCACTCAGCTCAGGCCAGCTTGCCTTAACCAGGAGGCCCTGGGAATTTTCTACCTCCTATATGGTAGACAGGAGCCTAGTTGCTTGAGCCCCATCTGCTCCCCTGAATGGCTTTTTTAATGCTGATGAAGAATGATAGTAGCCACTATTCCCTGAGGGCTGGACACTTGGGTCCTGAGGTTGCTTAAATCCTCATTGCCTGCGGCAAGCAGATGGTGCCTGGACATGCCATCCAGGCTGTGGTTGAGGGTGCTCGGTGAGTCCCAGGGTGAAGCTGGCCTGACACCCCTCTGTCCATGTCTCCCCCCAGGTGCAATGCCTCTGCAACTCCTCCTGCTGCTGACCCTGCTAGGCCCTGGCAGCAGCCTCCTGCGGCAGGAGAGTGGAATCCCAGGTCCCCTGCTCGTCCGGACCCAGAGACAGCTGAATGAGGACCTGGACTTCGACGTGGAGGATGATTATGTCTTGGAAAACACAGAACCTCCAGAAATGATTGAAAATAGCACCCTGGCTATGTCCCAGAATTCTGAGCCTCTGGCCGTGATGGGAACATTGGAGCAGAGTGTCTCTGTGGGGCCTGGAACCCTTGAGCCAGCCACTGTGGAGACTGCCACAAGGGCCTCTGCTGGCCTGGATGCAGGAAGGGCAGCCATGGGGAATCTGGGCACAGAACTGACCACTCAGGGAATTCCAGGCACACAGGGCTCTCTGATCACAGAACCAGCCACTGCCATCTCTCCCATTACCGAGGCTTCAACCAGAGAGAGAGCTCCATCCACGGAGCCGGCCACCATGGAGGCCCTGTCCACGGAACCTGCAGCCACGGAGGCCCTGTACACAGAACCTACAGCCACAATGGTCCTGTCCACAACAACAGTAGTCACAGAGACCCTGTCCACAGAACCCACAACCATGGAGGCTCCATCCACAGAACCCATAACCATGGGGGCTCTGTCCACAGAACCCACAACCATGGAGGCTCTGTCCACAGAATCCACAACCATGGAGGCCCTGTCCACAGAGCCAGCTGCCACAGAAACATCCTCTGTGGAGCCCAATGCCACAGTGGCCCTGTCCACAGAGCCCACCACCACAGAGGCCACGTCCACAGAACCTGCTACCACAAGGGGTCCGGCCACGTCCCTTCTTGTGACCTCCAACCTGTATTACGACACCACGGTGGCATCCAGCAATTCATCTTACGTCTTCATCAACCAAAAGGAAGACAGGCAGGGTCTTTCCTCCAGGAGCTCCATGGCCCCTGGCCTCACGAGGGTCCCGGATCATGTCCCCGTGAAGCAGTGCCTCCTGGCCATCCTCATCCTGGCCCTGGTGGCCACCGTCTTCCTCGTGTGTACCGTGGTGCTGGCTATCCGCCTCTCCCGCAAGAACCACACGTACCCAGTGCGCGATTACTCCCCCACCGAGATGGTCTGCATCTCATCCCTGCTGCCTGACGGGGCCGACTCGCCAGCCACCACAGCCAACGGGGGCCTGCCCAACACCAAGAGCCAGGGCCTAAAGCCGGCGCCCCAGGAGGACCGCGAGGGGGATGACCTCACCCTGCAGAGCTTCCTCCCTTAGCCCCTATCACCGTCTTCCCGAGCAGGACCCCGGCTTCCCCGCTTCCCTCCTCTGCCCTCCGGCCACACCGAGCTCCCAGACTTCCATTCCACAGGTCTGGGCTTCCCTGGAGCCACCGTGGGATGGGGCTCTCCCGAGAAGGCAGCCCCACAGGACCTAGAGAAGCCAAGTCCTGCGGAAGCCAGGACCCTGGGACCAAGCAAGACTGCGCAGCGAAACCACCTCTTCCTCCCTCCAGCCTCTGTGTGGAGCCGGGATGGTCCTGGCTGAAGGCCATGGGTGGGCAGCCATTTTGCCCAGAGAGGAGAACTCCACCTCCTCGTTCCCCACCAATTCCAGGCCCCTCTAACACCTCTCACAGCTGTTCTCTTTCCCCTAAGCCTCTGAGGTTTCACCCCGCACACCCAGAAAAGACTTGAAGCGCCCCCCTGACCCCCACTGCCATTTTTCTCCTGGTTGCCATGGTTACCAAACAGGAAGAGGGCCTTTTGGGGAGGTATAGTGAGGATTGATGGGTTCCTGAGGCCGTTCTCTGCTATCCCCCAGATAAGGGACAGGTTGGGTCTTCTTGGGGACTCCTCCCAGGAAACCAGGGTGAGGCCTTGGCCCCTCAGGGTCAGGGTAGGTTTGGGGACTACAAGGCTAGACCCTTCTTTAGGGATTGTGCAGACCAATGAACAAGCTTCCATCTGGTGACAGGAACCCCCATCCTGCCCTCTCTCTCCTTCCCCCGTGACCGTGTTCAGGGTGGGCTCCGTCTTGTCCACTGACATGTCGCCACCACCGGCTCAGGGTCTGGCACAGTGCAGGCTCTCAAGAAGTATTTGATGAATAAATGATGGCTGAAGCCTTTAAAACATCAGTTCTCTGTTCCCTGAATTCTATATTCCTCTGCATGGGTGTGTGTGTGGGGGGGTCCTTAGCTGTTCACTGGCAGCCTCAGCTCCCTCAGGACGCCCCCTTCATGGGCTGTCAGGCTGACTTCGGTATCGCCTCTTGGGCAGCTGGGGCATCTTGGTACATCCTTGGCTGATGGCGGGTGCGGGAGGGAAGCCTGACCCCAGTACCACTTGTCCAGCTGCCCCATGACCCAGTTCTGGCCTGGAGAATTTGCTTTCTCCAAATCTCAAATACCCCTCCTAAACATCCAGCCCCCCCTGACCTCTCTGTTCTATGCCCCAAAGCAACTCCTCACCTGGGTTGGGGTTGGCCGACTTTTTCTTAAAGGGCCAGTCAGCAAATATTTTAGGCTTTCCCAGCCACTCGGACTCTGTTGCAACTACTCAGCTCTGCCACCCTAGTCTGAAAGCACTCACAGACAACACAAAAATGAATGGGCGTGGCTGTGTTCTAATAAAACTTTATTCACGAAAACGGGCACCAGCGGGCCAGATAAGGCTCTTGTAGGTTGGCCGAGCCCTGATTTAAGTGGAAGGTACCCAGCCATCCCAGGTTGCACAGGACTTTGCTGGTTTTAGCACTCAAAGTCCATAACCTTTAACTTCAGTCCTGGGTGAACCAGGATGATTGGCCACCCTATTTAAGCCACATGACCAAGGCTGCATGCGGCACTTCAGTCAAAACGCACACGGAGGGACGCGGATGTGGCTCAAGTGTTTGGGCTCCCGTGTACCATATGGGAGGTCCAGGGTTCAATTCCCGGGGCCTCCTGGTGAAGGTGAGCTGGCCCGCGGGGTGAGCTAGCCCAAGGGGAAAGCTGGCCCACGTGGAGTGGCCCATGGAGAGAGCTGGCGCGGTAAGATGATGCAACAAAAAGAGACATGGGAGAGACAACAAGAGATGCAGGTTGCTGAGGTGGCACAAGAGATTGAGTGCCTCTCTCCCACTCTGAAAGGTCCCAGGATCAGTTCCTGGTGCTGCCTAAAGAGAAGACAAGCAGACACGAAGAACACAGCGAATGGACACAGAGAGCAGACAGCAAGTACAAAAACAATGGAGGGGGGAATAAATAAATTAAAATCTTAACCCCCCCCCCAAAAAAAAAAAAAGAGAAAAAACTCATACCGACCCTGGGAGGTGGGTGCTATTGTTACCCCCATTTGGTGGATCGAAAAACTGAGGTATAGAGAGTGAAGTGACTGGTCTGTAGTCAGCGGCTGAGCTGGGATTTAAAACCCGTGATCTCCTGCCTCCAAATACCTTCTGCTCTTCTTCATCCAGGGAGAAGGAAACCGCTGCTTAAAATATGCACTGTTCTGCCTTCTAGGAGAGGAAGGAAATACCTACAGTGGCTTCTTTGGGAGTGAAAGGTGAGAACCCTCACTCCCGCCTGCAGAGAGAGAATTCCAAGGGAGGGTTGAGTCTGGAAGAGAAGGGCTGGGGGAGAAGACGAGAAGCATGATGGGGAGAGGCCGGGGCAGGACATCACAGGCAGCAGGTCGGGTTGGGGACAGTCAGCGAGAACTGGGGACATGGTGACACATTTCTGGAAATGGTGAGTGTCTGTCTCCTCCACTTGAACCTTTAGGACAAGTCTGATACACACAAGAACAGTGTGCTGAAGATACTTTGGGGAGGAAGTGGCTGATGGAAGAGAAGTGGGGTGCTCAGGGTAGGCTGTCCCTGGAGAAGGCAGGCTGATGGTTAGAAGAAACGTGGGTTTACCTTCCCTCTGGGAGTGGTCAGAAGCTCAAAGAGGGAGGGCCAAGGGCTGGGAGCCCAGAAGCTGAAGGACTTGGGGATACCCAAGTGGGTCCCAGGGATCTTGTCAGCCTGTCCTTCTGGGCAGGGAGCAGGAGTCCCCTTTCCCCTGAGGGGTTCCAGAGCACCTCCGTTCATCCAAAGATACTGTGTGTCCTCACAGGTCTGGTTTTCCATCTGTCTGTTGGGGGACAGATGGAAACTCACTCCAAGTGCAGAATGTAATTCAGCGTATTCATTGATGGGTGCTTGGATTAGCCACCAGGGGGCGCCTGCCACCTTGCTCTTAGAGCCGTGGGGAGCCTGGAGCTTCTGTCCGTCCTGTCTTTGAGGATGAGGAGGAGAGATCCTTTAGCCAGGACTGAGCCCCAAGCCCAGCGGGGTGCTGGTAAAAGTTTAACAACTGACTCCTCGGGGGAAAAAAAGCCCAGATTTGTAACGTTTGCTATTTTCCGTGGTGCGAATGCTCCCACGTGGATTTTGAGGTCCTAGGTGATGCAGCATGCACAAGCTGATAAATGTATATAACCTCAACGTAGATAACAGTGAAATAATGAGGAAGTGGTGAGTTTTGAGTATATATGAGCTTGTTTTTAAATATATTATTTATTTATTTATTTATTTTTATTTTTTATCACCCCCCCCCCCCCCCCCCGCCGCCCCCGCTCCCTGGGTCAGCCAACCACGCCGCGCGGGAGGGCCGCCCCCACCAGGAGGCCCCAGGAACCGAACCCGGGGCCTCCCATATGGTAAACGGGAGCCCTACTGATTGAGCCACAGCCGCTTCCCTAAATATATTATTTAAATATGTTATTCTATGTTAATACAATATAATAAAATAAATACAATTGATATATTAAACAGCTGGATCCCCAAATTCTGAAAATCAGAGAGTTCAGGCCTGCTCCTGCACCCGGCTGTGACCTTCCGCCTGCTTGGCCCTCCCCTCACTCTTGAAGGTTTCCAGCCTGAGTCTCCCTACTCTTCTATCCAGCAAATCTTTCCTGAGCACGCGCATCTGCAGATCTCCGTGAATTGCCTCAAACAACTTTCTGAGGAGGTACTAGTATTCTCTCTAGTTTGCAGAAAAGGAAACTGAGGCTCAGGGCTGTGATGTCACCTGCCCCGGGTCACCCACGAGGATTTGGGATTAGAATCCAGGCCCGAGTCGGAAAGCTATGCTCTTACTGGGACGTGACACTAGTCCTGAGATCACAGTGGGGTTCTGGGGGAATCCCATGCCCCAAACTCTGACCCCTCTGACCTGTCCTGGGGCCTGGAAGTCCCCCATTAGTCACCCTTTGCGGCTCCAGGGAAGGCATTTGGGAGGGTGACATGTTCAATCACCCCAGAGCAGAACCAGCTCCCTTCTTGCAGAGAGCAAGAATATGGCAGGATATGACAGAGCTGGAGCAGAGGACAGACAGGAATGGCTGGGGGCAAGCAGCTGGCACTTATTGAGCACTTGCTGCATGCCCAGTCCCCGCCAACCCTTGAGCTGCGTGATCTCATTTGGGCCTCACAAAACCCCTGTGAAGTATTGTGACCCCATTTTCCTGCGAGGACACTGAACCACTGCTAAGAAACCAGACTCTGCTGACTGTAGCTCTGCAGGCAGGGAAGGAAGGAGGGTAGACAGGAAAGGCGCCGGCGGCCTGCTAAGTTTACTCACAGGCCCCTTGTCTCGTAGGAGCTGGGGCTGCCACCCCTGTGGGTGGCATCTGGGGAGGGACTCCCCAAACTCACACTCCAGTTCCTGCCTCCACCTGCCACTTGGCCAAGCCACAGACTGTTCTGGGGCACCCACTGCATGCTCAGAAATCAGCTTGGGAGGCCACGTGAGCAGTGCAGGCACGATGAGACCCCCTGGGGCTCACGGTCTAGAGAGGGAGACAGAGACTAATCGAAGGATCACCCCCAAAAATGCCAGATTCTGTCTGGGCCCAGAGACCCGCCAGAGGGGTGCTGGAGGCTCTGATTGTGGGTAACGGGCCTGGTTTTGCTGAGGGTCGGAGGAGAGTCAGGGAAAAAGAGGCTTGGGACTCCAAGGATGCAGCTGTTGACTTGGGGGGGGGGTGGAGGGGAGAATGTTCCAGGCATTGGCTAATAGCACAGGAAGCAGAAGGGTGCCCTGGGGGAGAGGACACGACTGGCATGGCTGGGAGGGGCCAGATTGGCTGCAGGGAGGTGGGGAAGGCTGCGTGAAGATGGGGGCGCTGAACTGGAGCGAGGGCTCAAAGGCCGTGCAGAATGGGAAGAAGAGAGGACAGGAGTTGGTGGCGATCGGACGCATGGGAGGGGGAGGGGTTGAAATGTCATTTCTGACTTGAGGGCTGACCTGATGGGGGTTAACAGCCCAGGGCGCTGGGAATAATGAAAATAATTAGAACCCTGACAACCTCGGTAGCAGCTAGGGCAGCGGCTCACTCTTGCGTGCTAAGCGCTTTGCTTGAGTTCTCTCTTTAATCCTCACCCTGTTAGGTAAGTCCTGTTCTTAATCCCATTTTACAGATGAGGAAACTGAAGCTCAGAGAGGTTCCGTGACTTGTCCAAAGTCACACAGCTTGTAAATCACAGATCTGGAGTCACCAGCGTCCCAGAGTCTAGCTCTTTGAGAAGGGACTGGGAACTCCCCAAATCTCCTAGGCTCAAGCCAGACTCTTGGCCCGACTTCCCATTGGCAGCAGAGAAGGGTCTTCCCTGGAGAATCCAACTGGAAGGTGGCTGGGAAGCAGCCACTGGGCACTGCTCCTCCTTGGTGCCCACACAGCACCAGGGGGCCAGAGAGGAGGTGGTGCCAGGATGTGCTGTGGGGGCAGAGGAGTCCCCTAATTCCACCAGTCCCTGCCTGATCTTGGTGGGACCTCAGGCATGTCCTGATTTCCCTTCTGTTAAATGGGAGTATTAGCTCCCTGTTTTAGTTTCCTGGGCTGCTCAAGCAAATATCATGCAATGGGTTCGTTTAAACATTGGGACTTCATTAGCTCACGGCTTTGAGGCCAGGAAAAAGTCCAAATCAAGGCATCACTCAGGTGATGCTTTCTCCCTGAAGTCTGTGGCATTCTGGGGCTGGGTGCCGGCAACCCTTGGTCCTGAGCTCCTCTGTCATGTGGTAATGCACATGGTGGCCTCTCTCTTCTCTTCTGGGTTCCACTGACCTTCAGCTTCTTGCTTCCCATGGTTTCTATTTCTCTTTCTGAATTTCATTCCACTTACAAAGGACTCCAGTAATAGGAGTCCTTTACTATCACCTTGATTGGATAAGATCCACCTTGATTGAGTTGGGCCACAGCGTAACTGAAGCACCTCATCCAAAGGTCCTACACACAACAGGTTCACACCCACAAGAATGGATGAAGTTTGAGAACCTGTTTTTCTGGGGTACCTGCAGCTCCAAACCACCACACTCCCATTTGGAGGGAGAGTTCCAAAGGGTCAGGAGTGGGCGGCCAGGGCAGGAAGCGGATCTCATGGGTGGGGTGGGGTGTGGACCTGGTTGATGAGGTGGGTGCTGACTCCAGAGAAGATGCCCACCAGGCAGCAGGAGACACAGCTTAGGAGAGAAGGAAGGCTGGAGGGAGGGTGGTGGGAACATCTGCCCAGAGATGGGACCTGAAGCCATGGGGAGTGGACGGGATTCCCCAGAAGAGGGTGTGAGCCATTGCCGACATGGCACCCCTGTGTGATGGCAAAAATGTTCCAGAACCTACATGATGGGACATTTTCACATCTACTGAAGGAGAAGACAAATAACGACCCAAAGCAATTGGGTTATAGGAAATAGCTAGAATAAGTAAATTCATAGACACAGTAAGTAGATTTCAGGTTACAAGGCCGGGGTAGGAGATGGGGAGATGTTGTTGAGTGGGTACAGAGTTTCTGTTCTGGGTGATGAAAAAGTATTGGTAATGGATGGTGGTGATGGTGACACAACATTGTAAAGGTAATTAATGCCACTGAATTGCTCACTTAAAAATAGTGAAAATGGTAATTTTGTGTTACATATATGTGTGCGTGTGTGCGCATATGTGTGTTACCATATTTTTTAAAAAAAGCTACTATGTGAACAACTCTCCAGAATCTTCCCAAAGCATTTTCTAGATCAGCTGCATCTAGAGACAGTTAACAAAGGATCATACCTCTGTGTGTGAGGTGTCACGTGAATTCAGAGTCTAAATGTGGGCCACCTTGAGGACTTGGGTGGCACCCGTGCCGCTCTGCCCCCCAGGGGTGTGGAGGTTGGCAGGGCCCCAAGAGCTGAGCTTTTAGGGGCACAGATCACTCAGCCCCTCACTCATTCACTCACTCTACCCACATTCCCTGGGCAGGATTTGTGATTTATTTCTATAACCAGCCGCCGGCGAGACCCTGGCACAGAGAACGTGACTGGGAGATGTTTGTGGAATATTGCAGCAACCAGGATAGGTTAAGAAACTCAGAAAAAAAGATGGAGTGAGTGTAGCTCAGTGGTTGAGCGCCTGCTTCACATATAGGAGTTCCTGGGTTCAATCCCTGGTGCCTCCTAAAAATATATAAAAATAAAAAGAAAGAAAGAAAGGCAGCCCCAGCTGTAGGATTAGTGGAATATTATTCATCAATTGAAAAGGAAGGATCTGAAGGATAACAGGACAAATGCCCGTGATATTATGTTAGATGAATCCCTCAGAGCCTCCAGGTCCTCATCTGTGAAATGGGAATAGTAATCATGCGGCCTCTTAGGGGTGTTGGGAGGATTCACCAGACAAGACGTGAAGAGCACTTAGCATGGAGACTGACACAGGATGAGCACTCAATAGCTCTTAGGATGATCAACCAGAAAAAAAGACTGAAAGGAAATGCGCCAGTCTATCCAGAGAGGTTAGCCGTGGAGTACAGGATTCTGAGTGAGCTTTATTTGCTTTCAGTTTTTCTGTGTTTTCCTAAATTCCCTCAATTAGCAGAACAAAACCACAAGTGTCAGACAGTCCAGGAGTCCCAGACCAGCTGGTGAGTAAAGTCCTGAAGCTATTAATACCCAAACAGGAAGGCTCTGAGACAGTGGGTTCCCAACAGGGACGGTTCCCACTCCCCCAGGGGCATTTGGCAACATTGGGGACATTTTTGGATGTCACAGCTGTGTGTGTGTGTGTGTGTGTGTGTGAGACATATGGCATCTAGTGGGTCGAGGCCAGGGATGTGATCAAACATCTTACAATGCACAGACGACCACCGTGTGAGGTTAGGCTCATGTGTCAACTTGGCCATGTAATGGCGCCCAGTTGTTTGGTCAAGCAAGCACTGAGCTGATTGTAATGTGAGAACATTTCATGGACTTTAATCATCAGTGAGCTGATTGCATAGATGGCTGATTACGTCTACCATCAACTGAGGAGATTGCCTTCGGCCATGAGTGACGGCTCATCCAGTCGGTTGAAGGCCTTAAAAGGAGAAGTGATTTCAGCATTCAGAGAGAGAATTCCCAGCTCTGCTTCAGACAGCCAGCGTCTCCAGGCGAACTCACTGAGGACTTTCATCCGAGTCCCTGGCTTGCAGCCTGCCCTGTGGAACTCAGACTCGTGCAACCCCGCGGTCTCATGAGACAATTTCATAGAATCTCACACTATTTACAGATATCTCTTTTTCCCTAGAGAACCCTGACGAATACACACTGCTATAAAGAAGTATGTGGTCCCAAAATGTGAGCACTGGAATCCTCGGAGCACCTCTTCCCAAAGGTCTCTGGAATTCCAGAGGGGCTTCTGTGTCTGCATGAGCCAACTTGTGGTTGCTGACATCCTTGTGACTGAGCCAGTACCTCCTGGCAGCCGGAAAGCTGTAGTCACTGCTGCATCTGCCCTGCCCCCCGGGGCTGCCAGAACCGGGCACCACCATGCCCAAGAAGGCAGGCCACTGCTGAGTCTTGCAGAGAGACAGTTTCATTGCTGCTGTCGCCCAGAGAGAAGGGGAGAGGCGTGAGTCCCCCTGCCAGAAGACTTAAGTGCCAACGTGGTGCAAACTCAGCCCTCTTTCCCAGGCACACGAACCCTGCCTGGGTGGCCTGTGAGGATGGGTTCTCATACTGCTACCTCAGCCCTGCACCCATGGAGACCCCATTGTCTGTCCTTGTGTCTGGCCTCTGAACCCCCTGAGAGGGACAGGCTTCACGTGATTTTGCCGGAGAGATTTGGCAGCCCTAAGCAAATCATAGATACAAATGGATATGTGGGACAGTGGGGTCCCCTAATTCCACCAGCTGAAGCCTCTTGCTCCCAATTCCTGCCCAACTCAGGCACCCACCTCACTTATTGACAAATATATTGATTGGATGCATGAAGGAAAGCCTGTCTCCCTCTCCTGCTCTGGCACAGGAGCCTTCTTGCCCTTCTTCATGTGCCCCTGCCTCAGTACCTTTGCACTTGCCATTTGCACTGCCCACTACTCTCTTCCCTACATATCTGGCATCTTCTCATCCTTTAGGTCTCAGCTCAAATGTCACCTTCTCAGAGGGGGTACTCCCTGCACCCCTGCTCCCCGTCATTCCCTATGACATCCCCCCCTTTTCCCTTCAAGGCACAGATGACTGTCTGGAGAGACACTGTTGACATACTGATCTGCAGTCACATCCGCTCTGGTGTCCCTGCCCCAGCACTGTACCTGGCACACAGTATGTGCTCAGGAAACAAACTAGCAAGGGAGGCTTTGCAAAAGGGGTGAAGACCGAGGCAAGGCAATGACACTGACAAAAGTGTGTGCTCTAGGGGCACAGAGTTGGGGGGCTAAGGCCCTGGGGCCCAGGTTTTCGCGTTGAAGGCTTTCGAGTCAGGGAGGTGGTTCGAATCCCAGCTCCGCTGCTTACTAGCTGTGTGAGGTTGGCCGGCTCGCTGACCTCTCAGAGCCTCAGCTTCCTCTCCTTTGAAATGGGGAGAAGAGACCTTCCTACCCCAGGCTGTGGCAAGGGTGAAGTGAAAGCAACCCCATGCCTGGTGCACAGTAGGTGCCCGTTAGTGTCCATCCTGGGAGGGAGAGTCCGGGCCGCAGGTAGCCACGGGTGATCGGAGGAATGCTAGAGAGGCTTCCACGCATCCCCAGCCTCAAAGCCTCGTCACAGGCTACCCTGCAGCCCCCACTCCTGTGGTTTGGGGCGCTAGACCCGCCCTGCTGAGTTCTGTCTTTTGGCCTAAAATTAGCTTGCAAATTCCTTGGCTGCCTGACCCGCGCTTCCAACCGACAATTCAAACCAGATGTTTCCAGCTGTTGGGGCCCATCCCTGTACCACCGCCCCCACACAGCCTGCTTGGGGAGGGCGGGCTGGGGGTTGGGGGCTCCATCTGCTCCACACACTCGTGAGCTAGGCTGGGGCGACGGATGCAAGTGGGCAGGTCAGATCCGCGCCTGTAGGCACCCACCCTCCAGGGATCCAGGGGGCCTTCCTGCTGTCCGGTCCAGGTGGGGTCTGGGCTGCCTTTGGGCCCAGCAGCCTGGCTGAGCACAGGCCTCTGTGTTAGCTGCCGCTCGGGTGGTGTGGGGTCCCAGTCCCACGCTGCCGCCAATCTTCTTCTTAGCACAGTTATTAAGCGTGAGGTGCCAGGGGCTCGCTGCATTCTCACAATAACCCCGAGAAGTGGGTGCTATTATAACCCCCATTTTACAGATGAGGAAACTGAGGCCCAGAGAGGTCAAGTAACTTAGCTCCAGGTCACCCAATTGGGAAGCAGCAGAACCAGGAGGTCCCTGAGTGGCAGGTTGTTCTGGCTCATCTTGGGTGGGTTTTACCTCCCCACTCCCACCCCTACCTGGTGGGGGGTCTGGGGGCCATGGAGGACCCAGGCCCGATGCAGAAGGCTGACTTAGGGCAGCTGCTGGGAGAAGGAGCCGCTGGATCAGAGCAGGTAGGTAGGCACGGAGGGAGCCGAGAGGAGGGCTGGGTATCTGTGTGTCCTTTGTGGGGTCTTATGTGGGAGCCCCCTCCCATCCCAGAGATGGGTCTCAGAGCAGTCTCTTGGTCAAGTCTCAAAAGTGAGAAAATATGTGTGTCGGGGGGAGGTGTAAATGAGGGGGGCAAAGGGAAAAGAAGCAAAAAAGCATGAAAAGAGAGAAGAAGGGGGAGGGGAGGAGAGGGGAGGGGAGGGGAGGGAGGGAAGAAAAGCAAAGGAGAAAGGAAGGAAGGAAGGAAGGAAGGAAGGAAGGAAGGAAGGGAGGGAGGGAGGGAGGGAGGGAGGGACGAAGGAGATGGAAAGAGGGAAAGCAGGAAGGAAGATGGGAGAGAAGGTTTTGGGGTACAGTCACTCCCCAGGCTCTGGGTAAAGCTGGGAGGGGTGGGCGGCAAGCAGGAGAAATGTGAGCTGCCTTACCTGCCTGCTTGGGTAACTCAGGGCCCCCAGGTTCAGCCCCAAGCCCTACCCACGTGTCTCTCTCAGAGATTCTTGTCTCTGCCCTTTGCTAGCTCCTCCCCTGCTCGCACACAGGGGGCCCATTTCCAAGAGGGCCGCAAAGGCTGTTCATCTTCCCTCTCATGACGTGTGTGTGTGTGTGTGTGAGTGTGTGTGTGTGGAGGGGGAGCCGAGGCTCCTGGCTGGAGGACTTGCCCAGGGGCCCCTACGGGCAGCTGGCGGAGCAGGACACCAAGGCCAGGCCTGCAGCGTGGCAGCCCCGTGTTTACATTCCCGCCTCCCCGAGCCGGCTTCCTTGTGGGGCTAATAAAGCTGCTCCTTGCAGCCGGGGCCTGGGGAATGTAAATGTTTATAAGGGAGCGTGCAGCTGGCCGGGCCCCCGGCGGCCACAGGAAGCCAGAGATCCGACCGGCTCTGAGACCCCCAGCCCTCAGCGAATGGGATACTACCCCCCCCAAAAAAAAAGAGAGGGCTCTGGAGTTCTTTTATTTTCTTAAAAAAAATTTGAGTCACAACCTACATTGTGTACAGCTTGATTTTTTCCATATGTGTAACCACCATCCAGATCTAGATATTGCACATTTCCAGCCCTAGAAGTTTCCCTCTTGCCTCTTCCCAGTCATTACTCTCTTCCCCCCGAGGGTAACTGCTCTCCTGGCTTGTCTCCCCATAGCTTCCTTTTGCCTGTTCTAGAATTTTATGTACATGGAATCATCCGGTGTGTACCCTCCTGAGTCCACTTCTTCTCAGCATGTCTATGAGAGTCACGCACACTGTGTGGACTCGCAGCCTGTTCCTCTTCGTGGCTGAGTAGTATTCCTTCGTCTGGATGTACCACAGTCTGCTCACCCATTCTCCTGTTGGTGGACATCTGGGTTGTTTCCCGGTTTGGTGCTATTATGAATTAAGCCGCTGTGGACATTTTTGTCTTCATGTGGACATGTGTTTCCATTTCTCTTAGGTAAATAATGCAGTGAGATTGCTGGGTCATGTGCGAAGTGTATGGTTAACTTTATTAAAAAAACTGCCAAACTGTTTTCCAATGTGGCTGTGCTATTTTCCTCCCCCACCAGCAGCGGGGGAGCATTCTGCTTGGGAGGCGGGGTGGATCTCGAACGAGTGGAAATTTTACTTGGAATCACAGAACGCCAGAGATTGAAGGAACCTCCTCTGACCCTTCCTGGTCCAAAAAGGGAAACTGAGGCTCAGGCCACAGTGTGAGGGGCAGAGCCAGGAGCTAATGCAGATCTCCCAATTTCCAACCTCTGACTACTCCCTGGTGAGACCAGACCAGCACCCAGTCCTATTTCCCTAGAGTAGCCTCGTGCTAGGCCCCTTCCCACCCCCCACCTTTGCACTTGTCATTCTCTCTACCCGGAGGTTCCCTCTCCTGCTCCTTGCTGGCCGGTTCCTCTTATCCTGCTGGTGTCAGTTCAGACACCTCTTCAGGCAGATTGTCCCTGACCACAATCTCGAAAATAGCTGCTTGGGTGCCTCTCCCTGCCCCCTGTCTAGCTACTTCCTATCTCCTTATCCTTTTTATTTCCTTGATAGCATTTCATACTGTCAGAATATCTTCCTCATCTTGTTTCCTGATGCAGGGCACGTGCCCAGGAAATATTCATTAAATGAACCAATGAAAAAACAATGTCAGTATACCTCCAGTCAATCTTATCTTCTCTCTGGGCCTCAGTTTCCCCATTTATAACATAAGCAGGTTGAGTTAGAGTCATTCAGTCACTGGATGGGCATTTATTGAGCACCAACTAGGTTCCAGGCACTGATGCCGGAGATAGGGTGACAGAAAAGGCCCTGGTTCTGCCAGGAAGCTCACGTGTGAATAGACAATGAGCAGGGGGGGCAGATATAGCTCATGTGGTTGAGCGCCTGCTGCCCATGTACAAGGTTCTGGGTTCAATTCCCGGTACCGCCTTAAAAAAAAGAGAAAAAAAAAGGCAATGACAGCTCAGTGTACCTAGTGCCCCAAGTGGGGATTCCGGGGATATGGCAGCACAGAAGAGACCGCTGATCTCCATCCCCCAGGCTGGGGGTTCCAGGAGGGCTTCCTGGAGGTGGTGACGACTGAGGACCGTGCTTCAGGCAGAAATAACAGCCCGAGCAAAGGCATGGCAGTGTCTATGTCGTTCTCCGCCGTCGACTCAGTGCACAGGACAGTGCCTGACATGCAGGTGCTCAGCAATTACGTGATAAGTGAACACACCTAGTATACAGACGGGGAAACTGGAGTCCAGGCAGGTTTCACGTGGAGCTCCTGGCCTGCCCTAGGGCCCACCCTGTCTCCTTGGAGTGCCAGGCCGGAGGTCACTCCACGGGTGTCCTTCTGAAGGCCGAGCCTGGACTGTGATGAGGCCGCAGCTCTGGCCTCCCCAGCCACATGAAAAGCTCGGGCTATTTTTGCCCCAAGGGCAGGCCCCAGTGGCCTCGGGGCTGTGTAATTACAAGTGGCCCTGGGCCCACAAGGGACTGGCGCTGGGGGCTGCGGTGGGTAAGGAGTGGTGGCCGGGCAGCTCGCCCCAGCCTCAAATGGGGAGGGCCCTGGCAGGGGTCCCAGGTGGGGTGGGATTTCCCAGGCTCTCCCCAATTCCTGAGCTGTGGCCGCTCAGCAGGGTGGGGACCAGGGCTGCTTAATTGCACGGTGGGCAACGGTGGAGTCTCTGAGTCGCTTCGAGCCTGGGCAGGGGGCCCGGGCACTGCTCTCTGCCCCCGAAATTACAAGTTATAAGCAAGTGGCCCAGCCCGTTCCATGCCACAGGCGTGGCTGTGGCCCCTGGAGCCATGGCACTGTGGGCCACGGGGAGCATCTAGCCTGGCCCCCCAGGCCCCACAGAGAGTGGCTAGAGTGAACTCAGAGCACTAGCTCGTCAAACCCTGGAAATGCAAGAGTAGAGGTCAGAGTGATCATTCATGCAGCCAACAAGCATTTATGGAGCACCTACTGTGTTCCTAGCACTGTCCTAGGTGCTGGAGTTACAGCAGTACACAAAACAGGCCAAGTTCCTGGTCCCCATAGACCTGGCCCACAAACTCTTGCATGATAATAAACTTTGGTAGCTGCCCTGTCCACCTCAGGGCCTTTGCACATACTCTTCTCCCCTGGGAACCCGTTCACATCCTCACCTCCCTAAATACTTCCTCCTCAACTTCACAAATAGCTCTAATGTCACCTCCTCACAGAGGCCTCCTGAAACCCAGGATTAGACTAGCCCCCCTGGCAAGTGTTCCAATGACCCTTGAACTACCCCATCCTCACTAACCCTTAGCCCGGTTTGCAATTAGATATTCATTTGTTTGTTTACTTGCTAATTGCAAGTCTCCCCTCTACTGTGTGAGATCCATGCCTGTTTGCTCGTCACTGGGCTGGGTGCAAAGTAGGTGCTCAAGAAATATTTGTAGAGTGAAAGAAACATAAAAAAGTAGAATGTTGGGACTTTAGTGCTGGCAGGGTGTGGCGAGTATCTAGTCCAACCCCACATTTAGCCATGGCCCAGAGAGTGGTGGTGATTTGCCCAGCCACATACTGCTGGTGTTTGAGCTGAGGCTGGAACTCAGGGCTCTTTTTTTTCCATCAGTGACTGACAGTTTTGATAGTCTATCCTCAGACTGTGGGTTGAGATGTTTAGGTTAAGGGGAGTGGGTATATGTATGTTTATCTCTGTATGTTGTGGTGTGTGCAGTCAGGTATGTGTGTATATATGTGCGTGTATGTGCATGCACGTGTGTGTATATCTGTGCGTGTGTTGACTTGGTTTGACAGCCCTTTAATGGGGCAGATGGAGGCAGAGGGTCCCTGCTGGGGAAAACGGGCCCCCTGGGGAATCACAGTCTGGTGCTTCCATTTCCAAGATGCTCTGACACAGGGGCTGGGGCAGGCAAATGGGCTCTGACATCTGACATGCTGCTGGATCCTGGGCAAATCATGCTTCCGTGAACCTCAGTTTCTGCATCTGACAAATGGGCTTCGATTTTTCATCTACCTCTCCCTAAGCACTTACGGAGCCTGCTGTGTTTGAGGCGCAGTGCTAGGCCCTCCACAGTGGGGAAAACCCGGTGTTTGGAGGGTGGATGATTCCAGCTCCACAGAGAGCAAGCAGTAACATTCAACTTTGGTTCGGGAGGCAAAAAAATGTCCCCCCCAAAGATGGCCACGTCCTAACTCACCAAACCTGTGAACACGTTCCCTTATAGGGAAAAGGGACTTTGCAGAGGTGATAAAGGATCTTAGGCGGGGAAGTTATCCTGGATTATCTGGTAGGCCCAATGGCATCACAAGAGTTCTTAAAAGTGGAAGAAGATTGGGAAGAGAGAAGCAGAGAGAGGACGGCGTGAGGAAGACTCAGCCCAATGCTATTGGCTTGAAGGTGGAGACAGGGGCCCACGAGGCAAGGAAAGCAGGTGGCCTCTAGAAGCTGGCAAGGGCAAGACCACGGATTCTCCCTGGAAGCCTCCAGAAGGAACACAGCCCTGCCAACACCTTGCTTTTAGCCCATTGAGGCCCATTGCAGGCTTCTGACTACCAGAACCATAAGACAGCAGTTTTATGTTGTTTTAAGCCACTACTTTGTAAAAATCCTTACAGCAGCCACAGAAAACAAACACTTGGCATCTGGTCGATGGTTTTTTATTGCTGAGCGCGCTCACGCCCACTAGCAACTCTGATGTCTCCCAGCAGCCTTGTGAGTAGTCAGGGTTCTATTTTACAGATGAGGAAACATAGGGTCCTTGTGGGGCGGGATTTGAACCCAGGTCTGCCTCTGGGACCAGGGCTCCATGTGTGGGCTGCTTTGCCCTCTTCGGGGGGACAACAGCGCAGGGTGGGCTCACACATGCTGGGAGCAGACCCTGGAAGGGTTGCTTGTGCCTCTGCCCACCCCTCCTTTTTCGGAGGTAGCAGGAATTGAACCTGCGACCTCGTACACGCGAAGCCGGCGCTCAACCACTGAACTATGCCAGCTTACTCCCCTCTGCCCCTTGATTTCTTGGGGTCAGATTCCGTGCAGCCCTGGCCGTCTGGAACAGGGGTGAAGCTGCTAGACACATGTCTGTGATAGCCACCTGCAAGTGGGGGCGTGGTATGGGGTGGCCCTGCCACTGCATTGGCGGATGTGACTGTGCATCTATGTGCATGTCTGTCTGTGGATGGTTCCCCTTTCCCTCTAAGACGCAGGGTTTAGGGCTATCTCAAGGGAAGATGGAAAGTTCTCTGGTTCTATTGCCCAAACCAAACAACTGCCTTGAGCCTTCTTTTTTGGAGGGGGTGGGGGCTGCTGGGACCAATGAGAAGATCAGTGATAATCTAGTGTCCTGGTCTCCAAGGGCAGATATAGACTGTTAATTCACACACACACCTCTGTTCTGAACCTTTCTTGGCTCCCTACTGCCTCCTGGATGAATAAGTAAGGAAGCTTCTGAGACTTTAATTCGGTCCCTGCTGACTTCTCCAACGCTCCTTTTGCCCACTTCAGCCTTGTTTAATTACGGCACTTTGCCCGTGTGGGGCATTTTTCCAGCCACCAGGGCTTTATCCTTGCCATTCCTTTCCCCTGGAATGCTCTTTCTAGGAGCTCCTCTTGATCAGAACCTGCTTGTTCACGGGCCATGACCTCCAAGGCCACTTCCCTGCCTCCTTCTCTCGGTGGATCACCCTTTCCAGTCTGGGGTTGCCCGAGCCCGTGGCCTGGCCTGTCTCCTGCCACAGACCCCTTTCTGTTTTGTAGACCAGTAATTATAACTTATATGTATGGGTCTTTCTCCCTGACAGGCTGCGAGCTCCTGGAAGGTCCAGCTCTGTCTGCTTCACCTCCTGACACCTGCTTAGCACAGGGCCTGACATGCTACAGGTGCTCTTTATTTTATTTTATTTTATTTTATTTTTTAAAGATTTTATTTATTTATTCATTTATCCCCCCCTTGCTGCTTGTGCTCGCTGGGTCAGCTAACCACGCCGTGCGGGCGGGCTTACCTTCACCAGGAGGCCCCGGGAACCGAACCCGGGGCCTCCCATATGGTAAACGGGAGCCCTACTGATTGAGCCACAGCCGCTTCTCTACAGGTGCTCTTTAGACATCGCTGAATGAATGAATGGGTGCACAAATGAATGAATGCAAGGGGCTTCCTCAGGTCAGCAGACAAACCATATTCCAGGACCCCTGTTAAGCCATTTGAATTCACCCTGCCTCAGTTTCCCCATTTGTGAAATGGGGCCATGATCCCTGCTCAAGCTACACCCTTTGGGGCACAGGCCATGGATCCCAGAATATCAGAGCCAAAAATCTTCCCACCCATCCCTACAAATGGGAAAACTGAGGCCTGGAGAAAGGAAGGGCTCTACCAGGACCCAGCGGGTGCCAGAACTCCTCTCCCCGCCTTAGGCCGGCACCCTCCACCAGGCCTCCACTCATGCTCTCCCTTAAATATACCCCAGCTCCCTCTCTGCACCCTGAGCCATGGAAAACCTGAGTCACAGTTGGAACCAAGGTCAGGGAATTTTCTCTCTCAGCTCCAAGGACCTTGAACCTCCCTGACCTGGTCCTTTTTGGAGTTGGGGTGGGGGGAGGCCCCCAAGCTGGGCTGGAGGCACAGTGTCCTGGGGGAGTATTGTGGGACAACCCTGTCTGTCTGTCTGTCCCTGTCAGCCTGCCCTGGGGATGCACTGTCAGGGAGGAAGTGCCCCCTGAGTGGGGGACATAGAGAGGGCACCCACATGAGCCTGAGCCCCAGGGTGGGATTGTGTGTGGCCCAAGCACAGCCCTGCCTTCTCCCCTGTCTCCACCCCAGACCCTCCTAATGAAGTCAAGCTGGCCCTGCAGCCCAGCCGGGGCGGGGGAGGGAGGGGGGAGGAGAAGAGGGAGGAGGGAGGCGGGAGGTGGGAGGAGGGAGAGGGGAGGGCGGGCCGGCGCCAGCCCAGAGCAGCAACCGCTGGGCAGCCGCACGGACTCTCTGCGGGCCAGGAGCCCCCTACTCGCTCCTCCACCTGGCGGGCTCACCCAGGCCTGTGCGTGGAGGAACTGGTGAGTCCCGGGGTACTGAGAGCCTGGGGGTGCCTTGGAGCTTGGGGCTTGGGGACTGATCCGAGCACTTTGAGGAGCGTCTCTAAGTGTGTGTGTGCTGTGTGTGTTTGGTGTGTGCATGTGTGTGTGTGTGGTTAGGGTGTGGGTGATGGCAGGGGAGTGCGTGATCTACAGGTCCCGTGTGCGGTGCTGGGATCAAGTTGGAGTGCTGTGAGTTTGCAGGCGCTTGGCCCCGGGTGTCGCTTCCAGCATCTGCGTGAGGGTTGTGTGGACGGGTGCTTGTCCCCCTCCGTGGGTATCCACTGTGTGTCAGCGGGGTGTGCCGCTGCGGGTGCTGTTAGAGTACCACTGGGTTGTGTGTCCGTGTGTGTTCTTTGTGTGTCCGCGCCGCTGGGCTCCCTTGCCTAAGTCTGTGTGCCTGTGCCTGTGGGTCGGAGCTGCAGTCTGGGTGTTTGAGTCCCTGCTGCTGGGGCTTGTGAGAAAGGTTGGGGGGGCGGTATAGTTCTCAGGACCTGCCCCCCACCCAGACCTCCTCTCCGAGAGGCCCACGGCCCTGTCCTTGGCTGGCCCTGGAGCAGGGGGGGCAGTGGCTCAGCCAGATCCCCCTTCCTCAGAGCCACTAATGGGAGCCAGGTTTTCATGGGCCGCCCCTCCCCCTCTGGCCACCGGCCTCCGGGTGGAGGTGGGGCAGTGGCTCTGGCCCCTCAGCCTTTTGGGGGACACCCAGGCCTCAGCGGTAGATTGACGTTCATCTGAACATTTATGATTGCAAGTGGAACTGTCACATTTCAAAAACGCCAAACCCTGCATGAGATGGGCCTCAAAGAGAGGCCCTGGCCTCCAAGAGGGGCGCCAGGCTCTGCCATTTCTTGCCCTAGCAATAGACAAGGAAGTAGCCATTACGCCCACTGTGCAGATGAGGAAACCGAGATGCAGAGATGCCTGGTCATGTAGCTGGGACGTGACCACCTGACCCCTGCCTCTCTGCTCAGGCTCTGCACAGCTCGGCCCGGACTTGTTGTGTGCCCCTGGGCAAAGCCATTCCCAGTTTCAAGACCTCAGGTTCCTCTTGGAGTTGGGCCTGACCCAGCTCCTAATGGCCTGTGAGGTTTTGAGTCTTTGGAAATACTTAGGAGCCAGAAGGTCAAGTCAGCCCTGGAGGCAGCAGGGCCCGGGGCCCTGTCTTCTCCCAGAAAGAGGTGGGGCATCCTGGTAGGCAGAATGATCGATTCAGAGTTGGTCCAGGCCAGTTCGTCCATTCTGCAGGTGGGAAAGTGAGGCCCGGAGAGGGCAGGGGCTTGTCAGGTGACTCGGCCATCTCCAGGTAGGCCTGGCTGGTCCCACGTGGAGCAATGTTCCCCCACTTTGCCTTTGGCTTTCCCAGGGAGCTAGGAAGGAGTGTGGGGGCCTCTGAGAGTCAGGGTCCCAGATTCCTTGTGACTTTTTAAAAGGAAGCTTTTAAAGATCATTTGTATGCTCTTGGGGAGCAAGTGCCCTGAGCCCAAGGCTCCGGGGAGAAGGGAGCTCTTTCTCTGTCCAGCTCACTGCTTTGGGTGTGGGTATATGTGAGTGTGTACATAAGAGGGTGAGTGTGACTATGTGAATGTGCATGAATGAGTGTGAGTATGTGAGAGTGTGTGAGTGTGCATGGGTGAGCATGTGAGAATGAGGGTGTAAGTAAGAGACTGTGAATATGCATATGTGAGTGTGTATGTGCCAGAGTGTGAATGTGCATGTGTGTGTGTGTGTGTGTTCCCAAATTCTTTCGGGGCAGAGATTAGGAGATTCCACTCAACGGGGTAAAACAGTTGGTCTTTTCCTGGGGAATGGGGGAGACAAGGAGTAAATCCATTGTGAGCTTAAGGTCTGCCTCCCTGTCAGCAGGCCAGGGTGGGAAAATGTTGGCTGATCCTGGAGCCCTGCCGGGGTGGGAATTCAGCTGCTCCTGAATCCCGTTTTTCCCACATCGAACTGCAACTCTGCACCTGATACTTTCTGAATGTTATCTTAAGTGGCTCTAATAGATCTGGTGAGGCTGTCACCACCGCACCCCAATTTACAGGTGGGGACAGTGAGGCCCACAGGGGCCAGGCCACAGAGCTAGAACATGCTGGGGCAGGATTCCAATCCATGCAGACTGGAATCCATAGAACTTCAGCGAATGAATTGTGTAATGGTCCCAGCCAGGGAGAGGCCCCCTGGTCTTTAGCCACTTTACTGGTTGGAGTTGCCTTCTGTGGCAAGCTGCTTCAGCGGCCGCCGTTAAATGTGTCTCCTGGGCTTGATTTGAGGTGGAGGGGCAGGGAGGTGACCGGCAAGACAAAGACCCCAAGCTCAAGGTTGTCCGTAGGAAACTTTGCTCACAGGAGCCTGAGAGGGGAGGGCCTGGCAGGCTCCTGACTTTCATGGAGGTCCTCAGCCCTGGCTCCAGCTGGCAGGTGACACCCATGGGGTGCAGCCTCATTTCTGGGCACCAGATTTATGCACAGGTGGTGTGTGTCTGTGTGTGTGAGTACGTGTGAGTTCATGTGGCATGTTTGAGTGGCGTATGTATGAGTGTGTGGTGTGGTGTGTGGGTGTGTGGTGAGTGGATGTATCCAATCTACTGAACTCTTAGAATCATAGAAAGGAAGGCTCGCATCCCAGCTCCGCCCCTTTGCATCTGAACTTTCTTTCTCTGACCTTCTGTCTCCTCTTCTGTTTAAGGCGCCCACCCTTCCTGGCTTCTGAATTGAATCCACGAGAAGGGTTCAGATGAGTAAGCCATGGTGAAAGCACGGAATGACCAGGACATTTAAAATTAACCCCTGTTGGAGTATTTTTTGCCTCTTTTTATATCCTGGGTTTACTGTTTTGCCATTGTATTGAGAAACGCATAAAGGCTATCGGGCTAGTTTGTCCCAATTTACATCAGTACAATTAATTTCAATTAATGACACCTAATTAGGACCACTTAGAACAAGTCGCTACAAGGCCAAGCCTCCTTCCTACCTCACCTCACCTACCTCACCTCATCGCACCAGTGAGGTGGAGGAGGAGGACCTGAGATCTAGGACAAGATATGACCAGTAGTCAAGGTGCCGGGACCTGGCTTCCTCCTCCAGCCCAGGAAATTGCTGTGTGGCCTTGGACATGCACCTTGCCTTCTCTGGGCCTGTCTCCCCATCTGCCAAGAGAGATGGGCCTCAGATGGGGAATCTTAAGACTGTTCTGTCTCAGGGCTTCTAGCTCCACCTGTCTTCAGGGGGCCTGGGGAAGGGTCCTCAAGGGGCAGCTTGGGGGCAATGGTGAGAGGTCCCCTCGTGCAGGCTGGGAGAGTTCATGTTTTAGGAACCAGGCTTCTCCTTAAACCCAGGCCAGGAGGAATTGATTAATCAGCCGGGCTGTCTGAGCCAGATGGGGTCCAGGGGTTCACGCTGGGAGCAGACTTCCAGTGGGGTGGGGGAGGGAAGCAGGGGTCATCTGGTTCCCATGCAGTGGTGGTAGAGGGGGGTGGGGGGCTTGCTTGCCGGGTCAGGAGGCTCCAGCTTTGTCTCATGCACGAGGCCCCCCAGCTCCCCAGCCAGGGGCTGTCCCAGCTCTGCTCTGAGTCTAGAAGTGAGGGGTTAGCAATGGGACAGATACTCTCACCCCAGCATCCCCTTGGCACCCTGGTCCTCTGCTGAGCTCAGAACCTCTGAAAGCTTCAAAACCAAAGAAGTTTCTGGGGAAGTTTTGAGAAAGCATCTGAGTTGCTGGCATTTGGCAGAGTAGAGCCGCAGCAGCCACCCAGTGCGTGGGGATGAGGCCCTGAGGGGTCCAGCACCACAGAGAGGCTGGGGGGCGGCTGGGGAGGGGTTCCCAGAGGAGAAGGTTCTCAGGCGGCTGGCTCAGTCACTCAGTTTCTCACTCAGCCCTTTGGTCATTTCTCCCTTCATATCTGTGTCTGAACTCCAGCTCATCATTGCCAAGTCACTTAACCTCTCTGTGCCTCAGTTTTCTCACCTGCAAAATGGGGATAATAATAGCTCTCCCATTGGGGAATTATCAGGATTCAGTGAAAAATTCCGTGTTAAGAAACTGAAAATAGTGCTTGCTATTGCTTACTTATTGCTAAAGTTATTACTAGTTCAGCTGGTCAGGCAAGAAACATTTATTGAGCACCTACAGTATACCAATACCAGAAATGGTGCAAGACCTTGAAGATTCTGAGATCAACATGCTTCCGTCCCTGCCCTCCAGGACCTCAGAGTCAAGGGGGGGACAGGTGTACCCCAAGTCTGGACAAATCCGGTCCAATGCATGGTGGGGAGACGAAGGCCGGGGAAGGGATGGCACCTGCTAGAATACATCCGGCATTCCCTGCACCTCCGCAGGGTCTGGTGAGCCCCGTTTCTGAGTCCAGAGAGGCCGGGGTCCCACACCTGACCTCTCCCCTCCCTGATGTCCCCGCAGGTCCCGAAGACAACATGGTCACGGCGGCGGCCCCCTGCCTCCTTGTCTCTCTGCTGCTGCTCCTGAGGGTGGCACCCACAGTGGCCCACTCTGCACCCCTGCAGTCCACCCTCCTGGAGGACGTGGGGGGCAGTGGGGAGGCCGAGGGCTCCTCAGCCTCCTCCCCGAGCCTCCCGCCGTCCCGGAGCCCGGCCCTCGGCCCCACGTCGGTGGGGCCCCAGCCCACGGCTGTGGGGGGCCCCTCGCCCCCCACCAACTTCCTGGACGGGATCGTGGACTTCTTCCGGCAGTACGTGATGCTCATCGCCGTGGTGGGCTCCCTGGTGCTCCTGCTTATGTTCATCGTGTGTGCCGCCGTCATCACGCGCCAGAAGCACAAGGCCTCAGCCTACTACCCCTCGTCCTTCCCCAAGAAGAAGTACGTGGACCAGCGCGACCGGGCTGGGGGCCCCTGTGCCTTCAGCGAGGTCCCCGACAGGGCTCCCGACGGCCGGGCCGAGGACACCCTGGACTCCTCCCAGCAGCTCCAGGCCGACATCCTCGCCGCCACCCAGAACCTCAAGTCTCCTGCCAAGGCTGCCCTGGGCAGTGGGGATGGAGCCAAGAAGGCGGAGGGCAAGGCGGAGGAGGAGGAGAAGGGCAGCCACGAGGTGTGCGAGGGAGCCCAGGGCCTGAGTGGCCCGGCAGAGAAGCCGGAGGCCACGGAGGAGCTGCCCAAGGGGGCCCTGGCCCCTGGTGAGGGCCCAGGGGAGCCAGGGGCGGCTCCTTTACTAGCTCAGGAAGCTGGGGGACCAGCCAGTGCTCCCGAGAGCCCCTGTGCCTGCAGCAGTGTCACCCCCAGCGTCTAATAGGCCTCCGGGGCCTTGGGCCCTGACTGACGGACCCCAGCGGTCACCTCCGTGGGCATAGAGAGGCCTCCAGCTTCCTGGAGGACACCCCCCACCCCGCCACTCCCTGCTGCAAATCTCAGCGTGTCCTGCTCCGACAGCGGGCAGGTCCACCCCGGGAGCCGCCCCAGGTTCCAGGAACATTTGTCTCGACAGCCCCAAGAGGCCACGTCTGTTGCAGAGCACAGCCCTCCAGGGCAGTGGGGGTGCTGGAGCCATGAGAAAATGGCTCACGAAATCAGCCACAGCAACCGGGAAACATAAATCTCAGTGCAAACATCACCGCTTTTGCATCCACGTAGAAAAGAAAAACAGAATAAGACAAGTTTTGCAAGAGGTCGAATGCGAGGCCCTTTCAAAGTGCCAGTTAAGCAAAATACAGTCTGGGATTAAGCCGTATTTCAGGACTGCAAATGGTCTCCACTCCTCATGTCCCTGCAACCCTGGATATTTCAGCTTTGCTCTGCCTCTGTTCAGAACCGCGGTGGCAGAAGTGGGCCTGATTGACCTGGAAACGTCTGCAGGAGGCCCCTGTGCACAGTAGGACCCTGCCTTAATCAGGCATTTCTCAAAATGGGTTCCCCGAGGTACCCTTCGTGGGGAAAAAAAAAAAAAAAGATTTCGTGGTCCAATGAGATGAGGAAACACTGCCTTTCTTCCCACCCTTAAAGCACCCCAGAGTTTGGACAAACCCATAGGAAAGGTCCCTGCTGCATTTGGTTTTGCTTAACCTTTCTCAAACTTATTTTGACCACCGAGTACTTTTTTTTTTTTTTTTAATAGTCAACAGAGTAAAATCCTGCCGAGAACACTCTGAAAATACAGCTCTAAGTTTTCCCAAAGGGAGCCCCAGTTTCTGGTTGACCCAGGGATAGGGATGGGGGCGCTTGGCTCTCTCTATATTTTTCTTTTCTTTTTTTTACCGGGAAGTCCCGGGGATCGAACCCAGGTCCCTCATTATGGGAGACGGACACCCAACCAGTTGAGCCACATCCGTACCTTGGCTTGGCTCTCTCCACTGCCCTAAAGGGCTGCCTGGGGGAGAATTTCTCATCTCATGCTGGGATGAGGGGTAAGTGGGTTGAGCCCTACTTTTGAGCCCCCACAAGCAGCCTAGATGTTGGGGGACTGTGTGTGATGTAAGCCTGAGGGGTGAGGGAGGCCTGGAGTGAGGGGCTTCGGTTCCCCCCCCATTCACTCCCACTCAGCCCGAATCCAAAGCATTCTTCAGTCCTTGACAGGGAGCTTGGTCTCCGCCCTAATTCGTGGAGGTTCTAGGGGGCTCCTCTCCCCATCCCTCTGCCTCAAGCCCCTCCACCTCCGCCCAGCCCCCCAGGTGCTGAGATATAACAGACTGGCACAATAAACCTTTCTTCTGGCCTGAGTCTCTCTGGTTTTCTGAGGAAGGAAAGGGTCTAGTGGGGGTGGGGGTGCATTTCCCAGGGCTGATCAAGGGGGTGGGGGCAACTGTTTCTAGAGGCTGCATGGGCAAGTTGGGGTGGGAAAAGGAGGGCAGACCGGGTGCCCCGTAGCAATGCAGGTGGGAGCTTACAGCCCTACTAGCTCTGGACTTGTGGCCACGCAGACCTGGATCCATGCCCGGCTCTGCTACTTGTTGGCTGTGTGACCACGGCCAAGTCACATCACCTCTCTGTTTCCTGGCTGTAAGATGAGCAGCAGGGGCGCTCCCAGCCTAGATTTCCATTTCCCTGCAGGGTGGTGGAGGACTGGAATGGGTTTCCTCCCCTTGCCCTCCCGTACTGAGAACCCAATCTCCCAGGGCTGGCCCATGGACAATGTCACCCTCCCCGCGCCCTTGGCGGGGTCCTTGGGGCTGGAGGCAGCCCTGAGCCTCGAGTCTGCCTTTATCTCCTCAACCACCAGGCTCCTCCTTGCCTTTGATGGCAAGTTCCTGCTGAGACTTCTCCCTCTCCTCCCTGGGACCTGAGAGCTGCCAGATGTGCCTGGGGCTGGGGACATGTGCCGGATCACTGGGGTGATGGGGGCAGGGTAGCCGCCCCCCTGCAGCCCCTCGCCTGCCTCCGCCAACCCCATATCCGTCTGGAGGCGGCCAGGGTTTGGGTTTCACAACACACAATGGCCTCTGTCTGACTCAGTGGGGAAGGGCCCTCCCTTTCTCAGCCCAGCTGGGCTCCTACTGAAGAACGTCAGGAGAGTTAAATCCCCGGATGCTGTGTGACCTTGGCCAAGTTGTTCATCCTCTCTGGGTGTGACAGACTTTCTTCTTGTTCCTGAACTTACAGGAGGTTCTGTTTGCTGGGATGTGGCAGGGATGTGCATTAAGCTCCCCTGTGAAAGGCAAAAACCTGATAAGATGTTTCCAAGTGGGAGCTCCTCAGGGAGCAGGCAGGAGTTTCTCAGCACCTCCCTGGCCAGTGGCTCCCCCGTCAACACCCAGCTGGGCCCTCCAGAGGACATGGAGTGGGTAGTCTTAGCTATAGCCTGCATCCCACCCCGCCCCCCAGGGGCTGATAGAGGCAAAGATTAAGGAGGTGGCCTGAGCCCCAGCCCAGGAGTCAACCTGTCTTCACCTCTGAGCTCCTACACTTGCTATTCCCTCTGCCTATGACACCCTTCCCCACAGCTGCCTTGCTAATTCCTCCTTGTTCTTTAGTTTCTGGCCTAGACAACCCCTCTGCTCACCATTAATGAGCTATAATTATTGGCACCTGCTTTATAACAGGTGGTGTGCATGAAGTCATCAAGTCTCATAGGTGAGGAAACTGGGGCCCAGAGGGGCGAGGTCAGCTGCCCAGCTCACGCAGCCAGGATTCCAACCTGACCCCCGAGTCTGAGTGCTTCTCCGCTGTGCTTCTTTGATGAGCGAATGAATGGATCCCTTGCGGAGGGGGCAGCAGGGCCCCACTCCGGCTTCCAGCCACGCTGGTCTCCTCCCACATCTGCAGTGGAGTTGCCCAGAAGGAGCACTCAGTGGGCACACGTCTGGCCTGCCAGCAGCGGAAGGTGAGCACTTCAGGGAGGCGATGGGGTGGGGGGAGATGGGGGTGTGGGCAGGCAAGAGGGGAGGAGGGGGTTGAGTGCGTCCACTGTTCCCAGGGCCTGAACAGGCCCCCACTGTCCCAGGGCTTGTAAACCCGTGCAGCTGCCCCCAGCCGGGGAGTCTGTCCTGGGCCAGGCCTGCTGCTGCCATAAAAGGAGGGGAGAGGGCCAGCCATGAGCCCCAGCTCAGTGTGGGGCTGGGGGAGCTGAAGAGTCACAGGTGGGAAGCAGGGCCCCTTCCCCTGCTCTGCTCAGCCCCTCAGGCTGAGCAGGAGGGGTAGAGCTCCTGTTTTGGGCACACTGTCTTTATGTTAGCCCCCCTGTGGGCATTAGACAGCTTGGGGTTCATTCCCAGCTCCACCTTCTCCTGGTTGTGTGGCCTTGGACAAGTCGCCTCAGCTCCCTGGGCCTCGGTTTCCCTGTGTGCACAGTGGGGCTGATCCTCTCCTACCTGGCAGAGCCTCCGCCCTGCACATGGGGATCACCTGGGCACCTTTAACAATACTGACTCGGGCCGATTAAATCAGAACCTCTGAGGGTACAGCTGGGCAGCTGGCACTGCCAAGAGGCAAGGTCCAGCGGCGAAGGGGCTGGGGGTCTCTCTGTCCACCACTGTCTCTCTGGCACTCGGCTCGATGCCTTTCATACAGTGGGTGCTTCATGTGTGTGAACATGTGCAAGGCATATGTGCCAACACATCCACACTTAACCACCTTTAACTCTCACCACACACTCCACAGAGAGATGAGCAATGTCAGTGCCTCCATCTTTCACATGAGAAAACCGAGGCTCAGAGAGGGGCAGTGACTGGCCTGAGGTCACACAGCAGGGCGTGGCTGGGATTGGAGCCCAGCCTGAGCTCTTCGGGGCTGAGCTTCCCACCTCCTTTTGGAATATGCCTTTGGGCCTAAGGTTGAGCCCTGGTACTGATGGTCAGGGATCTGGGGTTTGAGTGCACTGCACTTCATCACTGGCTCCACTTCCTTGTTTTCCCTCCACCCCACGCTCCCCAGTGTTGAAATGACTGCCTAGCGGCTCTGGGGTCAGGTCTGGCTTGGTTCTCATTCACAGAGGCATGGAGTCATTGAGTCTTCCTTCGCTGGGATTAATTAGCCCTCTGGGTTCCGAGGGGTCTGGGAGCAAGTAGCAAGGTCTTAGACTGTTTCCCAACCGAAAGTATTTATTTTTTTAAAGATCCCCCTGCCCCCCACTATTTTGTGCTCACTGTCTGCTCTCTGTGTTCTTCTGTGTCTCCTTGTCTTCTCTTTAGGCAGCACGGGGAACCAATCCTGGGACCTTCCGGAGTGGAGAGAAGCGCTCAATCTCTTGTGCCACCTCAGCTCCCTGGTCTGCTGTGTCTCTTATTGTCTTTCTTCTGTGTCTTTTTTTATGGCCTCATCCTGCACGGGCCAGCTCACTTTTCACCAGGAGGCCCTGGGAATCGAACCCTGGACCTCCTATGCGGTGGACGGGAGCCCAATTGCTTGAGCCACATTTGCATCCCAAAAGTGTTTAATAAGCACCTGCCAGGTAATGGGGGCACACTGTTAGCAAAAAAGACCCGATTCCTGCTGTCCTACGCATTATTCTGGTGGAGGAGATGAAAATTACTCAAAACATTATCCAGATGCATCCATGATGATTAATAGCTGCCATTTATAAATCAACTATTGTGCACGTGTCTGGCACTTTGCCTATATTATTATCAGCAGCTTTTTTGAGGAATAATTGACGTACAATAAACCACACGTTTAAAGTGTGCAATTTGACAAACTTTGACCTCCGTGTATACTCATGAAATTATCCCCACAGTCAAGACAGAAACTTTTGACCTGCCAGCAAGTTTCTCCATGCCCCTTTGTAGTCCTCCCTCTTGCCTCTTGCCACCCCACCAAGCTGCTATTAATCTGCTTTCTGTCACCATGATTAAGTTTTCATTTCCTAGAATGTTCTGTCAATGGAATCATATAGAGTATACTCTCTTTTTGGTCTGGCTTCCTTCATGCAGCAGAACCATTTTGGGATGTGTTCATGTCGTGTACAGCGACAGTCCATTCCTTTTTACTGCTGCCTAGTGTTCTACTGCATGGATGTACCACAGTTTGTTTATTCATCCACCTGATGGACAATTGGGTTGTTTCCAGGTTGGGGCTATTTCAAATAAAGCTGCCATGAACTACCGATGTTGTTTTATTTTTTACCCTCACAATCTTAATGAGATGTCATTATTTCTCCCCATTTTACAGATGAGAAAAGCAGAGATGCAGAGGGGTCAAGTCACTTGCCCAAGGTGGCGTGGCCGGTACATGGGTCATAGAACCTCAAATTGTTGCAATCTTTGAGCTGAACTGACTTTGGGGAAACCTCTGAAGTTCAGATGCTATCGGAGTCCCTGGGGGCCCCTGTGGGCTGCTTTAGTTCTCCTGGCGATTCTGTTGCACACCGAAGTTTGAGAACCCACAATTTGGACAAACCCCTCATTTGATATTGAGGACCAGACAGGGGCAGTCAGTCTTGTACCATGTCCTGCTCTGCTCTGCTTCATCCCTGGCTCTTCATCTGGTTTGGGGTGAAGGATGGAGCCTGCCTAGAGTGGGACAGGAATTTGCCATTTTTCCAGGAGGTTTGAATTTCAGGATTCCCTAGGCTGCTCAGAAATAGCAGGGGGGATTTGGCGCCTGCTCCAAGGCCCTGGAGGGTCCCGCAGCTGCTCCCTCCTACCCCCACCCCCAGGCGGGTCCAGAGTTTATGAGGGCAGCTGCAAAGGATAAAATACCCCTGCCCATAAATCTGCTCTTGCCAGGGTCACTGATGCCAGAGGCTTCCGCGATGCCCTGCGCGGGGTATCAGTCAGGACTCTTTAGAGAAACAGAACTAATAGGAGGTATATATAAAGAGATTTATTTAAGGAACTGGCTCAGGCCAAGTCCAAAATCCACAGGGCAGGTGGGCAGTCTGGAAACTTGGGAAGGATTTAATGCTACAGTCTTGAGGCGGAATCTCTTCTCCAGGAAACCTCAGTTTTCACTCTTAAGGCCTTCATCTGATTGGATGTGGCCCGCCCACAGTACTGAGGGTAGTCTCCTCATTGTGGATGTTAGCTGCATCTACAGAATGCCTTCACAGTGATTAAATAACTGTGATTAAAGTTAACTGGGGGGAAGCGGCTGTGGCTCAATCAGTAGGGCTCCCGTTTACCATATGGGAGGCCCCGGGTTCAGTTCCCGGGGCCTCCTGGTGAAGGCAAGCCCGCCCGCATGGCGTGGTTAGCTGACCCAGCAAGCACAAGCAGCAAGGGTGGTATAAATGAATAAATAAATAAAATCTTAAAAAAAAAATAAAATAAAAATAAATAAATAAATAAATAAAGTTAACTGGGCTCTATAGCCTAGCCAAGCTGACACTAATAATAAAATCAACCATCATGGCAGGCACCCCACCACTTCTGTAGGGGCATCTGGGGTGCCCTGGGAGGCTGGAGAATTCAGGCATGGGGATGGCCACCTGTGGTCTCTCCCTTGGGGTTTGGGGAGCCAGACTCACCTGGGGGGTCTGGAGAGGGAAGAGGAGGGACTGGGATTGCAGAGGGGCTGTGGGTTGGGATTTGGGGACAGCAAGAGGTGGGAGGTGGCAAGGGGGAGAAAAGGGAGAAGGGAAAAAGGGTCAGGGCCCTGGAACCAAGAGACCCAGCTTGGTCTCTCCTAAGCTGTGTGACTTCAGGCAAGTCACTAACCTCTCTGTGCTGTGTGCCCACAGCCCTTACCTTCCCTCCCTCCGCCCCCCAGAATGTTGTGAGGTTAACAACTGTGAAGGCATTTCACAAATGTGCAAGGCAGGGTAGCATGCTGGTTAGGGATGCAGGCTTCCGAAGACATGGGTAGGATCCCTATTCTGCCACCTCCCAGAGCTGTGTGACCTTGAGGAAGTCACTTAACCTCTCTGGGCCTGATTTTCCTCATTTGTGAAATGGGGTTAAAGGTTGTGTCTCCCCTGGGGGGGGCGGGTGGAAAGGGTAAATGAGTTCATTCACTTAAAATGCTTAGAACTGAGTCCGTGTGGGTGCTCGATGAGTGAGAGCTGTTATTAGCTGTAAACAGTCAAGTACAGCGTCCACACAAGAGAAAAGGGGGAAACTTCTGTCTCGAAAAGTTCCGGCGGTTCTGAGAATCACTTCTTCTTCCCAGGTTTAGTTCAGAAACTTGGGAGTCATAGGGTCAGTGACTCTTAGATGCACAAAAGTTTTATTTTATTTTTATTTTTTTTAAAAGATTTTATTTATTTATTCATTTATCCCCCCCTTGCTGCTTGTGCTCGCTGGGTCAGCTAACCACGCCGTGCGGGTGGGCCTGCCCTCACCAGGAGGCCCCAGGAACCGAACCCAGGGCCTCCCATATGGTAAACGGGAGCCCTACTGATTGAGCCACAGCCGCTTCCCCACAAAAGTTTTAGACAGGACAGGGGGTCCTGGAGGCGTTGGTGAAAGCAGAGCACGGCCAAGATCCAGGGAAGTCCCGGGACCTCCAGGGAGGGGGTGGAAGGCGCGGCCAGAGAAGAGAGACAGTCCAGGGTCCTGCTTTCGTGGTAAAATGGCCCCCAATCCGTGTGCCCCTCCGCAGGGGTCTGGTGCCCAGGGGTGCCGCGGGTCACACCGCAGCTGCTCTCTTTCCCTCTGGGGTGCAGTGACCCCGGCCAGGGCTTAGACGTTGTCTGGAGCAAGTGTTGCTGGAGACATGGTGGCGACATGGGGAAGGGGTCTGGGACGCCAGGGCCCATATGGGGCAGGTGCCAGGGCTATTTCTGGGGGGGTTCATTGCTAGGTGAACTGGGATGTTGTCTCCACCCTGGGAGCCTCCATTGCATTCTCATCTATTGAACAAACCAAATAACGGCCCCGACTCTGGGCAGGAAACGGCCAGGCACAGTGTGGAAAGGCGCAGATGTCTGAGCCCTGGAGGCTTGGGTTCGAATCCCAGGGCTTCCATGTCCAGGCTGTAGAGACCTCAGGGCCTCAGGGCTTCAGCGTGAAATCACAGGTCCCACAGCGAGGCTCACGGGAGAAAATGCGCGCAGGGCACTCGCTAACCTAAGTCAAACAGGATGCGCCCAAAGACCGACTTCCCCACAGCCTGGTCTACAGCAGCTTCCTGGCTGGGAAGACTGGGCCAGTCATTGGGGGGGGGCAGTCAGAAACTCTCCTGAATTCCTCCCATGGCCTCTCATAAGATAAGAACATTCAGTCTCGGTCTAGGTTTGACTCTTCACATTGTGTGGTTTTGAGCAGTCTAGGGTGGGAGCAAAACTGACCTTTCTGAAGGTCATATGGCAGTACCTACAGTGTTGCAGATGCCCTTTGCCCTTTGACCCAGAAATTCTCTTTTGGAACCTGCCTGCAGACATACCTGTGTGTGGGTACTGAGAAGGAAGTACAAGGGTGCTTGTGCCAGTGTCCTTTATAGTAAGTGGGAGCAAATAAAGGAAACAACCCACATGCTCCTCAGAGGGGGAGGGTTAAATAATTGTGGCTTCATCAAGTGAGAGGCTCCGGCTGACTCTCAGAGAGAAGTCGCTTTGGGGGGCAAGGGGAGGGAACATAAATAGTCAATATTTCACAATTTGGGGAAGCGGCTGTGGCTCAATCAGTAGGGCTCCCGTTTACCATATGGGAGGCCCCGGGTTCGGTTCCCAGGGCCTCCTGGTGAAGGCAGGCCCGCCCGCACGGCGTGGTTAGCTGACCCAGCGAGCACAAGCAGCAAGGGGCGGGGGGGATAAATGAATAAATAAATAAAATCTTAAAAAAAAGAAAAAAAAATATTTCACAATTTGCTTTTCACATGAATGATTTCATGGGATTTTTCTCAAAACTGCTACAAAGTTGGTTTGATTAGCTTCATTTTACTGACGAGGAAAGCATGCCTGCTCAGCGAATTGTTAATGAACGAGGCACGAGAGAGGTGAGGCGACTTGTCCAAGGTCGCAAGTGGTGAGCGGGGAAGCCAGGGCTTAGATCCCAGGTCTGGCCTTGTGTTTTGTGGTCTTTCTGGAACTACGGAGAAAGAGCTCCTATGGGCAGGAGGTCTAGACTCACAGGTGAAGCCACCTGTTTGAGGGGCGAGTCCAGGCTTCCACTCAACTTGGCTTTGGGTGTCCTTGGAAAGGAGCTGGTTCAGGGCCCCTAGGCCAGGAGCAGAGCAGGCCACGGGCGTCCTCACAGAAGGAAATCACGGAGGGCGGAGCTGAAGGGCCTTTGCCTTCGCTACACGCTTTCAAGGACATCCCAGCACGTGTGCCTTTGCAGCCACGTGGGAATGCTCTGGCCAGCTACAGCCCTACCAGTGGGATTGCTGGGTCGAAGGGCATATGCAGAAAGCATGGTAAGAGATGCTGCCAAATGGCTTTTCCAAAATGTGTTACCAATTTCCATCTCCGTCCTGGCTTAGGAGTGCCCATTTCACCCCATCCTTGGTGACTCCAGCTCGTTTTCGGTCTTTTTGCCAACTGAATAAGAGAGAAAAGGTATGCTATTGTTGTTTTCCTGATGCTTCCCTGGATATTGGTGAGATGGGCCCTATTAATACAATTGATTTTGGAGTTGCTCCGCTGTGAGTACCCTGTTTCTATCCTCAGTCGGTATTTGTGCTGGTGGTGTATCCAGTGATTTTCAACCTTTTTTTGAGTTATAGAACCATTTTTTCAAATAAACTCTTGCTAGGAACCCTAACATGTAGGTCAGATGAAAGCAGAGCCGTTGTGTTTGAAGGGGAATGGGACACCCAGAGTATCACCCATTTGCCTCCCTTTGTCCCCTGCAGGGCTCCCTAGGGCTTGGTGCAGCATAGTTTGCAAATAACTGGTCTAGTCTTACCACTCAAGTTACAGTTGGGGAAACTGAGACCCTAAGACTCCCAGAAGGCTATGGCCAAGGCAGGCCTCTAACCCAAGCCACCCGACTCTGTCCAGTGCTCATTCAAGAAGGATCTCTAGGTAGATGCTTGAAGTGTCATGAGTGACTGTCATCACTTCCTTTCTAAGCTCTTCACTTCATTTATTCTTTGTGTGTGTGTGGTTCTTTTGCATTGGCCAGAACGCCTAACTCGATAGGGGGTGGTGGTAGTGGGCATCCTTGGGTTATTCCTGATCATCATCGGAATGTTTCCAAAGCTTTACCAGGGGGCAAGATGTTTGCTGTGGTTTTCTGGTAAATATCTTCTCTCAAGTCAAGAAAATTCCTTTCTATTCTCAGATGGCCAAGATTTTGTGTCAGAAACGGGTATTGAAATTTACCAAATGCTTTCCTGGTATCTACAAAGACCATGATAGCATTTTTTCTCAATGTGAAGGGACTGGATTAAAATATCCCTCGGTCAATCTGAACAAGTTGGTTTTGTCTCCAGCGTGGAATCTTCCCCCTCGTTTGCTTTCCCCGTCGCTACCATGCAGACGCTCTACAAGGCCTGAGGAGCTGGGCAGAAAAGGAGGGCGAGGCTTCAGAATAGAAACGATCTCTGCTGTGCTTGGGTCAGCGCTTTGTGCCTGCCTGACTTCTGCTGTTTCCTGTACTAATCCCAGGAGGGGGACAACTCCCCCTACCCCCCCCCAAGTTGTTCCAGACATAGTCGGAGACATTCTGAGGTTGGGTTTAAAACGCTGGTGGCAGATGAAGGGGGGTGGTATGGAAGCCTTGCATTCCTCTCCCGGACGGGTGCTGGGGGAAGGCTGCGCGGGTGTGTAGGGGGGGAGGAATTTATCTTCGGGGTGGGGGTGGGGGCTCCGGGTATGGGGAGAAGGGCTGGTTGCTAGGCAGAATCGGCTGAGATGAATCATGTTCTGGCGTGAGCTGGTTCTTGGCTAAAGTGAGAAGTTATCCAAGTTTGTGGAATCTTTTTGTTTGAGCTGGAAGGGAATATGGATCTGTCGGGTCCAACTCCTTCATTTTGCAGTCAGAGAAAATGCAAATACAGAGAGGCAGAGAGATTTGCCCAGGGAGTCCGGAACTCTTGACTCCTAGCTTTTTCCAGAGCCATCTGTGGGTATGCCTGCTATGAGAAATAGCCTTTAAGGAGCACTTCTAGGTATCAGAGACTTCAAGGTGAACGCTCAGGTATATTGCCTCCCTGCACGTGATTGCTTCAGAGTTAAGTGAGCCGTGCAGAAAATATTGACTGGTGTGATGACGTAGTGACTAGGGGTTTGTTTCTACTGTAGCCAGGGTGGTCGGGGGAGGGTTGTGTTGGGAGGTGACATTTGAGATGGGACCTGAATGGAGAAACCAGCCATGTGAAGTGCTGGCAAAAGAGTGCTCCAGACAGAGAGCACATTGCAAGAGCAAAGGTCCTGAGGTGGGATTGAGCTTGGAGAGTTTGAGGGACAGCAGGGAGGCCAGTGAGACTGGAGTGGGAGGGGCAAGGGGGAGAAGCGGGCAGAGCCCAGGTCAGGCAGGGCTTTGGTGGCCGGAGAGAGAGGTGGCACAGGGAGTTGTGGCACATCATACACAGGGGCGTGACCCTTCTCCTGACTCTTTCCCCAGCCCCTTGTTGCCTGGTAAGGGCTTGTCCTGTGGAGTAATGAACGTTTAGTAAGCATCTACTGTATGCCCAGCTATCCTAGGCACTTCATCCACGACATCTCATTTAGTGCTCCTAATAACCCATCTCAGGCTGTCCAAATGAGGACACATGAGTGAGGCCCATGCTTGCCCGTGGCCACACAGTGCAGGCATCCCACACCCAGGGTCTCCCCCATGAGTCAACATGGCCAGAAAAGGGCTCACCCACATGAGCAGATTGCCCCGTGGTTCAGCTTCCTAGAAAAAAAGAGTGGGAAAGGTCGAGGGAGACACAGATCCCAGTGGCCGCCCAAGCAGTCTTGGCCAAGAGGACAGGGCTGGGCTGTCTTGAGCCTTTAGGGTTGAAGTGGATGAGCACCCACTTGAAATGGCATGGTCCCCTGGGACCCAGTTATTGTGGGAAAGTGAGCAAGATTCTGGGCCTGAAGGACAAATGGGACAGTGTGAGAAGCTCCCACAAAGGTCCAGATAGTAAGACCAACAAATGCCTGGAATTCCATCATTTAATGATTTATTCATTGGCGCTAAGCATTGCCCTTAGCTGCTCTTCTTATAAAATGGAAATCTCCTTTGGAGAAAGAGTGGGAGGATGAAGTCCTGAACTCAATAGTGTGATAAATTTTACGGATTATAAGTGATAGAGGCTCCAATGCAGGACAACTCTAAGGGGCCATCCAGATAGACCTCCCCATGAAGGTGGCTGGAACCTTTGTTGGGGCTGCATTATTGCCCATCTCCCACTGTCCAAACCTGCTTTCTTACCCTCTTTTCCACCGAGGCTGATCCCTGGCACACTCTTAGATAAAACACCCTGCATGCTAATCTTATCTCAGAGTCTGCTTCCTGGGGAATCTGACCTGTGACAACGATGGTGATAATGGTGATGATGATGATGGCAATAACCATGATGGTGATAATGTTGCTGCCGCTGATGTTGACAATGATGATGGTGACAATAGTGATGGAGGCAATGATCATGGTGATGATGATGATGAATGACCATGCTGGTATTGATGATGATGATGATGATGGTAGTGATGACAATGACAGGGTGTTGATTATGGTGATGGTGATGATGATAATGGTGATGAGGATGATAGTGTTATGTCACGATAGTGTTATGGTGATGCTGATGACATTGACAATGATGGTGATGACGGTGGTAATGATCATGGTGATGACACTGATGATGGTGATGACAACCATGATGATGCTGATGCTGATGATGGTGATGGTGGTGATGGTGATGATGAGAGCTAACATTTATGGAGCACTTACTACATGTTTGGCATTGTAACTTTTTTTTACTCTACACGTGATAATTCATTTCATCCTCACCACAATCCCATGACTGCAGAACCAGTATTCTCCCAATTTTTCAGAAAGAAAAATTGAGGGTCAGAGAAGTTAAGTTCCTGCATAAGATCACACAGAAAGATCATGGCAGAGCTGGGTGAGGAGCTAAGCCCCTGAGTCCCCATCCAGAGTTGTTCCCTAATGTCCTGTGGTCCTGCTCCTAGGGGTCAGTGTCACAGGACTGTAGGCGGTGGGGAGGTATTTGGGAAGAAAGAGGGTTGGTCCAGGTTCTCCACTGGGGCTTCCTTTGAGCCTGAGGCCCTGAGGGAAGGATGTGGGGCGCTAGGACCTCCCTTGCACCAGCAGCTCCACAGCCATGAGGGTTCTTCATACCTGGACAGTCTTTTGTGTTGTTCTGGGAGCTAGGCTTTCCTGAGATGAGGCCATAGCCGGGGTGTCTAGCATGGCATTTCCAAAGACAGCTGGGCTGGGGAGAATTGCTAGTGGTGGTGGTGGTTGTACTTGACACTGGGCCTGGGAAGCAGCAGTGCCCTGTGGTTGGCCCAGCACTGCGGAGTGAGCTTGTCTACCAAGCCACTTGTGACAGATGTCATGGGTGTAGCCAGGCCATGGCGCTGCATAATTTTAGAGGCCTCATTGTGAGGGCTGGTTGCATGATGAAGATACCATAAGCTGGGAAACTTGAGGGTGTAGTAGTAGTAGTAGTAGTAGTAGTAGTAGTAGTGGTGCCAATAATAGTAATGGCAATGATGGTAATAATACCAATACTAATAGAAATCGTGGTAATTGTAGTAGAGGTAATAGAATAGAGTAGCAGCAAGCAGAGCACGTGGGCTCTAAATCAGATAGCCAGAATCCTGGACCCCCCACTTGCCGACCGATATTGGGCACATCACTTTATCTTCCACTTTCTTCATGTGTAAAATAGGATAGTCATCATATGTTAGGGTTTCTGTGAAGAGTAAATAAGCTGATCTGTATAAAACTCCAGTACAGTGCCTGGCACACGTACCATCAGGGCTGATGTGTTAACCATAATAAAAACCAGCACCATAAAAAATCAATTTTGTTAATGTGCTACATGCTTTACATACAGTATCTCATTTAACTGTCACATCAGTCTGACCGTGCAGGTACTATTTTCATTTTCATTTTGCAGATGAACACACTGAGGTACGGGGAGGCTGAGCCTCTTGCTCTAGGTCATGCAGTGGTAGCCACTATCTGAACCCATTCTGTTTGACCTCAACAACCCAAATTCACTCTCCTCTGCCTTGCTGCTGCTCCTCTGTCTGGAGATGGTCTTCTCTGGAACATGACCTTTTGATGGGTCACTAACATCACTCTGGAGAATGGGGAAAGCCAGCAGATGTGTATAGAGGCGCATTGGCAGAGGATGTGCCCTACATCCATCCTATTGGGCTTGAAACTCATCTGCAGGTTCCCCCATCTATGCCAAGACTTAGTGGGACATAGAAGTCTTCTGCTCTGTCATGAAAATGAACACAAAGTTTGCACTGTTGTTCCAAGTTCAAGGGGCCTAAAATCAGGAGGCACCCCTCATTTACTTGGCTTTTTAAGAGAAATCCATAACAGGGAAACTGATTTTGACAGGACAATGCTTAAAGTGAGGTTCTATAACTGTGCATTTTGATGTGGTCCTGAGCAGCCAAGATCCAGGAATAAGATCTAGGATGGATTAGAGATGTGGTTGCAGCTGTGGTGTAGTACTTTGGAGTGGGTGGTAGATGGGTATGGAATCTCAGCTGGAAATCTTCCCTATCACTTCCTAGTTGTGTGACCAGGGGAGCCTCTGTTTCTTCATCCATCCATCCATCCATCCATCCAAACTGTCATCTGCCCATCTATCCACTCAATAAGCATTCATGAAGCCCTTGCTAAGTGCCAAGTACTGTATCAGATGCTGAGGCCCATAATTAAGATGCTGTACTGGAAACAACCTACATAATCATTGATAGAGAACTAGTTCAATAGATTATGGACCATTAGAAACAAAATACTATACAGCTTTTGGTAAGAATGAGGCATGGCTATATGAACTGATATGGAATGACCTAAAAAATATGGCTAAGAGGAAAATAAAAAGATTCCGAAGTATGTGCTGTATGCTATCATTTGCCAAGAAAAGAATAAAAAGGGCCTGTATATTTAAACACTTGTATACTTGGACATGCCTAGAAAATCTCTGGAAGGATACACAGAAATGGGTAACTGAGGTTGCCCCTAAGAAGGAAGACTGGGGAATTATTAATAGTAAGCATGGCAAAGAAACTTCTATGTCATTCTGTTCCATTGCAGGCTGTTTGAATTTTAATTTTTATTCTTTTTCAGTATTCTTTGTTACAGTTAGTTACCTGCATACATTAAAAAAAAATCATATATATATGACTCCTTGTGTAATAGTACAGAAAGAGAAGAAAACTGCAAATTATAATACTGTTGATATGTCCATGATGGAGTTTGTTAGTTTTTTGGCTGCTAAAACAAATACCATACAATGAGTTGGCTAAACAGGGGCAATTTATTGGGTTATGGTTTTGAGGTTAAAGTCCAAAATTGAGGCATCAGCAAGGCATGCTTTCTCCCTGAAGACTGTGGCATTCTGGGGCTGGCTGTTGGCAATCCTTGGTCCTTGGTTTATCCATCACATGGCAATGCACATGGCAACGTCTTTTCCTCTCTTCTGGGTTCCGTTCACTTCCAGCTTCTGCTGCTCCCTGTGGCTTCTCTCTGCTGTGTCCAACTTTCTTTGCTCAAAAGGACTTCAGTTATATTGGATTAAGGCCCACCTTCATTCAGTTTGGGCACACATTAACTAATAATGTCTTCAAAGGTCCTATTTACAAATGGGTTCATACCCATAGGTCCAGAGGTTGGGATCTGAACATGCCTTTTATGGGGGACATGATTCAATCCCCAACATGGGAGAAGTACAGGGGACTATGGGAGCAGAGAGGAGGGACACCTAGCTCAGCTTGGGGGAATCAGGGAATGCTTCCCAGAGGAGGTGATGCCTGAGATGAAGCTCCAAGGCTGACTGGGAGTTAAGGGAAGGATGGTGAGGAGAGGACCACACGAGCAAAGACCTGAAGGCAAGGTTCAGTGTGGCTGGAGCAAAGGGGTTGTGGGGGGAAGTTTGGAATTTATTCTGAGGGCAATGGAGAGCCATGGACCAGTTTTGTTTAGAGAGACCTCTCCAGCAGTGATGGGGGAAGCAGATCAGATTGGTGAGACTGAAGACAGGGAGACCAGTGAGGCCAGGGGAGAGACGATGGGGGCTTGAACTAGGGCAGAGGTGGAAAGGCAGAGAAGGTGAGGGCTTGAAGGCCATTAGGATGTGGGAAATGACACCTTTCTCACAGAACTGTGAGGACCAAATAAGACAATTTTAGTAAACTGCTTTTCAAAGTGCATAGTGTTTCACAGCGGTTCTTACCTGTGGTTGCACCTCAGAAACTCCTGGGGAATTTTAAAAAAGAGCAGTGCCCCAGGCCCCACCCCAAGAGAATCTGATTTAATTGGGTATTGGGATTTAGTTGGACTCCTGGTAACACTTAGGTGCAAACAGGTTGAAAACCAATGAATGAATTGGGCTTGTCCTGTGTTGGTTCACCTTCTCAGGTGATTGCTCAAGGCACAGGTAAGCCTCTGACATAGGCTTAGAGTCCCTGGCTGTTCTGCTGGAAGGAAACAAGGCAGGAAAAGTGCAGGCTTTGGGGTCATTCAGCTCAGCCTCAAAAGCTTGAAAGTCAACTGGCCTCTTGAAGCTAGTTTCCTTGTTTGAAATAGTGTACACTGCTGTAGGTTGTCGTGTTAACTATGGGATTACAAATATAAGGGACCTGGCACGTAGCAGGTGTACAACAGACTGTTTTTACTTAAATGTCAAGATTTCCGATGGAAGAATTTACTTAGAAATGTTAAGATCCACTTGGAGACTGCCAAAAAAAAAAAAAAAAAAAATCTCAAAATAAGCTCATTGAAGGGTACACAATGCCCTCATGTGGTTAAAATTATACTTGTCCTGGGGAGTGGATGTGGCTCTAGTGGTTGAGCACCTGCTTCCCATATGGGAGGTCATGGGTTCAGTTCCCGATGCCTCCTAAAAACAAAACAAAACACAAACAACAAGCAAACAAATGAAAAAACCAACTCAGGGGAGCCAATGTGGCTCAGTGTGTGGCTCAGTGGTTGAGCACCAACTTCCTACTTACGAGGTCCTGGGTTCAATCCCCAGCCCCAGTGTGTGTGTGTGTATATATATATATATATATATTGTATATAGTTGTCTGGAAAAGTGGTATCTTTAAATCAAAAAACAAAAAACAAAAAACAATATTCATTCATTCCTAATTCTTTTAGCTACACAGCCATGTTCTAAGGTTTAGGGTAGTCTGGTAATATTGCTTTGGGTGTTTAAAAGCAGCTTCTGATGTCCCGAATTCACTTGCAACTCTCAGAGGATGTTTACTGGAACAAAAACATCTCATTTTACAAATCACAAAGTGGTGGGGAATTACAGTGTTGCCACTTGTAATAAAGAAGGGAAACAGACAAGCTTAGCCTAGAGGGATTGTGAATTAAGTAGAACATGCCACACAGGACAATTTTACATGGTTCCACCCAGTAGTTTTGAGATTCTTATAAAGGCCCTGCTTTGTGGCCCTTTCTCTCCAGTCTACAGAGGGAATGGCCTTTGAAAAAGTTCTGTGATCTTCACCAGAACCCAGTGGTTTTTTTTTTTTTTGTTTTTTTTTTAAAGGAGGTATACTTAAGAGAGGAGGCAGCCCACTTATGCCTCAACAACAAAAAAACCCACCAGAAAATAAAAACATATCTTGCTTTGAAGTGTTGAAGGAGATTTGAGACAGTGTTAGTCGACTGTTCACTCTGTTTTCACTTAAAAATTGAGCATCCTTAAGTGGATTTTAGCTTGTGCTTGACTGTAGGTCTCTCAGAATGGTACACTGTGCCCCTCAACATTGGGGGGAGATAAAGATATAGGAGGGAAAGTGATTAGAAAGTCTGTTATTCATCCTAGTCAGGGATGGATGTTTTTAAAAGATCTTCAGGTGCACTGTTTACCTCGAGACAGTTCAGAATGAACTACTTAAGTAATATACTTGTGCAGGATTGAGAATTGATGCGTTTCACCCCTGCGGCTTAGCTCATTCCTCCCCATATAGAACCACCCAGGAGGTTCTCAAAAGTTAAGGGCATCAAAATCACCTGCCCAGACCTAAGTGAAAAATCCTGGAGGCCTGGAAATCTGTATTTAAACTCATTCCTCAAGTGATCTTTACATATTAGGACATCATCTAAACTAGTGTTTCTCAGATCTAAGGATTTCACAAACCAGTAAAATTACAAAAAGAATCTTTATGATTCACTTTGAGTGGCTAATCTATTATTTTGCAAAAAGGATTGAAAAGTGATGAGCATTTCCTTTCACAGTTGCTTCATAAATCATTACATATGTTTGGCTTTGTAAAAAGCTTTGCAAGGTCATTATTGCTCAGAAAGGTGTAAATGTCACCTCAGTCCAACGTATGGTAAGCTTGGGAAGTACTTTGGGGTGAGCGAGGGATCCAAGAGACAAGACTTACCAGGGAAAAACATTGTCTTACATTCTTTTATTCATTATAGAATATATATGCAGATCTGTTTTATGTACAATAATTGCTTCTATCAAATAATCATATCAAGGCATCCTGGTAACCTTCCCCAAATCAGATTTAGGTAAAATTAGATATTTATGCACTTCAAAGGCTACCAAGCACTTGAGACTTCATTACTGATTTCAGTTTTGAGGCCATACACAATTCAAAATATACAATAAATGGGTTAAGGCGATAAAAGTGGGCTGAAAGAAACCACAGGATTCAGAACAATTAAACTGTGTATTTCACTTGCTAATCAGAGCCATAACGTGAACAGCAAATATTGTGCATACCTCACAGCTCTTTTATTGTAGCACGAGGGGCTACTGCAGCGTGGGTGGGGAAACAGCAGATGTGATCTGCTGGAGGCTTCGCCAAGGGCTCACTGCTTCTCTGTCTCTTCTTTCTTGGGTTCTTGTTTCAGTTTGTAATCAGCCAGGGCAGCCTTGATTGCATCTTCAGCCAGCACTGAGAATAATGGCAACAGGGAGAACATATGTTTCTAGACTCTGAAGAAATGTTTTTGTGGAATAGAATCTAAGGGCTAGAGAGGCTTAACACAGTAACCTACCAGGGTGCTGGAGGTGATGAGCAAGCTCAGAGGGTCAGCCAGCTGTTTCCTGTGTGGGATTACTCCTGCGGGGTGGCATAAGCCCCAGCTTTGGAGCAAAAGACTCAAATACCTGGGCTTCTAGGCTAGTTCCTTAGCCTCTTGGAATATACTTTTTCTTCTGCAAAACCGGGATAATCAAGCTTGTTGGGATAGTGTGAGGACTGAATGAGTTGATTTTTTAATTTATTATTATTATTAGGAAGTACTGGGGATTGAACCCAGGACCTCGTACATGGGAAACAGGAGCTCAACCACTTGAGCAATGTTGGCTTTCTCGATTTTCAAATAAAGAGTTTGACACTTAGTAAGGACAGAAAATATGTTAGCTCCCTTATGCTCACATGCAAGTCTGGAAACAATGCAGTAGATGCTGGTTAAGCTAGCTGGCACAACCTAGGCCACGACAACAGTGATGGGGTAGCAGCTGCCACATCACCCTCTAGTGGTCTCAAGTTTGAAAACTTTTATTTAGGAGTCAACAATAAAAGTGAGGCAATGGGGGAAAATGAAAATTGAGAGAACTGGAGAGATAACAGAAAACAAGCAAACAACAGAGACCGTTAGCTAAAGGTCTCAGCATCCCCAAAAGGCCTAATAAAAAGGCTGGACTTTTTCTGAAACTGTATGAAAATGTTTACAAGCCATGACCTTTCCTCATGGGTACTTGAAATTCCATCTCAAGTGGAAGGAACTTGGGTCTTAGCAGGCTTCCTGAAGATTGTGTTAGCTTGTCCTACCTCAGCACCCAGCTATTCTCCTGTAAGTCTTACCCCTGGCAAGAAATATGCCTCTCTATTGGTTTTTAACTAATTTGTGGTCAGCAAAGCTCCATCAATACTTTAAGGCTACTGTTACTCATTCCTTCCTTCCCTGAGAAGGTTAACAGAGGATGGGAAAAGAAAAAAAACACAACAAATTTAATACAGAGAACAAACTGGAAAGCAAGTATAAGTCTTAAGGCACCTAGGCTTTCTCTTAAGGACAGGAATATTGCACAACTGGGTTGTCATTCTATACACACAGATGCAAACCCTGATGGTAACAGCACTTAGATAGGAAGTGATGAAATGTACCATGTACAGGATGATGGTAAAAGCTGACTCTTCTCCTCTGCTGGCTATGACTTTAGTACAATGGGGTGGGAACAGTACAGCATCAGGAATCAAAGAATGGGGCTTGAATCCTGCCTCTCCCCCTTATTTGGAGGTGTGTGACTTGGGTGACTTAAGAGACCATGGGGACTCTAACCCTCTGGGGTTGTAAAGATGGAGCTCAGCTCTCCGAGGGTTATAAAGAAGGACTTCATGACCAAAAAGTCTCGTGGATTCTCTTTACCCCACTACCCTGTCACAAAAGCAGGTTGATGCCATAACAGAATTTCTCCAAATGTCCAAGCTCCTTGGTATTTTGGACAGCAGACTTACTTGAGCAGTGTAGTTTCACAGGAGGAAGGCAGAGTTCCTTGGCAATATCTGTGTTTTTGATGGTCAAGGCTTCTTCAACCTAAGAAGTATAAGGGAAAGAGGAGCAGTTTTAGCAATGATTTATCTTGTGGGGGACAATAAAAAGCAACATGAGTCTTTTTTGAGAAGGCAGTGTATCTTATGTTGGTTTTGTGACTCTCAGGCTCTTACATGTCCTTGTTCAATGGCACCAGGAAAGGTCAGAGAGGTGTGAAACAAACCAGTGGCAATCCAGCACTGTGCCAGTGACACAGACAGGACTCAGGATGGTTCCATCCTTTGCTTGAAGAAGAATCTCCTCCATGTTGATTTAAAAACCTGTGTGGACGTGGCTCTGAAGCCAGCAGCTGAGGCAGGGCTGCTGAATCCTGACTTCCTAGCTACACATTATGCTCCCCTTAACTCACAGGCAGACTGGAAAGGATGCCTGGGGTTTGGTTGAGGGCCTTGGGGGATAACAAGAGGTAGGCAGTTCCTTGTCCATGCAGAACACAGTCCCACTGCCTTAAAGGAAACCAGATTTCCCCAACAGCCAGACTCTCTGGCTACATCTAGCTATCCCCCAATCTTCCAATTCTGCTAACTCTATTATAATTCAAGTTCTGTTCCTGGAAACTCAGATGAGAGGATCTCAAGGTTAAAGAAAGGCCCTCTCTCTCCATTTTCTGATCATAACTCATGGGCCCATTAGGGCTAGGTCCTAGGAGCACAGGTGCCCTGTCTCATCTTCCCCTTTCCCTGAGAACAGATCACTTCAGAGCCACCTCTGGCCAGGAACAGGTTAGGTCAGTGATTCTTTTTTTTTTTTAAATTTTACCGGGAGGTCCCAGGGATCGAACCCAGGTCCCTCCATATGGCAGACAGACACCCAACCATTTGAGCCACATCCACCCCCAGGTCAGTGATTCTTTGGCTCAGAGGCATGTACCAGCCAGAAGTCCCTAAGCCATAAGAAGGTGACATGTAGCCTGGCAAAGAACTTTGCTGGAGAGCTGGCCAGCTCTCCAGAGCATACTCCTCCAAGACTCAGCTCTTGGAAATTGGTTCCTCAGGGCCCCAAAGATGAATGCCCCGTAAGCTGGCTTTTGGAGAGTTTAATGATGCCTGCCTTTGAGATGTCTGGATTTCAGTAAGTCCAGCTTGTCACTGGGTTGGACTACCTCTGCAGCTGTGGGGGAAAGAGGATTTGGCAGAAAAAAGAATGGAAAAGATGGTCCAGCCTTTCTTAGCTCCATCAGAAGAGGGACTGCTGACCAGCAACCTGGATCATGGTTCTGATTTGTTAATTTTGCCCCCAATCCTTGCTGTGTTTTTGATTCTTTATTCCCTGTCTTCATTCAGGCCAGTTTGATATTGCATGAATCCTTAAAAGCCATCTGGAATACTTCCCGAAACATGGTGCAAGATAATAAACATGAAATTAAACCATTTGTGATGGCTAGGCTAATGTGTCAACTCGGCCAGGTAATTGTGCCCAGCTGTTTGGTTAAGCAAGCACCGGCCTACTTGTAAGACAAGGACATTTATGGGCTTTAGTCATCGGTGAGTTTACCGCATAGATGGCTGATTATATCTACGATCAACCAGGGAGACTGCTGTCAGCAATAAGTGATGTTTTATCCAATCATTTGAATACCTTAAAAGGGGAAGTGATTTCAGCATTCAGAGAGTTTCCCAGCTCATCTTTGGACAGCCAGCGTCTCCCGGAAACTCATCAAGGACCTTCATTGGACTTTCATTGGAGCCCCTGGTTTGCAGCCTGCCTGCGGAACCTGGACTTGTGCATCCCCACAGTCACGTGAGAGACTCTTATAAAATCTCCTATTATTGACAGATATCTCCTGTTGATTCTGTTTCCCGAGAGAACCCTGACTAATACACTATTATACCCAACCCCTGACCTGACTTAGATGGGTAAGAAAAATAAGAACATCAGCAACTACAGAAAAAGCCAAAGATGCCTTTAAGATTCTATTTTTTTAGAGATAAAGAGAGAGCTGGGATCGGATGTGGCTCAACTGGTTGGGCGTCCGTCTCCCATATGGAGGGACCCGGGTTTGATCCCCGGGACCTCCCGGTAAAAAAAAAAAAAAAACAAAAAACTTTGCAGCTAGAGATAAAGAGAGAGACAGATGAGGATCTTTTTTTCTATTTAATTAAAAAACAAACACCAAAAGTTCCCAACAATAAAATGATCAAAAAACAAGCAACCTTACAGTTTTCCCTTTCACCCATTCAGTGGCTAACGAGCTGGAGGCAATCGCAGAACCACAGCCAAATGTTTTAAACCTGGCATCCACAATCTTCCCCTTTTCATCCACTTGAATCTAGAAAAGAGATGAAGAGTTAAAGTCAGTGATTCCTGGTGCTGTCCTTGAAAACCTAAGAAACTGGGATTCACATGGGGTTCACTGGGGCTCTCTCCAAAGCTTTGGTCTTGCTTCCATACTTTAATTTTTGACATTTAATTACTGAGTTTGCTTTGTTTCAAAGAGCTCAGTGATGAAAAGTTAAGGTAGGAAATTATACCACAACTTATAAAGATCAGCTTAAAAATGCACCCCCTCCCACTCACCCCCACGCCTCCAACCCTAGCCTGCTTTTTAGCTATGAAAGTCCTATTTGAAGAAATCTGCTTATAGCTACTGGGGTCAACCTGGTGCTTCTTTAAACACTGAGAGAGTCAGCAATAAAGGTCTCTGGTTAATATATATATATTTTTAGCACCAAATTACGTTTAGTGGTTCTTTCCTGCCTTGTTTCTGTTTTCCAAGATAAGCATGAAAACCTCTGGCAAGCTCCCAACCACCACGATGAAGCTGCAGATACAGCTGCAGTTTACCTAAAGCAGCAGCCATGGGGTGTTCATGTTGCTTCTAATTTGGGAAAAGGTCTGATTTATTGCATTTCTTGTCTCATTGGGGTTTGCTAGCTTAATGGTTGTGGTTCTCTTTAATGAGTAAATGCCAATAAACTTTTTACTCAGATGAAGTTGATATTTAAACTGATACAGTGAGTAGAAAGGTGAGTTCAGTTCACTATTTCAGAAAGTGTCAAGAAAGAACACAAGCAGGAGAACTGGGATTCAGTCCAAGCTCTAGGCGCTTGTAACATCGACTCATCCCATTTCACAGGAATATAAAGATGGAGATCAAAAGAAATGCTCTATGTGCAAATGCTCTGTAGACTACACTGTATAAGCAAAGAGATTACTATTATTACCTATAAATATGAAAACCAGCCATACCTGTAATTTCATTACATCACCACAAGCAGGAGCCCCCACCAATCCAGTTCCAACATTTTTAGATGTCTTGTCAAGGGATCCCACATTTCTAGGATTTTCGTAATGATCAACAACCTGAAATGAGAGTTAAGAGAAATCGGCAATCTTTTTTTTTTAAAGATTTTATTTATTTATTCATTTATCCCCCCCCCTTGCCACCTGTGCTCGCCGGGTCAGCCAACCACGCCACGCGGGCGGGCCTGCCCCCACCAGGAGGCCCCGGGAACCGAACCCGGGGCCTCCCACATGGCAAACGGGAGCCCTACTGATTGAGCCACAGCCGCTTCCCGACAATCTTTTTTATACTGGTCTCCTCGACTTGAATGTAAGCTCCTGGAGGTTGGTGACTAAATTCTACTAAATCTGTGTTTCCTCAGAGACTGGCATAGGGCCTGGAATCTGGAACCTGGCAGGCAATCAATAAAAACTCCAGTCTACATGCATGTCAACAAGAACTATTCATGACCCAAAGTCTTTTTGTATCTCCTGTCCAAATACCTTCACAGACGGTATGAGACATACCAATAATTACTTGATTTTTACCCATTCAAGTCACCAAATTTAGGTTCAAGCAGCATTTTTGTTATTTCCAAATAAAATCCAAATAATGATGACAATAAAAAAATTCTAATGTAACAATGGCCCAGAAATTGAAGGCCTTCCCAGAAGCTTCAAGGTGACTGTTACAGAAACCTTGAAATCAGGCTGGTTTAGCAGTGCACCCTGGTGGCTGAAAGGCTGTAAGCCTAAATTCAGAGTGTACTGTTACCAACACACGCTGTGGGGCAGGGACGTCTATCCTGTAGGCCTTGGCAAACATGCTGAAGTCAGAACAGAGTAGATGTCCATTTAATCTGGCAAACAGAAGGCTTTAATATCGGTAGGTATTCTAACGGTAGGTATTCTGATCCTCTACTTTCCTTCGCCTTCCTATCCTTCCACGGATTTTGACTCTGAGCTCAAGGACCCACAAAATATCTACTGTGGATATTGTCACATGTTGAATGACAGTAATCTTTAGTAATTTACCGAGTGAGTCTCATCTCTGGCATACTTTAAACTCCCAAAAGGAAGGGTTGCAAAGTATGCACCTCCCTGGCCAGAAAACCAAAACAACAAAAACAATGACTGTTGGTTACATGTCTGACTCCAAAAGGCGGCTGTGAGCTCCACAGGGGCAGAAACCAGTTCTCCGTCATCTCTGAGGACCACTATAGTGCTGGAGATCATTTCATTACGATAACAACAGTACCATAAACGGTCCCCCTATGTTGAGCCTTTGCGCCAGACACCACGCCGAGCACGCCACAAGCATTATCTCTTGTAGGAGGGGACTGCTAAGATGCCCATTTCACAACTGTGGAAACTGAGGTTCAGCCGAGGGGCAGTGACTTGCCCAAGGTCACTTAGTCGGCGCAGGGATCTGGCTGAAGCCGGGGTCCGTGGCCGGGGTGGGACTCCGAAGTGGTGTGTGGCTCTGGAGTCAGACATTTCTTGCTGCCTCGTTGCGAAGCTTTAGGGCCGTGAAGCACTAAAAAGCGACCAGTGCAGCGGGGCTCATTGGAAGGCGCAGCTGGATAAGCGCTAGCTACTATTTTTGTTTGGGTTGCGGTTAGTGTTACTGCGCAGCGAGTGAAAAGTAAATCCAGGCAGGAGACGTGGGAGGGGGCGACTCCTCCAGCGTCCGGTTGGTGGTCCTCACACTCCCGCTCCCCGGCCAGTGCGGGCCCAGCACACCCCCTGACCCGCCCCTACCTTCTTGTGATAGAGACGGGCGGGGGCGGACAGCTCACGGACTGGCAGGCGCGGACTCCGCAGTATTAGGGCCGACGCAGCTCGCCGTAACCGGCCCGCTCCAGCCGCCGCCATCTTGCGGGGACGCGCCTGCGCCAGCCGAGAGCGAATCCGGAGGTGAGGAGCGCGCCTCCGACTCGGCTCCGAGCTTCGGCTCGAGCGCGCGCCCTTTACGTCACTGCGCCTTCGCGCCTGCGCACTCCCCTTTCGTGCTGTCCGCTCCGTGGCCATACCCTGACCACGTCCCTCCGGGGGGCCGGGCGGGGCGCGAGAAGGTCTGAAGCACCGCAAGGGCTTTGGACTTCAGTGCTGGATTCTGGATGGGAGAGGCTCTAAGGCTGGAAAGCGGGATCCAAGCTCGCGCTGACTAAGCTCACCGCTGGAGTGCAGCACAGAGGATCACCTAGTCCACCCTTCCTAATTTTGCATCCAAACAAGCTGAAGTTCAGAGAGGTTTAGTAATTTTTGCTCAAAGAATTCGGTACAGTTCGGATTCAAACACAGCCCTTCTTGTCTGTATGCTCCTAAACGAATGGCATCAGCTCTTAAGATTCAGCCTTCCCTTTTGTATTAATTTAAGAATTCTTCCATCCGTTCAGCCACCTACTACGTATCAAGGCACTGTACTAGGCTCTGGGCAGCTAACGGAAAGCAAAACATAATTGTTGCCCAAGACAATAAGCAAAGAAACACGATAATATTTTACTACCTCAAAAAATGGGAAGCTTAATTAAGAAGGAAACCAACACCGTGCCCTGATTTTAAAAAAAAGTATGTATGCATATTTCTATATGTAGAAAACAACCGCAGACAACAAAATTTGTATGACAATGCCAAGCAACTGAGTTTCTAAATAAACGGTTAGTAGTGTAATTAATATAGATTTGCAGAATGTGATTTAATAAAATTGGACTCAACGAATATTTAATACCTTGATAGGCACCAGGCATTACGTAAAGGGAAGACTCTTTTCGGAAATGGATTTTTCTCACGAATGGTGCCGTCGATCCTTCCCCGAGGACTTGGAGTTTTCTCTGCCTTTCGGGCTCAGTTGCTCGGGAGACTGAACCACGCGCCAGATCAGGCTAGGCAATGGTGTTCTTTCCAAGAATCACTTTGACCTTCTAAAGATGGCGCCAAATCCTTATCAGACTCACCCCATAACCTCCTTTATGGCCCCCACTTCCTGTCCAAAGATCCAACTTCTGTCCGAAGTTTAAACGGAATACATGTTATGTTAGTGAGATTTTTCTGTGACGGGAGTTCTTATAAGTATATAAAAATAGTATGAGTTTCGGGTATCTCGAGGTTTTCCTATCATCCGGGGCTCACAATTTCCCTTTCGATGTAGAGAGAGCGGGGTTTTGATCAGGCGCGCGCCGAGGGCAGCCTCTACTTCAAGCGGTTTTCGGCGGCCGAGCCAAGACCCAAGAATCATCGGAGGCTCAAAATGGCGACGTCGGCTGCAGCCTCGGCTTCAGAATCAGAGGCTGAACCCAAAGCTGGGCCCAAGGCTGAGGGAGAGGAGGATGAGGCTAAGTCCACGAGGACGAGGAGGAAAGTGTTATCTCGGGCTGTGGCCGCTGCGACATATAAGACCATGGGACCAGAGTGGGATCAGCAGGAGGAAGGCGTGAGTGAGAGCGATGGGGACGAGGAGTACGCCATGGCTTCCTCGGCCGAGAGCTCCCCCGGGGAGTATGAGTGGGAGTACGACGAAGAGGAGGAGAAGAACCAGCTGGAAATCGAGCGGCTGGAGGAGCAGGTGTGCCCGGGGTGGGCAGCGGGCTCTTTCCCTCAGGCTCCCAGGTCCCGGTCCTCCCCTCATCCGATTGCGCCTGGGACGCCTTCTTGGTCTGCCGCGGTAATAAAGCCGCCGAAACTCACCGTAGCTCCCATCATATGAGCACTTTTTGCGTGCAGGGTGCTTTGCAAGCGTTACTCCATTGAATCTTAACAAGGACCCAGTGAAGGAAATAGAGTTATCCCTGTTTTACTGAAGTCAACAGAGGCTCGTGGAGGGAAATCTCTTCTTCAAGATTACACGTCCTACAGGTGGCAAGTCAGGCTTCAAAATTTAACTCTGAACTTGTTAAGTTAGGAAATAGTGCTGTCATCATTGGCTAGCTTATCCCACTCATCATCACATCTTATTGTCAAAGTAACCAGTTGGGATTTCCATTTTTCCTTTTTATAAGTAAGAACGCTGAAATCTTTAATTCATTCAGCAAATACAGTGTGATTCTAGGTGCCAGGCTGACTATGTCCCTGCCTATATTGAAATCAGACTTCTAGTTCTGGGCCTTTTGATGAGCCAGCTCTTTTTGACCTTACTATTTTATTAAGATCACCTGTTTTAGTAGGAAGGGGAGGCTTGGAACTGAGAGATTAAGTCCTTGATAGTACACAGTTTAATAAGGGCCTCTGGCCTAATCCTCTTTGTCCTGGGGTTTAGATAATGATTTTTCCAATTTTACCAAACCTTCCTCCCACCTCATCATAATCCCACAGCCTCTAGTTCCTGCTGTAACTCCTGTTATAGTGGAGCATAATGATGAGTAACTTCTAAATAGACCTGTGAAAAACTCAGCCTTGCCATGTGTACGTGTTCCGTTTCTCATCCTTGAGTGTATTTTATGAAAGTTCGTGATTCGTTGTGATACCTGTTCATGTAACAAAAGCAAAGACTATCATTAGTTGTGTTTGAGTGCTGAAACTAAAAATAGCACCTCATGGTGCTTTAAGCAGGTTTGTCTGTGCATCTTGATGCAGTACAAAGAGTATTGCTTTGCAACTGTGCATCATTCACGTCATCTACTCAATAGTTAAAAGACCTTGGACAAGTTATTTCAAGTCTCAGAGCCTGTTTTAACCCAGTTGGTAAAATGGAAATTGTAATAGTGCCTCTCACAGGGCTGTTGTGGGGATTAAGTATGGCACATAGTAGGTGCTATGCAAAGGTCAGTTCCACTCTCCTTTCCCTGCCTTTCCTGTGATTGCACCAGTTGTTTCTTTCCACCAGGCCTCTGTTTTTTTCTCCACTCTCATTCTAGGTCCAGGTGGGTTGTAGCACTTTTCACACTGCTAGGGAGTTAGGAAATCAGCGGATCATTCTGTGCATTGGCTAAGCTTCCTCTTCCTTTAAAGCATCCTTTGTCACTAATGGTTTTCTGAGACCAGATAGACCAGAATATGTGTTTGTCAGTATTGATTGAACTTTGTGGAAATGTCTCTTTTAAATGCATTTATTAAACATGCTTTTGGAACACCTTTCCGTATATAGTATCTTCATTATTTTGACCTGAAACATTGAGTTTAGACCAAAAGCCACCTTAGAGGCAGATCCTCTATTTTAGTGATTTTTATACCTTTTTTCTTTTTTTTAAATTGGTATTCATGTGTGGGACACTTTCATAGACATTCCTGACACTAAGTAGCAAGGACTCCCCAGTCCCTTTCATACTGAAAAAGCCAGTGCGTTAAGAATGATAGTGTGAAGGTATAACCTTGAATGTTCTTTCTACAATGAAGAAGGTACGTCTTTCACAAACTTCACTTCTTTAGCTCTTGTTACTTGTGTGATAGTCTTTTTTTTTTTTTTTTTTAATTTAAATTAAAAAAAAAAAATTTTATGTTAGGTTCTGGAGAACAGGATTGAATCCCAGACCTCGTATGTGGGAAACTGGCATGGAACCTGAGCCACATCGGCTCCCCTGAGTTGGTTTTTCCATTTGTTTTTGCTTGTTTGTTTTTGTTGTTGATTAGGAGGCATCGGAACCAAACCTGGCACCTCCCATGTGGGAAACAGGTGCTCAACTGCTTGAGCCACATCTGCTCCCTGTGTGACAGTCTTATCAATTTTGAAATATCAGTATGTCATGTTAGCCCAATTGGAAACTGGAAATTTACTACTACTACTTCATGGAAACTGAGAATCAGTGGGGATTATAACACTCATGTCCTAACATTGCCCAGTGCCTTTTCAACCCCTCTGGTAATCATGGTATGGGGTAAATCTGTCAAATTTTATAAATCGTGACTAGAACCTTGTTAAAAGTTTTAAGGTTTTTTTTTTGTTGTTGAAATTATAGTTCATGTTCTTATCTGTTATTTCTTCTTTATTACCTTTTTGCATGTTATTTGATACATATAAAGTAGGTTACATCTGTAAAATATGAAGTATGGTGATCAGATGAACACCACTTAATACCCCTTCTTTTCTAAGAGTATCTGTGGGCTTCTAACCCTATTCCATTGCTCTGCATTGACCCCTCTGCCCTCCCTGCCAAAAAAAAAAAAAAAAAAAAAAAAAAGGGCAAAAAACCCAGACAAACCAGGTAGCTACTTTCTTGAATCCATGTGCTTCATTCTCTTACTTTTAGAACACATGTATAGTTTTATTACATACGTATGTATCCCTAAGCAATATAGCTTGCTTTTGTTTATTTCTGAGCCTTGTTAAAAGTGTTCTATAGTCTATATATAATCTTCTGGGACTGCTTTCACTCAGCATTGTTTGTAAGATTCATCCATGTTACTTGTAGCTGCAGGTCATTCATTTTTACTAATGTATCTGCTCCTGTCAGTGGGCATTTGGGTTCTTTCCAGGTTTTGTTTCCCCCCCCCCATTAGAAGTGATAATGAACATTTTTTTTACTGTTGAAAATGCTATTGTTGAACATGTGTAAGAGTTTCTCTAAGTCAGTGTTTTTCAAATTAGGAGTTAGAATCATGGATCATGAATTCATTTTAGTGGATACCACCAATGCCACCTCTGTCATACATTTTCTGTCGGCTTGGATTTGTTTCTGGGCTCTCTCCCGTTCCATTGGTCAGTTTGTCTATCCTGTGCCAATTCCATAGACTTACTATTGATGAGGCTTGCTATCTGGTAAAACAAATCCTCTGACTTTATTATTTTTTTTCTTCAGATGTATTTTGGCTCTCCCGTATAAATTTTAGAATAATTTGTCAGGGTCTGTGGAAACCCTATTGGGTTTTTTATTGGAATTGCATTGAATTTATGGATTGTTTGGGGGAGAATTGACATATTTGCCATATTGATTCTTCTCTCAGTGAACATGGTGTAGTGCTCAATTTATCTAGATCTTTGATATCTTTCAATAAAATTTAAGAACATTTCTCCATTCAGGTCTTGTACATCTTTTGTTAAATATATTCCTAGGTACTTTGTGTGTGTGTGTAGTTTTTTTTCCCTATTGTATATGGTATTTTTAAGCTTGCTGGTTTATAGAAATGTAACTGATTTTTATGTATTGCTCTTATTGCTTGCATCCTACCAACCTTTTTATTTCTAATGAAGTGTCTGTAGATTATTTTTGACTTATTATACAGTCATTATCTGGGAATAATTATAATTTTCACTCTTTTCTCTCCTTATGTCATTTTCTTTTTCTTGTCTGACCCAGCCTCAGACCTCTAGAACAGGGTTGAAAAGAAGGTAATACTGGGGATCTTTGTGTTGTTCCTGATTCTAAAAGACCTTGTAATGTTTCGTAATTAGGAGTCATATTTATTGTGGACTTTTGTAGATATTTTATCAGGTTAAGGAAATGCTTTTGTTTTCGTAGTTTGCTAACTTTTTTTTTTTTTAATTAACATTTTGTTTTTAATCATGAATGGACATTTTTAGCAAATGCTTTTTCTGCATTGAGATGGTCTTTTTTTTTTTTTTTTCTTTGAATCTGTTAATGTGGAAAACTACATAATTGGCTTTTCTTATTCCTGGAATAAACCCAGTTTGGTCATTATATATTATTATTTTTATATGCTACTGAATTGTTAATAACTTAATAGGGATTTTTATATTAGTGCTCTTGAGTGAGATTGGCCTATAATTTATTGAATTTTGTGTGCTAGACTTGTCTGTGAACAATACATGATACAAGTTGCCTGTTTCATGGAGACTTTAGATGATGGAAATAAGCATGTTAATAAGATGGAAGACTTCTTGTAGGAGGTGGGGGCTACTTTAGAAAGGTTGGCCAGGTCCCTCTGAGGTGATGACATCTGATCAATTATCCGAAAGTTGAGAAGGAATGGTCATGCAAAGAGCTGGGGGAGAGCCTTCCAGACTGAAGGAGCAGCTGGTGCCAAGCCCCTGAGGTCAGAGAGAGCTTAGAATGTTCAAGTTAACAGAAGTGGGACTCTGTTGAGGGGCCAGGGGTTTGAGATGTGGTTGTAGAGGTGGTCGGTCCTGGCATGCACACCTTCCAAATGAGGCAGGGATTTATGCATGGTTCCAGGGGCACTGGGAAGCCAAGGAAGAGCTTTTATTATTATAATTAACAATGAAAGGGAAGCAGATGCGGCTCAAGCTATTGGGCTCCCGTCTACCATATAGGAGGTCCAGGGTTCTATTCCCGGGGCCTTCTGCTGAAAAGCAAGCTGGCCTGTGAGGCGAGCTGGCCGGTGCAGGAGTGCTGGCGCAGCAAGATGACACAACAAAAAGAGACGCAGAAGAGAGACAATAAGAGACACAGCAGACCAGGGGGCTAAGGTGGTACAAAAGATTGAGCGCCTTTCTCCACTCTGGAAGGTCCCAGGATCCGTTCCTACCGCCTCAAGAGAAGACAAGCAGACACAAGAACACACAGAGAGCAGACAGCAAGCACAAAAAAACAATGAGGGGGAAGGGGGGACAGAAAAAAATAAATCAATAAATCTTAAAAAAACAGCAACAATGAAACATATTGGGCTCTTGTTTAAAACATATATATGTGTGTGTGTATATATAAAAATCTTATAATCCTTCATATTTGCATTCTGCAGATGGTTATTTTTTTTCCTCATTTAAAGATTTACTGGCTAGTTAATTGCTAAATTTTAATCTGAAGTTCAAGTTATCAAATTCATAGACTGTCTTTGTGTTGTAATGAAATAGCCAATATCTGCATTATTAGAGTACATTGTCAGATGACAGACTCTTACTTGAATGAAGTATAGGTGATTTGCTATCTCTTTATTGCGGAAATGTGCCACATGTTGGAAGGATAAACACTAATCAAGTCTTGGTGTACAGACTTGAGATAACTCCTACCCCAATTTATATAATAGCTTTTTTTTTTTTAAGTTAACATTTTATTTTGAGATAATTTTAGATACCCATGCTGTTATAAGAAATAATAGAGAGATCCTGTGTACCTTTTACCCAGTTCCCTGCAGTAGTTACATTTTTAATTTTTTTTAAAGAAGGGATTATCACTTTAATGAATATATTCTTCACTGGGCACTGTGCTCAGTGCTTTTATTTATTTTTAGTTTATTTTTATTTATTTTAGGAGGTACTGGGGATTGAATCCAGGACCTTATACATGGGAAGCAGGTGCTCAACCACTGAGCTACATCTGCTCCCCAATGAGAGTTGGTTTTTTCATTTGTTTGTTTGTGTTTAGGAGGTACCAGGAATTGAACTCAGGACCTCATACAGGGGAAGCAAGCACTCAACCACTTGAGCTACATCTGCTCCCAGTGGTAACATTTTGCAAAAATGTAGTACAATATCACAGCCTGGATACTGACAACAGACACAGTCAAGATACAGAACAGTGCCATCACCTTAAGGATCCCTCCTGTTGCCCTTTTTATAGCCACTGTTCCTGCCCTCTGTCACCCACTAATCTGTTTTGTTTCTATAACTGCCATTTCAAGAATGTTATAGAGTCGATGTGTATGCCGTGGGCACTGCAAGTCGCCTTCTGCAGCCATGGGTGGTACCCGGCACTGACAGAGATCTGGACCCAGTGGGCAGAATGGAGAATGAGGTGTGCCTCCCAGGCCTTATCAGGCCATCAAGCTGTGGAATGAAATTACCACATCTTTTCCATCAGAAATGCCTCTAAGGAAACACAGGCAACACTTTAAAAAATATGGCAGCTGTTTCACAGTAGGTCAAGCAGTGGATTGGCTATATAACCTCTTAAGAAATAATAACTTTTGTCCTGAAGTTGCAAGGCAACAGGCTTTTCAACTGTTAAGAAATTTTCTTAAGTGTCATGTAATTGAAGAAATCAAAGGTAGATGGAGATCAGAAAATCTTGATGACAACAATCACCTATTAAAATTTCCTACAACTTCTCCACTTAAAACTTTTTCATGAAGGTATCCAGAATGGAGAAAAAACAGTTTAAAGAACTTATTTAATAATAAAGATAAATTTAAAAAAAAGATTTATTTATTTATTCCCCTCGTTTTTGTGTTCGCTGTCTTGCTCTCTGTGTCCATTCGCTGTGTGGTCTCTATGTCTGCTTGTCTTCTCGTCTCGTCTTCTCTTTAGGAGGCACTGGGAACTGATCCTGGGACCTCTGATGTGGGAGAGAGGTGCTCAGTCGCTTGAGCCACCTCAGCTCCCCGTTTGTTGTGTCTCTCATTGTCTCTCCTCCTTGTCCCTTTTTTTTTGTTGTGCCAGCTCTCTGCATGGGTCAACTCTTCCCCCCGGGCCAGCTCACTTTCACCAGAAGGCCCTGGGAAATGATCCTGGGACCGTGGTAGACGGGAGCCCAATTGCTTGAGCCACATCCACTTCCCAAGATAATTTTTTTAAAGTACGAAACTCATCTTGTACAATTCCTGAAAAGCATGGATTACATTTCTCCCAGGGAAATACAGAGAAAATAAAGTGTGAAATAATTGATGAAGATCAAGAAAACTTAGTTGAAAATACAGAAATAAGCCAGGAAGATATCGAAGAAGTTTGGAGATATATTCTTCTGATCTAGTGTGCTATTTCTGGAAGAAGCCATAAATCCAAGACAAGTTATTCCTCAGTGTTTAATGAATAACATGATCAATACAAGTAAACACAGAGTGGTTATATAACCAGACCAATCAAGTGAACTCCCTCACTAGGTATTATCTACCATGACGTACCTAGCAAACTGGCCAAGAGTAATATGAATAACCCAACTTACGCTGGATTTGAAAGAGATGTATTCAGAATAATTTCAGATTATTTTTTAGATCTTCCTGAGCCTCTGCTTAACTTTGAGTATTGTGAATTATTTGTGAATATTTTGGTTGGTTGTGGCTACATCACAGTTTCAGATAGACCCAGGGAGTAACATAAAATCCAAACTGATCCACAGTCTTCAGAGTTCCTTCACCTAAACAGTTTGCATTCCTTCAGATCGACTGAGTGTCTTCCTCTCAGACTGCTTCATAAAGACAAAAATAAAGAAAAATCAGAGACTATTGAGAGAATGCAGATAAGTAATCAATGATTTCAAGAAAGATGTGCTAGGAAAATGCAGCTAGTTAATTTAAGAAACAGAAGACTCAGTGCTAATGACGTAATGGGAGGAAGTTGTAATTTAATAGGCGTAAGTAGTATGCATGTTCTACCTTCTAACATCAGACCAAGGTTCTTTTCTTTGGAAGGAATTGTAAATGTGCCAGGGAGTTCAAGTAAAGAGGCCTCCAGTATCTTCCATCAATCTTTTCTGAACGTAGAAGGACAAACTAATAAACAATTTTTAGAGTCTAAGCCCAAACAAGAATCTTCATTCAGAGGAAGATATTCAAAAGCCACCGTGTGTTGCTTTTAAGAGAACCTCTACTTTGTTCAAGACCAAGAGGAGTTGTGTAGTGGGGGAATGCAAGCTAAAGCCTTGTAGATGTCAGTTTGCTTTTAAGTAGTAGTATAAGAAAGAATAGCTATATCAATATGCCAGTGGCTGAAATTAACATCAAATCATATCAGTCATCTTGGACAAGGCAGCACAAGTGTGCAAACAGCTATGGAAAATGAACCTGAAGAGTCTAGTGCCACAAACAATAAAAGACTACAAAAGTACAATAGAACTTTCAGAAAATTCTTTTGCTCCAGCTTCTTCTATCTTGACTGGCCCACAAAGTTGGTTGCAGCCTCATTTAAGAGAGGGTTTTCATCAATGCACTACGATTATGTTGCTTGTTACTTCCCCCACCAAATCGTAGAAAGCTCCAGCTTTTAATGTGTGTGTATGATTTCATCTATGAATCAAATGCTAATATGCCCAAACTTCATGATGCAATGGGTACAAGATCGTTGATGATACACACTTTTTCTCCGTGTGTCCTGTGCTACGCTGATGAAGTGGATCTTGATGAGCTGCTTGCTGCAAGATTAGTTTCTTTCTTAATGGATCATCATCAGGGAATTCTTCAAGTACCCTCTTAAAATTGCAGTGGAGAAACATCTTGACTATTTAAGAAAGAGTCATTAAAAATCCTGCAGATGGACTGCTTGCTTCTTTGCCAACTTATTCATAAGCAGATTAGTAGGAATTTGATGAACAAAGTTTCTCTCAAGCAGCAATTGCAGAACTTTTAGAGAATATTATTTAAAATAAGAGTTTTAGGGAAGTGGCTGTGGCTCAATCAGTGGGGCTCCCGTTTACCATATGGGAGGCCCCGGGTTCGGTTCCCAGGGCCTCCTGGTGAAGGCAAGCCCGCCTGCACGGCGTGGTTGGCTGACCCAGCGAACACAAGCAGCAAGGGGGGGATAAATGAATAAATAAATAAAATCTTAAAAAATAAAATAAGGGTTTTAATTAATACAGGAGAAAAGAAAAAAACTAAAACAGTTTCAGAAAGAATATCCATTGATATATCAGAAAAGATTTTCAGCCACAGAGTGTGAAGCAGCACTTTTTGATGACAAATCTACAATTAAGCAACCAATGCTGATTTTATGAAAACCAAAGTTTTGTAGTCTAAGATACTAACTGAATTAAAAATTATGTAATACTTATGGAATTTTGATAAATAAGCCATATCTGAGAATCTTATAAAAAGGAAATTTACTCTTAATAAGGTTTTCCTAAATAAGCAAACTATATATAAGGAGGTATCAAAATAGTTTAATAAACACATTTTCATTGTGCTCACTAACTTAAATCTCAACTAAGAGCAAATAATAGTGGAATAAGTGATAGCAAATATTTAATCAGAAATAATCTTCTCTCTTTTGTACAACTATTTGGAAAAGCTGTCACAATGTGTGCTAGAATTTTATTTACATTTTGAATGCTGACATAAATTCTTCAGGTTTAAGCTGTAATTCTGTTTTTAACAGAAAATAACTTATCTGCACATGTGCTTATGCATATTAGCTAAGGTACTACGTGTTTAGTGTTATTTCTTTGTTTAACACTATTGGAAAAGTCAATTAATTCTTAACAGTTAAGAATTAATTTTTCTAATCTTGATCTATTCAATATGTGTGATTTTATGCCATATATAAAAATATATGTATGTATACATATATATAATGAGAGTTTGGTTTTGCCTTAAACATGTATCAGTAATTTCATTTTCTCAATAAATATCTTTTTTTTTTTTGAGGTACCTGGGACCTTGTCTGTGGGAAGCCGGCGCTCAATCTCTGAGCCACATTGGCTTCCCTGAGTTAGTTTTTTTGCTTGTTTTGCTTGTTTGTTTTTTTTAGGAGGCAAAGGTTACTGAACCTGGGACCTCCCATGTGGGAGATGGGAACTCAACTGCTTGAGTCATACACATTCCCTAAATATCTTTTGAACTCTTAAAAAGAATATTATATAAATGGAATCATACTGGAATCAGTATATAAGCTTTTGGGATTGGTTTTTTGCACTGAGCATAAATCCCTCGAAATTTATCTGAGTTGTGTGTATCAATCGTTCATTCCTTTTTGTGACTGGGTGGTATTCCATGGTTTGAATGTACCACAGTTAACCACCCGCTAAGGACATCTGGGTTGTTTCCAGTTTTTGACTATTAGAAATAAAACTCCAGTGAACATTCATGTACAGGTGATTGTGTGAACATATTTTAATTTTTCTGGGGAAAATGTTGAAGAGTACAATTTGTTGGATATTTAGTGCATGATTTCTGTGTGTTATCTTGTATCCTGTGACCTTGCTGAACTCACTTATTAGTTCTAGGAGCTATTGTTGTTGTTGTTATTATTATTAATATTCCTTGATGAGATTTTCTATGTAGACAATCATGCCTGCAAATTTTGACAGTTTTATTTCTTCCTCTCCAATCTACCTTTTATTTCTTTTTCTTGCTTTATCACACTGGATAGAACTTCCAAAAATTTGTTAAAAAAGAGTGGCAAGAGTGAAATCTTTGCCTTGCTCCTGATTTAAGAGGCATTCAATCTTTTATCATTAAGAATGATGTTAGCTGTAGGTTTATTATAGAGGCTCATTATCAAGTTGAGGTAGTTACCTTTTATTTTTTTTTTTTTGAGAGAAGTTTTAGATTTACAGAGAAATTACACAGAAAGTACAGAGAATTCTCATAAAATACTACACACCACACACATATTTTCCCCTATTAACATCTTACATTAATGTGGTACATTTGTTAAAATTGATGAACCAATACTGTAGTATTGATATTAACCAAAGTCTGTAGTTTACATTATGGTTTATACTTTGTGCTGTACAATTTTATAGGCTTTGAGAAATGTACAATGTCATGTGTCTGTCGTTATAGTATCATACAAAAAGAACAGTTTCACTGCTCTAAAAATGTCCTGTGGTCCACCTATTCATCCCTTTCCCTCCCCTCTGAACCTCTGGCAACCACTATATTTATATCAATGTTACAAGTTACTCTGTTAACACAAGATAATAACTACAGTAACAATAAATCTACTTTGGTCCAATTCATTCCTCAATCTTGAGAGATTTGGTATGATGTCCACTCTGACTACATTAGGCTGAGATACTCTATTCTTGAATTGCTGAAAAAAATTTTTTTTTGAGGTACCAGGGCTGGGGATTGAACCCAAGAACTCATATGTGCTCAACCACTGAGTTTTTGTTTTTTTTCTTTATTTCTTTGCTTGTTGGTTTTTTTTTTTTTTTTTTTTTTTAAGGAGGTACTGGGGAACCCAGGACCTCCCATGTGAGAAACAGGTGCTCAACCACTTGAGCCACATCTGCTCCCCTTGCTGAATTTTTAATCATGAATAGTAGTTGAATTTTGTCCAATACTTTTCTGCATCAATTGATAAGATCATATGGTTTTGGGAAGCGGCTGTGGCTCAATCAGTAGGGCTCCCGTTTACCATATGGGAGGCCCCGGGTTCGGTTCCTGGGGCCTCCTGGTGAAGGCAAGCCCGCCCGCACGGTGTGGTTAGCTGACCCAGCGAGCACAAGCAGCAAGGGGGGGATAAATGAATAAATAAATAAAATCTTTAAAAAAAAAAAAAAAATTCCACTTGGTCATGGTATATAATTCTTTTTATATGTTGGATTTGATTTGCTAATATTTTTATAGAAGATTTTTATGACTCAAGTTCATGATAGATACTGGTCTATAGTTTTCTTTTTTGTACTGTCTTTGGTTTTAGTATAGGGTATGCTGGCCTCAAACTGAGTTGGGAAGGGTTCCCTCTCTTTTCTGTTTTCTGGAAGAGGTTCTGAAAACTGGTGTTGCCATCTTTAAACATTTGGTAGAATTCTCCAGTGAAACCATATGGGTTTGAAGATTTCTTTTTTTGGGAGCTTTGAAATTATGGATTCAACTTTTTAAAATTGTTATAGAATTCTTCAGATTATGTATTTGATCTTGGTTGATTTTGGTAGTTTGTGGTTTTTGAGGAATTGGTTCGTTTCTGCTAAGTTGTTGAATTTATGAGTATAAAGTGTTGTGTAGTATTCCCTTACTATCCTTTTAATAGCTGCAGGTTCTGTGGTGATACCCTTTGTTTCCTGATATTGGTGATTTGTGTCATCTTTTAAAATTTTTGTCAGTCTAGTTTATCAACTAGATTGATTTTTTTTTCTCTCTCAAAAAACCAGCTTTTTGTATCATTGATTTTTCTCTGTTATTTTCCTATTTGCAATTTCATTAATTTCTGCTCTTATCTTTATTATTTCTTCCCTTCTGCTTGTTTGGGATTATTTTGCTCTTTTTCTAATTTTTTGAGGTAGGAACCTGTATTATTGATTTGGGACCTTTCTTTTCTAAAATGCATATTTAATTCTAAAAATTTCTCTTTCTGCTCTGCTTTAGCTGCATCTCACCTATTTTGATATGTTGTTTTCTTTTTCTTCCAAGTCTGTGTATTTTAATTTTCTTTGAGATTTCCTCTTTGACCCATAGTTTATTTGTAAGTGTATTGCTTAATTTCCAAGTGTTTAGAGATTTTCCTGTTGTCTTTGTCAATGATTTCTAGTTTGATTTCATTACAGTCAGAAAACATACACTGTGTAATTTCATTTCTTTTATAATTTGTTGTGGTTTGTTTTATGGTCCAGTTATGGTCTTTCTTGGTGAATGTTCCAGGTACACTTGAGAAAATTGTATATTCTTCTGTTAGATGGAGTGTTCTATATATGTCAATCAAATCCTTTTGCTTGTTGGTGATGCTGAGTTCTTCTATATTATTATGTTTTTCTACCTACCAGTTCTCTCAGCTTCTTGAAAGAGGGGGTGTTGAAGTCCCCAAATATAATTATGGATGTTCTATTTTTCCTTTTCTGTCAGGTTTTTTGTTTGTTTGTTTGTTTTTTGAGGTACTGGGGATTGAAGTGGGACCTTGTATGTGGGAAGCTGGTACATACCACCAAGCCACATGGGCTTCCCTAGTTGTTTTTTTTTTTTTAATATACTTTTTTATTTTTTTTAAAGATTCTTAGATTACATAAATGTTACATAAAAAACATGGAGGTTTCCCATATGCCCCACTCCCTACCCCTCACACATTTTCCCACATTAACAACATCCTTCATTAGTGTGGTACATTTATTACAATTAATGAGCACATTTTGGAGCATTGCTACTAAGTGTGGATTATAGTTTACATTGTAGTTTATACTCTCTTCTGCAGAATTTTGTAAGTTATGGCAAGATATATAAGGGCCTGTATCTGTCATTGCAATGTCATTCAGGATAATTCCCAAGTCCTGAAAATGTCCCCATATTACACCTGTTTTTCCCTCTTCCTCCCCTCAGAACCTCCAGTGGCCACTGCCTCCACATCAATGATATAAGTTCTTCCATTGCTAGAATAACAATAAGTCTATAGTAGAATACCAGTAAGTCTACTCTAGTCCATTGTTCATTCCCCAATCCTGAGTATGCTGGGATGGTGATGCCCACTCCACCTCTAATTGAGAGGCGGCTTAGAGCCCATGGGACAGATTGATGGCACTATCTTGCTTGCAGTTGCAGACTCTCTCTGTTTCTTGGGATGGTTGTTGTCCATCATCATCTCCTTGTTAGTTGTCCTGGGTGACCCTGAGTTGGTTTTATTGTTTGCTTTGCTTGTTTGTTTTTGTTTTTTTCAGGAGGCACCAGGAACTGAACCCAGGACCTCCCATGTAGAAGGCGGGTGCTCCACTGCTTGAGCCATATCCACTCCCTCTTGTGGTTTTCTTTGCTCTGATATTTCATATGTTAATATAACCACGTTTGCTTTTTTTTTTTTTTTTTTTTTAATGTTTGTACGGTATATTTTTCCATCCTTTTACTTTTACTTTCAACCAACCTATGTCAATGAATTTTTTTTTTTTTAAAGGCGGTACTGGGGATTGAACCTGGGACCTTGTACATGAGAATCAGGTGCTCAACCACTGAGCCATATCCCCTTTCCTGTCATTGAATTTGAAGTAAGTTTTTTGTAGTCAGCATATAGTTGGATTGTGCTTTAAAAAAAAATCTAGTCTGCCATTCTCTGCCTTTTAATTGGTGTATTCAGACCATTTACATTTAAAGTAATTATTAATACCTTAGGTCTTAAGTCTGCCATTTTATTATTTGTTTCTGTTTGTTTCCTCTGTTTCTTGTTCTTCTGTTTCTCTTTTCTTGTCTTCCTTTAGGTTACTTGAAAATTTCTTAGGGTTCCATCTGATTTATTTCTAGTATTTTTAGGCATATTGCTTTGTATAGTTTTCTTAGTAGTTGCTCTGGATATTACAATATACATATTTGACTTACAGTCTACTAGGATCTTTTACCACTTTAAGTGAAGTCTGGAAACCCTTATTTCCATTAGGTCCTCTTACCATCCCCTCTCTTAAATATCATTGTCTTGGGTATATACAGTCTTAGGAGAAGGATTGTCTATTGTACTTACCCGTATTTCTGCCTTTTCCATTCTTTCTTCCTTCCTGATGCTCCAAGATTCCTTCTTTTATAATTTCTTTTCTGTTTGAAGAACTTTGTTTAGCCATTCTTTTAGGATAGGTTGGCTAGTGACATATTCATTTAATTTTCCTTCATCTTTTAAAAATAATTTCTTTTAATTTTTATTTTGAAAAGTAACCTTTATCTACCTATCACTCAGCTTCCACAGATACCAACCTTTTGCCATTCTTGTTTGTCCAATGAGGGTTTTCATCTTTTTTTTTGTTTAGTAAAATGGTTCTTGAGATACACCTGGCATTGTGCTAAACACTTTATAAAATTACCTTTTAAATCTTTACAACAACTTTATGAGTTAGGAAATAGTATTATCCCCATTTTATAGATGAGGAAATGGAGGCTTAGAAAAGTTAATAACTTGCCTAAAGTTAGTAACTTATCATCATTAAAACGCCTCCTTTATTTCAGAGAGAACCCAAGTATGTTATAACAGAAACCAGTAACAAATTTGGGGGAGCTTTATGTTTATTATAAAAACCTCTTCTGTTATCACTTTGTCTTCCTCTTTCTGTAGGTAAGTGTTGCATGAAAGTTTCAGTGGCTTTTCCAGCTAACACATTTATTTTGAATTTTTGACAGATAAGTGTGTTGCCACCCACTGGTGACAAAAGCTAAATTATTTTGATGAGGGTATTTTAAATTTTAACGTCTGTTACTTTTCCATTTAGCTGTCCATCAATATCTATGACTACAACTGCCACGTAGACCTCATCAGGTTACTCCGGCTGGAGGGGGAGCTTACCAAAGTGAGGATGGCTCGCCAGAAGATGAGTGAGATCTTTCCTTTGACTGAAGGTAACACGTCAGCAGTCAGTCTGCTTTTATAAACACAGAAAATTGAAGAAGAGTGTGCCATTTTTTCCGTGTTGAAAGTAGGCATCCTTATAGAAAATTTGGAAAAAATAGTATACTGGAAAGAAGAAACCCCTGTATTCAAAGTCACTACTTTTTAGTGTATCTTATTGTAGTTTTTTTGCAAAACATAGTTGTGATCATATAACAATTAACATTTTGAATCCTGTTTTTTTTTATCTTAATGTTATAACAAAAATTTTCTATGTAAACTCCCTCCACCACCGTTTTTTCTCTGTTCTCTGTTCCAGTATTTATGTATTTAACCAAATTTCAGAACCAGAAACTTGTAAATATATTATAATTAAACTTCTAGGAATAATTTTTAAGGTTATTGTTTCGTACCGTAATCATTTCATAATAATTGGGCATTTGGTTGTTTTTACTTATTTGCTTTTTAGAAACAATTGCTCTGAGCATCCTTGTAATTAAATTTTCATGAATCTGTATAATTTTATCCTTTGGGCAGGAGTCAGAAAACTTGGTCCTAGATCCAACTATGTTTTCCCCTTACCTCCTGCCCACTCCTCCCAAAGCATAATTGCTAAGTATGGATGTTGAAATCAGATTGTCTAGATTCAATCCTGGCTATACATAGCATTTACTAGCTGTGTGACCTTACACGAACTATGTAAACATTCTAAGACTCAGTTTTCCCAGCAGTAAAATAAGAATGACAGTAGTTTCAGCTTTTCAATGCATGGATTAGATGAGCTGTTCTGTGCATAACACTTAACACATGCCTAGCTTGTTTTAAATACTTAGATAGCTGCTGCTATTATTAATCTTGCTATTACATTCCTTCCAGGATTATGATAAAAGTAGAAAGAGAAAATGTATGTGTAAGTACTTTGCAAAAAATCAGAATGCCCAACAGGTATAAGACGTTAATGATTTTAGTGATTTGATCGTATTTGGAAGCAAAGACCTTCTGTGTGTTGGTTCAGGTTTTAACAATTGCATTTTCATGAACCGCCATGTTGTATAAGTGGATGAAATGTTTGTGTGCTTATGACTTGTGGTAAAGTTCTCCGCCGTCAGCCTGCCCTTTGGTGAGGGAATGGTGATGTAAGAGTTGCTGTTTTCTCTTAGAGCTCTGGCTGGAGTGGCTACACGATGAAATCAGCATGGCCCTGGACAGCTTGGACAGAGAGCACGTGTATGACCTCTTTGAGAAAGCCGTGCAGGATTACATTTGTAAGTTCCCTGTGGGCATTTTCTAGGGTTCCCTGACTTCTGGTTGTGTCACCAGGCATCAGTCTCTGCTGTCTTGGATTGGATTGCGAGGTCTGCCCACAAAAGAGAGCACTAATCTAGCAATTAGAAAGATTTGAGTTCAGTTATTTTCATCACTGTCTGAGGTCTTCAGTTAATGAGGGTGTTTGGTTTTAGAATAAAAATAAAAGAAATATTTGTAGTAAGAGAATGAATATATTCAGGCCTAGCATTTATCTGGCAGGGAGAATGTACATGTGTGGGTAAAGGTTACTTTTAACACACTGAATGGTTTTTTTTTTTTAAGAGGTTTTGGATAGAATTTTTTTTTTTTTTAATATTAAAAAAAACTTAAACTATTAGTTTTGAAATACAGTATTCTATTCTTGTTATTTATGATACTGATGTTTTATAAAGTTGCAGCAAATACTTAGGTTCCTGCAAGCTTCTTATCATAACATTTCACCAACGGGTCAATATATAACCTTTTTAATGCATGTTTCCATTTAAAGATTCCTTATTTAATGTATATTGTTGACTCATTAACATTGAATTCATGGTCAGCAACACTACAACTCATGTTTGAATGAAGCTTATCTAACACACGGAGTTTTTCTCCCTAAGCACGTCACAGCTTTCTTGCTCTTAGGAACACCTAGACAACACTCAAGCACTATGCTTGGGGCCATTTTAAACAGGGAAATCACCAACAAAAAAGTACAAAAATGCTAAAAGTGTGTCACTGAATATACTTTGAAAGGGACACTTGCTTACAGTGTGGGACCTCAGCTGAGAACATGAGTGTTGGGTGGTTCAGATTTTTCACTGCTCTGTGCATGTCCATGAATGATTGCGAAAACACCTTGAGTATTGATTTTGGGGTTACTAGTAAATTTTAGTGAGTTGGTGAATTTGCAAATACAGAATCCTTGAATAATGAGAATAACTGTAATTATAAATTTTACAGGAAGTTGAAAAAATAGTCAGAGAATTCCTGTGTATCCTTCCCCCAGTTTCCACCAATGGGGAACATCTTACACAACCGCAGTACAAAATTAAAATCAGGAAATTGACTTTAGTAAGATGTGTGTGTAAAGTTCTGTGACATTTTATCACATGTGTAGATTTGTGTAACCACCACTGCCATCAAGATACAGTACTATTCCATCATCACAAAGATCTCTTGTTCCAAGCCCTCTACTAGGGTTGACATTTTGCTAAGGCAAGTGAAGTTGTAGAAACCTTAACTCCTTTTAAAGTCCCTTTACTCTCCCCCTCTTTCCTGTTTATAATATAATTACCTTAAATATTTTCTGTACATGCATTGATAACTACACCAGTCAATGTTATGGATAGAATGCTTTTAAAAAGCCTTTACAAAAATGTCCTTTTGAATTAACTATCCTTCTTCCCTATTTCTCATTATCCTCACTCCCTACTGTGAGCATTTCCCCTTGTGAGCAGCATTGATATGTAGAAGATAGACTCCCCTAAAGTAAAGAAGTTTTCAGGGAGACGGATGTGGCTCAAATAGTTGGGCGTCCGTCTCCCATATGGAGGGACCCGGGTTCGATACCCAGGACCTTCCGGTTAAAAAAAAAAAAAAAAAAAAAGTTTTCATGTGCCCTTACCAGCCCAGAAGATTAAAAAAAAATTAATAGTTTGAATAATGAAAATTATAAACATTTTAGGAATATAAGATTATAGTAAATGTGTTCATAAAAGCTTTGCTTGTACCTCTGCTACAATGCCAAACATGTGTCCTCTGTTAGAACCGCTGGTAAAAGTTAAGAGTACATGATATATGAGACAAACTCTGGCAAAACTGAAGTGAGAAATAGACATTTTCTACAATAATCGTTGGAGACTTCAACACCCCTCTCACATCATTAGATAGAACAACTAGACAGAAGATCAACAAGGAAACAGAGAACTTGAACAATATGATAAACAAGTTAGACCTAACAGACATATACAGAACACTGCATCCAAACTCAGCGAGTTATACATTCTTCTCAAGTGCCCATGGATCTTTCTCCAGGATAGACCATATGTTAGGTCACAATACAGCTCTCAATAAATATACAAAGATTGAAATTATACAAAGCACCTTCTCAGATCATAATGGAATGAAACTAGAAATCAATAACAGACAGGAAAAAAGGAAATTTGCAAATGTGTGGAGACTGAACAACACACTCCTAAATATTCGGTGGGTCAAAGAAGAAATTGCAAGTGAAATCAGTAAATATATTGAGACAAATGAAAATGAGAACACAACATATCAAAACTTATGGGATACAGTGAAGGCAGTCTAGAGAGGGAAATTTATAGCCCTAAATTCCTATATTAAAAAACAAGAGGGAAGCAGCTGTGGCTCAATCAGTAGGGCTCCCTCGGGAAGCGGCTGTGGCTCAATCAGTAGGGCTCCCGTTTGCCATGTGGGAGGCCCTGGGTTCGGTTCCCGGGGCCTCCTGGTGGGGGCAGGCTCGCCCGCATGGCGTGGTTGGCTGACCCGGCGAGCACAAGCAGCAAGGGGGGGATAGATGAATAAATAAATAAAATCTTAAAAAAAAAAAAAAAAAAAACAAAAAAAAAAAACAAGAAAGAGCTAAACTCAAAGATTTAACTGAACAACTTGAGAAACTAGAAAAAGAACAGCAAACCAATCCCAAAGCAAAAAGAAGGAAAGAAATCATAAAGATTAGAGCGGAAATAAATGAAAATGAGAACAGAAAAACAATAGAGAAAATCAATAAAACCAAAAGCTGGTTCTTTGAGAAGATCAATAAAATTGACAAACCCCTCGCTAGACTAACAAAGAAAAAGAGAGAGAAGATGCAAATAAATACATTCAGAAATGAAAGGGGGGAAATTACAAATGACCTCACAGAAATAAAAAGAATCCTAAGAGGATATTATGAGAAACTATATGCCAACAAACTAGACAACCTGGATGAAATGGACAAATTTCTAGAAACTCATAACCAACCTACACTGACACAGCAAGAAATACAAGAACCTAACAAACCAATCACAATTAAGGAGATTGAATCTGCCATAAAAAATCTCCCAGCAAAGAAAAGTCCAGGACCAGATGGCTTCACAGGTGAGTTCTACCAAGCATTTCTAAAAGAATTAACACCAATCCTGTTTAAACTCTTCCAAAAAATTGAAGAGGAGGGAAAATTACCCAATACATTTTATGAAGCCAACATCACCCTAATTCCAAAGCCAGATAAAGATTCCACAAGAAAAGAAAATTACAGACCAATCTCTCTCATGAACATAGATGCAAAAATTCTCAACAAAATACTTGCAAATCGAATCCAACAGCATATCAAAAGACTTATACAGGGGACGGATGTGGCTCAAATGGTTGTGTGTCTGTCTGCCATATGGAGAGACCTGGGTTCGATCCCCAGGACCTCCCAGTAAAATAAAAAATATATATATAGAAGGCGCATGGGCTGCCAGGCTCTGTGTGCCGGTGAGCCGCCAGGCCCCGGGAGCCATGCAGCAAGATGATGACGTAACAGGAGAGAACGCAGGGTAGAGACAAGACGAGATGCTCCGAAAGTTCCGAAAACCAGGAACCGAGGTGGCACAGGTGGCAGAACACCTCTCTCCTACATTGGAGGTCTCCAGGATCGAATCCTGGTGAAGAATGGAGGAGGAGGAGGATGAGAAGAGACGGCAGACACAGAGAATTGCCCAGCAAATGGACACAAAAACAGCAAATGGGGAAGGGGGGGTTTAAAATGGATAAAGTAAATAAATAAATCTTTAAAAAAAAAGACTTATACATCACGACCAAGTGGGATTTATTCCTGGTACGCAAGGCTGGTTCAACATAAGAAAATCAATCAATGTAATACGCCACATTAACAAATTGAAGGAAAAAAAACACATGATCATCTCAATAGATGCAGAAAAGGCATTCGACAAAATCCAACATCCTTTTTTGATAAAAATACTTCAAAAGATAGGAATAAAAGGAAAATTCCTCAGTATGATAAAAGGCATATATGAAAAACGCACAGCCAACATCATACCCAATGGGGAAAGGTTGAAAGCTTTCCTCCTAAGATCAGGAACAAGACAAGGATGCCCACTGTCACCATTGCTATTCAACATTGTACTAGAAGTTCTAGCTAAGGCAATTAGACAAGACAAAAAAATTAAAGGCATCCAAATAGGAAAAGACGAAGTACAACTCTCACTGTTTGCGGATGACATGATCCTGTATCTAGAAAATTTGAAGTATCCACAACAAAGCTACTTGAACTAATAAATGAGTTCAGCAAAGTGGCAGGATACAAGATCAACACGCAAAAATCAGTAATGTTTTTGTACACTAGTACTGAACAATCTGAGGAGGAAATCAGGAGGAAAATTCCATTTTCAATAGCAACAAAAAGACTCAAATACCTAGGAGTTAATTTAACCAAGGAAGTACAGGACCTATATGCAGAAAACTACAAAACAATGCTAAAAGAAATTAAAAAAGACCTAAACAAATGGAAAGACGTTCCATGTTCATGGATTGGAAGACTAAATATCGTGAAGATGTCAATTTTGCCCAAACTGATTTATAGATTCAATGCAATACCAATCAAAATCTCAACAGCTTACTTCACAGAATTAGAGAAAGCAATTACCAAATTCATCTGGAAGGGTAAGTGCACCCGAATAGCCAAAAGCATTCTAAAAAAGGAGCAATGTGGGAGGAATTTCACTGCCTGACCTTGAAACATATTACAAAGCTACAGTGGTCAAAACACCATGGTACTGGCATAAAGATAGACATATCGATCAGTGCAATAGAGTTGAGAATCCAGAAATATACCCTCACCTATATAGTCAACTGGTTTTTGACAAACCTACCAAGTCCACGCTGATGGGAAAAAAACAGTCTCTTCAACAAATGGTGTTGGGAGAACTGGATATCTATAACCTAAAGAATGAAAGAGAACCCCTATCTCGCCCCCTATACAAGAACCAACTCAAAATGGATCAAAGATCTAAATATAAATGCCAGGACCATAAAACTACTAGAAGAAAATGTAGGGAAACATCTTCAAGACCTTGCAGCAGGTGGTGGTTTCTTGGACCTCACACCCAAAGCACATGCAACAAAAGAAAAAGTAGATAAATGGGACCTCCTCAAAATTAAACACTTTTGCACCTCACAGGACTTTGTCAGAAGGGTGAAAAGGCAGCCAAGTCAATGGGAAAAAATATTTGGAAATCACATATCTGATAAGGGTTTAATATCCAGGATATGTAAAGAGATGTTACAATTCAACAATAAAAAGACAAATGACCCAGTTGAAAAATGGGCAAAAGACTTGAATAGACATTTCTCCAAAGAAGAAATACAAATGGCAAAAAAACACATGAAGAAATGCTCAACATCATTCATGATTAGGGAAATGCAAATCAAAACTACAATGAGATATCATTTCACACCTATCAGAATGGCCACTATTAAAAAGACAGAGAACTACAAGTGTTGGAGAGGATGTGGAGAGATAGGAACACTTCTTCCCTGTTGGTGGGAATGCAGAATGGTACAACCGCTATGGAGGGCTGTTTGGCAGTTCCTAAAGAAGTTGAATATAGACTTGCCACATGACCCTGCAATACCACTACTGGGTATATACCCAGAAGAACTGAGAGCAGTGACACGAACAGACATCTGCACACCGATGTTCATAGTCAGTTATTCACCATTGCCAAAAGTTTCCATCAACAGATGAATGGATAAACAAACTGTGGTCTGTTCACACGATGGAATATTATGCAGCTATAAGAAGAAATGAAGTCATAAAGCATATGGCAACATAGATAAACCTGGAGGACATTATGTTGAGTGAAGCAAGCCAGACACAAAAGAACAAATACTGTATGAATGCATTCCTATGAACCAAATATATAGTATAACATATTGTTTGATTAAAAAAAAAAAAAAAAAAAATTTAGAAGTATCCATTACATTTAATTGAGAAATGTATATATTTATTCATCTGTGTTTACTTTTTAGTTTTTAATTGTTTATATTTTCAATTATTAAATGTACAAAAAAAAATTAAAAAAATGTTAAGAGAAAAAAAAAAAAAAAGTACATGATATTCCTGTGTTCTCTGATGATCTCATACCCTTTTCTTGAGTCTCAGTCATTGTAATAGCATCAGCTCTTTTTCTTTGATGATCTTTTGTCTCTCCCCACATTAATGATTTTTTGGTCTTTTGTGGTTTGCAGTTGGCTTTGCTGTCAGCCTTCATTGTCATAAGTACTGATGTCAGTGTGTCTTACCTTTCCACCAACTGTTTCAGGTCTCCTGTGGGTCAGGAAGCTGGATCCCTGCCACCAGGATGACTGAACAGTCTTAAGACCCTGCATTCAGGAAGCCAGATAATCAACCTTCTTAGAATTATATCTCATAGTTAGTTTTAGAAGAGGGCCCAAAGGGCTCTTGTATTATTTCAGGAGCTTTAGAGCATGGAAATTGTGGCACTTTTGAATCTTCAGAAGCCACTTTTGCCTCTTTGTGCAGTCTTTTTTTTTTTTTTTTTTTTAAATTTTATTTTTTTTTCATTTTTCCCCCCCCTTGCTGCTTGTGCTCGCCGGGTCAGCTAAGCACGCCGTGCGGGCGGGCTTGCCTTCACCAGGAGGCCCCGGGAACCGAACCCGGGGCCTCCCATATGGTAAACGGGAGCCCTACTGATTGAGCCACAGCCGCTTCCCAATCTTTGTGCAGTCTTTAGCAAAGCCTTGTGCCTGTTTTGGAGCCTGGGATCTAGTGACATATTCTTTAGTTTGCCTCTTAAGTCATTGTGGACTCTGTACTCTTGTTTTTTCTGAATTTACAATACTTTTCACCATATTTTCCTCTCTAGATTATATGAATGTTGGCAGAAGACATGATGTAATCTATTGGAAAATTACCTTCTATTTAGAGGAGGAGCTCTTTCATAGACCATATGTAAACTGTCAGACCATTTGTCTTACCCTCACGAAGGACCTCAGATCCAGCAGCTAGTTCATTTACATTTTTATTTTGCAGCCCATATGGCAATTTCGTATTTGTAAGTGAAAACAGAGTAGCTAATAAAACTTTGGTTAAGTTCTTTGAAATAGGCTTCCCAGTGAAAAAGCAAGCCTCAAGAAAATATAATTCTCAAATTGGTTTATTTATCTTTTTAGTATTTTATTTTAAAAAGTTAGCATTTAGGCCTTTGAAATTATTTTCAGATCTTGAAAAGTGACTCAATAGGCAAAATGTTTACTAAGAATCAATGCATTCATAAAGAGTTAAATTAATTAGTCTGGTCTTAAAGCTATGGGAATATATAAAAAGTTTAAAAAGAAAGCAAAAAGGAGCAAAGACACCAAGGACTTATTTCTTTTTTGCTTAAACATTAAAAATACAGGTTTACATTACAGATTTCTGATAACAGGATTGGTGATGTTCTTTCTGTTTGACAAGAGGGCTTAAAATGAATCAGCATTCAAAAGTTGAAAGATCTTAGACTTTGAAATCTTTCTGTAGACTGACTCAAATTCGTAACTATTTTCACTAAAATCTGTTAGTGGATTTCTTCAGTTTTAATAAATAATGGCCAATTATGTATTACCACCTGTCATATACTGTTTATGCAGTGAAAGCTCAATTATTCACTTTGTGGGAACATCATTTAAGATATTTTTTCTTCAGGCTACAGAATTAGTGTAGGTAAATTGAGATTATTGACGATGCTCTTAGCTCTTTGCATGAATGAATTCTTTTTTCGTGGATAAATTTCTTCTGTTATGTATCAGTTTCAACTTGGGGAATTTTATATCCAAAATAAAAGAAACTTCTTATTTTTAGGTCCTAACATATGGTTAGAGTATGGCCAGTACTCAATCGGTGGAATTGGCCAGAAAGGGGGCCTTGAGAAAGTTCGCTCTGTGTTTGAAAGAGCTCTCTCATCCGTCGGTTTACACATGACCAAGGGACTGGCCATATGGGAGGCCTATCGAGAGTTTGAAAGTGCGATCGTGGAAGCTGCTCGGGTAAGTGCCCGGGTCTGTGCCCGGGTCTCAGTGACCTATGCTTGCATTTGAATAGACAAGGGCTGTCTTTATAAATGGTTTTGAAAGTATTGTTTTGAAAGAAATGTCATAAGATGAGTCTTTTTTTTTTTTTTTTTAAAGATTTTATTTATTTATTCATTTATCCCCCCCTTGCTGCTTGTGCTCACTGGGTCAGCTTACCACGCCATGCGGGTGGGCTTGCCTTCACCAGGAGGCCCCGGGAACCGAACCCGGGGCCTCCCACATGGTAAACGGGAGCCCCACCGATTGAGCCACAGCCGCTTCCCAAGATGAGTCTTATAGCTAGCACAGTTTACAAAATGGTCTTCTCTAATCCCTTAGTGGGTGGGTAGTAAAATAAATAAGATCAGCAGTCTTTATGGAATATGCAAGCATAGTTTCTTTGACGTAAAAGCAGGTGATTGCAATTTTTTTCTTGATGTTTAAAGTACTACTAAGTTAGTTACATGGTCCCATGTGAATGTATAGGAATAACCACATCACTCCAAAAAAATCATGTCCAATAATAACTGGAGGCTTGACCCCCTTAATGTGCATTTAGTTTCGACTATGATTTGTAGAATTTTATGGCAGTGTCCACTCTCCACTGTGTTGATGTGTGTGCACGAAGTTATTGTTTGGACACAGCGGAGCCCTCTAACAGTTACACCATTATTAAAGTAGCTCCTTTCAATTCTTCATTATGTCCCTGTTCAGACATCTACTGTAGGGCCTTTAAATCACCCTTGAATGAAGGGGTCTAGGCTGTCTCGTTTGCCTGGGCTTTGTAGCTCCCTCTAGTGGCAGACATAATCCCTGCATAGACTCTGCTCCCCACTGTCTGGACTCCTGCTGTCCCCTGAATATTCTTGTACTTTCTTGCCACTGTACTGCTCAGGCTGTTCCTTCACCTGGGCGTCGGTTTCCTTATCTGGCTGTATCTGGAGAGCCTACAGACTCATCCCAAATGCCAAGAGTCTTCCCTTATTCCCTCTCTCTGTAACAAGGAACTCACCCTAAAACCAGCACAAAGCAGTGTGATCTACTTCTCTGAAAATGAATAATACTTTGGTACTTTTGATGCTATGACACTTTGTTTTTATACTTAATGTTCTGTCTCATTATAGTCTTTTGGATACACTTATAGTCCTTCTCCTTTATCCCCATTATAAATACTTAGAGGCAGGGAGAACATTTATTTTTGTACCCCTTGCAGCATTTGGCACAATACCTCATGTATACGAGGGCATATAATTTTTTTTAGTATGAACTGAAAATTTGTTGAAATATTTTTTGAAGTAGGAGGAACCAAAGTTTGTCATTTACTACTAATTTGCTTCTTTAGCCTATAGCTGGCTTCCTTTCCCCTTTTGACCGGGAACAAACCTTTGATTCACAGCTTGAGAAAGTCCACAGCCTCTTCCGGCGACAGTTGGCCATCCCTCTCTATGGTAAGAGAAACCACCATGTCAACAGCCAATCCTTTGTGGTTTTCAGAATGCTTTGGGGTATGTCATGTAATTAGACTTTTCACAGCCTCCTATGAGGCAAGTAGGGCTGGTGTCCCTATTCTCAGTGGACGGGATTCTTGGTAAAAACATATCTTAAATTGTTAAAGCTCAAGACGGGTGTAAGCATGAGAGGCAAGACTAGAAGCCAGAGAGATTTTTTTTTTTTTTAGCTTTTTTTTGTACATTTAATAATTGAAAATATAAACAATTAAAAACTAAAAAGTAAACACAGATGAATAAATATATACATTTCTCAATTAAATGTAATGGATACATTATTTTTGAATCAAACAATATGTTACACAATATATTTGAGTCATAGTAACGCATTTATACAGTATTTGTCCTTTTGTGTCTGAAGCCAGAGAGATCTTAACTACTCTTAAGACACTCTTGGAAAGGGGGAGATAGTGTCCCTGAAGGAAATAGGGCAACTGGCATCCTGTATTTCCTGGGGAAACTCCATTGGATAAGAGTTCCATTATTAAGCATTTTCTCTTCAAGAGTAACCTCTTTTTTTTTTTAACAAATCAATTTTATTGATATATATTAATAAAGCATACAGTTCATCCAAAGTGTACAATCAGTAGTATTTGGTATAATCACATAGTTGTGCGTTCAAGAGTAACCTCTTTCCATAACAGAGTAGAGATTTTATGTGGACTTACTTCATTCCTCTGTGAAGATGATTTTGTTCAGATGCATAGTCAATTAGAATTATTCATATCTGAATTTCTTGGGGTTTGAGTGAATATATTTTGGCAAACCAGAGCTTTTGTGGCACTGTAGCTGAGGATGTGCAGTGCTGGGAAGATTTTTTTAGGATATGAAGTGAGTTTGTCACTGTCATCTTGTCTTTTTCCCTCGGCATAATTATGCAGTATATATACTCAGCCTCTGGGCAACTTGCTTGAGCCAGGTCTTTCTTCTCTTTTCACTTGAGGTTTATTTATAACAAATTATAAAGTGGCTGTCTAATTGAACAAATTGGGTGATATGAAGAAAAAGCTAGAATGGATCTGGCTTCCAGATTGCATCTCACATATCAACATGAGTCAGCTTAGCATAGCGATAAGAGCACGAGCTTGAGCCAGACTGTTTAGGGTCACATTCTGGCTCTACCATTAACTGTAGACAAGTGACTTAATCTCTCTGTGCTTCAGTTTCTTTAACTGCCAAAATGGGGAGTTGTGACGATCAAACAAGTTAACGTGTGAAGTATTAGAACATAGGAAGCACTGGGTAAGTGTTCTAAAGCATTGCTGTTAGTTTAACTCTGAATAATTAATTGGTAGAGTTGCCAGGGAGACAGATCCTAAGGCCAGGTTTGCTCAGCAGAAGAGCTCAGGATTCCATCTGTAAGCGCTGCCATGGCCACAGATGTGGGAGGGGTTAGTGGCACCTGAGTCTCATGGTTTAATCTGTTTGGGTTGATAAAACCCAATGGCAAGACCCACGGGGCTGAATCCATCTTTCACTAGATATGGAGGCCACATTTGAAGAGTATAAGGAATGGTCAGAAGACCCAATACCAGAATCGGTAATTCAGAACTATAACAAAGCGCAACAGCAGTTGGAGAAATATAAACCCTATGAAGACTCACTGGTAAGTGTTGGCTTCTTCTGTAGTAAACTTCTCCCTATCTACTTTTCCCTGATCGATAGTTGGGAGTAAATCTTTAAAGTTTGTTTTATTGTGAAATATATAGTGTATAAATGTATACATGCAGTTTGCGTCATAATAATAAAGTGAACATCCATGTACCCACCACCCAGGTTAAGAATAGAACATTGCCAGTACCTTAGAAGTCTCCTATGTGCCCCTCTCCGATTGCCTCCTCCTCCCTCTCCCGAGAGGTAATCACTTTCCTGACTTTTGTGATAATCATTCCCTTGCTTTTCTTTATAGTTTTACAACCTATGTATATATCCTTAATTAATGTATTTTGTTTAATTTTGCTTGCTTTTGAACTTTTATATAATGGAGTCATGCCATATATTTTCTTTCATTCAACATGTTTTTGGGTTTTATTCATTTGTTTTCACTGCTATAAAGTTGTCTGTGTATAGCACAATTTATCCATGTTGATGGATAGTTGGGTTGTTTCCTGTTTTTTTTTGCTAGGAAGAGCAGTATTGCTCTGAATATTCTTGTACGTATCTTCTGGGACACACACAAAAAGTTTCTCTAGAGTATATATGTAGGAAAGAGATTGCTAGATTGTAGGGTAATGCTAAACTGTTTTCCAGTTAACAATTAGATTGTAGGGTAATGCTAAACTGTTTTCCAGTTAACAATTTACACTCCTAGGAGTAGTATGTGAGAGTTCCTGTTGTTCTTGTCAGTCTTGCATGTTGACATACTTAAGTTTTACAAGCCAAGCTGATGAATCTGAATGGAATCTCGTTGTGGCTTTAATTTGCATTTCCCTGATTACTAATAAAGTTGAGCTTCTTTTCATGTTCATTGACCATTTGGATTTCCTTTTGTGTGAAGTGCCTGTTCAAATCTTTGGCTTGTTTTTTATTGGCTTGTCCTTTTCTAATTGATTTGTAGGGTCCTGGATCTTAATGCTTATTTTTGGTTGTGTGTTTTACAGTTTTTTTTTTCCTCCCAGTTTGGCTTGTCTTTTCACTTTTTTTAACGGTGTCTTTTGATGAACCATACTTAGTTTTAATGTAATTGGATTTGTCACTTTTTTCCCTTATGGTATGTGCTTCTGTTGGGTTTAAGAAGTCTCTTCCTACTCCCAGGTCACTAATATATTTAGCTGTATTTTCTTCTAAGAGTTTTATAGTTTCGTCTTTCACATTTTGGTCGTCTTCCACCTGGAATTGATTTTTGAGTATTGTGTAAGTCTGAGTCCAGTTTCATTTTTCCATATGGAGAAATAATTGGTAATTCCATCCTTCCCTCACTGATGCACAGTCCCATATCTTTCATAGATTAGCCATCCATTTATGTTTGTGGGCCTATTTTTGGGCTCTCTATATCCATTTCACTGGTTTATATTAAACTGTCTTAATGACAGTAGTTTTATGATGTAGGATGAATCCCCTCTATTTTGTTCCTCTTCAAAATAGCCCTTAGTGCTTTCATCTGAATTTAGAATCACCTTCCAGTTCTAATAAGAGAAAATATTGACTTTTTGATTGGAATTACATAGAATATGTAGATCAGTTAGGAGAAGAATTTATATCTTTAAAATATTGAGTTTTCTAGTTTATGAACATGGTATAGGTCTCTTGTTATTTAGGTCTTGTCTTTCTGTAAAGCTTTAATTTTAATTTAATTTTATAAATTAATCCAGTGTCTTGAACACATTTGTTAGATGTATTTCTACGTAGTTTTGATGCTACTGTAAATGGTGTCTTGGTTCCTGGTAAGTAAAATTAGGTTTTATGTTAATTTTTTTAATCTCTCAGACTTGCTAAGTTCCTATTAATATTAATAATTTATAGGTTCTTTTGGATTTTCTGTGTTAGCAGTAGTATTACTTATAAATGGTATTTCCCTCCTTTCTTATTCTTAGAACACTTTAACTTTATTTTCCATACCTCAAACTCTGGCTATCTTTTTTTGTTTGTTTGACCTACCAGGTGTCATTGTTAATATTGCCTTATAGAGTTAGTTTGTTTATATTTACTACATGTATTTCCTGCTTTCTTTGCTCTTCATTCCTTATTGTACCTGAGATCTTTGATCTGGAATCACTTTTCTTTTGCTTGAAGTATACCCTTTAGAATCTTCTCTACTGGAGATTGCTGGTAACAGATTCTGTTTTTTGTTTGTCTGAAAAGGTCTTTACTTTGCTCTCCTTCTTGAAAGTTATTTGCTCAGGATACAGAATTCTAGACTGACAGTTATTTTCTCTCAGCCATTGAATATATCTTTCTGTTTTCTGGCTTCTATTTTTGCTCTTAACTCTTGCTTCTTTGAAGGTAATCACTGTTTTTTTTCTGGCTGATTTTAAGTTTTCATTCATTTGATTTGGTGTCCTGCAATTTCATTACAGTAGGTCCAGGTGTGCTGTCTTTTTATTTGTCCTACTGAAATTTCTTGGGCTTCTTGATTCTGTTTTTGGTATCTTTCATGGCCTAGTGATTAATAAGAGCTCAGGCTTTTAGAATCAGACTGCCTTAGTTTGAATTCTTGTTCTGCCATTTAGTATCTCTCTGACCTTGGGCTAGTACTCACTCAAACTCCCTGTGCCTCAGTTTCCTTATATGTAAGGTAGGGAGAATAACTATACCTGCCACATAGGATTGTTGGGAAGGTCAAGTTCTTAATGTATAAGAAGCTGGTAAAAGCTGGCATCAGTGCTGTGCTTACCGCTTCCACTTAGATACTGTCCTTAGTATTGTAACTAATTTGCCATTATTATGGGAAATTGAGGCTCTGAAACATCGCCTTTCTATACAGAGCATGTGTGCTCTCTTGCTTGCCTCACATGCTCCCTCTCCCTTTCTTGTTCACATGTAAATGACTTGTGCTTCACAAAGCCTCCTTAATGAAATCCTCAATCAGTTGAATTTTGTTATGGCAGTCAGCAGAGTGTGGCTGAAGAGAAAGCAAATTGATCAAGAGGATTTTGTCTAAAAGAACTTTGGTTGCATGCCTTTAAATAAGTAAACATTCAGCACGGCCTCCTCCATCTTCTCTGCATGTACCTATTTTCTTGTAGAAACCTGAAATGGTTGTGTTCTCTCCACTCAGGAGGTTAAGAAAATGACTTCTGTTTTGGAAGGATGATTAGCTGTGGTCATTGGCAAAAGTGTTTCTCTTTACTTCCTGATTGATGATTTAAATTTCCTGTGGTCTAGGAATGGACTTAGAAAAGTGTTTATGGAAGTCTTTGGAACTGTTGCCATGATGAGGCACTTTTGACCAAATGGGAAGTCTGTCATTCTGCTCATGAAATTGTAGATCCCATGTTAAAGAAGTTCTCAGAGTGAGGATTTTTTGATTCTTACCTTGGTGTAGCCAGTTTCACCAGAATTTTTGTTTAAAGGTTTATTTGGCTTCTCAAGAGTACTGTGTAACCCATTTCAACCTCAATGCAATTTTCCTTTATTCCAGTTGAAAGCAGAGGCACCAAGGCTGGCAGAATATCAAGCATATATTGATTTTGAGATGAAAATTGGAGATCCCGCTCGCATTCAGTTGATCTTTGAGCGTGCCCTGGTTGAGAACTGCCTTGTCCCAGACTTATGGATGCGTTTCAGTCAGTACCTAGTAAGGCAGTTTAACTGTTCTAATTTTATTTTATCTTATTTAAAAAATAATTTAGAATCTATTAAAGGAAATAATTTAGTGTGCCAGAAGTCAGTTGCATGATGCCCCTTTCTGCTCTTTTTCACTCTCACTAGTTAGAAAAAGTTTAGTTTATAGTCTGTGCAATGTCCTCAATAATAAGACTATAAGAAACATTTTATTATGGAAAAAAATTAAACATATAAAAGTAGACATGATTAATAAAATGAACCCTCATATACCCACCACCCAACTTCAACAAGTTAATAACTCATGGCTAGTCTAGTTTTCATGTTATCTTCACTTACATCCCAACCCTTCTATATTATTTTTAAGCAAATCCAGAAATCATATTTCATTGGTAAATATTTAAGTATGTATATATAAAAGATATGAATGAAAATGCAAAGAAGGCCTATACGTTAGGATTGATTGATGTCTCTTAAGGCTGTTCTAGTTTATAGGATCCCCCTCCACCTGTCTTCTTCTTTTTATTTTTTTTCCCTTGCAAATTGTTTATTGACAAGAGACATTTTAAAGAAAAATTTAATTTGTCAGTTGATATCTCAATGATGATGAAGTCTTCACAATAGAATTTTGTCCCCTAACCCTGAAATTCTTTATCACAGGATCGGCAGCTGAAAGTAAAGGATTTGGTTTTATCTGTACATAATCGTGCTGTTAGAAACTGCCCTTGGACAGTTGCCCTATGGAGTCGGTATCTCTTGGCCATGGAGAGATATGGAGTTGATCATCAATTGATTTCTGGTGAGAATATTTTTGTGGGAGGACTTCAAAGCTTTTTGTTCCAAGTCAGAAACATAGAGCTGTGGCGAAGTCATTAAATCAACATTCCCCAGGGTGTTTCTGGGGTTTTAGTGCCAAAAAGTGCTGTAAGTGGGTAATAAACTGGTTGTGCCTTTGGCTTCTTAGAGCTTTTTAGATGCTAAAATTCATTGTGATTTTCCAAGAAGCCATAGACTTTTCTCCAATCCTGTTTGACCCTTGAATTCTCTTATTGCAGGGCATATTGTGGAACAATATTCTAGAACCCAGTTTGTGTTATGCTATATTAGCTTGTCTTTTGAACATTTTGTTCTAGCTCATTTCAGTTTGTTGCATTCTATTTTCTGTTAAAGCTATAGAGTGTTTTTATAATAGCCTTTTAACTATATTGACTTTCTTTTGAATTGGCAATAAATCTTTATTTTTTCTTTGACTCCAGCGACCTTCGAGAAAGCTTTGAATGCTGGCTTCATTCAGGCCACTGATTATGTGGAGATTTGGCAGGCATACCTTGATTACCTCAGGAGAAGGGTTGATTTCAAGCAAGGTATTTAAGTTCATGTGTTTCACTTGAGAACTAAACTTTTTCTTAATATATTTTTTGGTGAGATGTCCCAGTTGCCCTAATACATTATGATTAGGTAAATGATGTAGACTAGCCATTGATAACTTCTTCTCCCCAGAAATCTTAACTGTTTACCTCTGTAACAAGTCATACTGTGGATTGTAAAGGTAAATAAGATGCTGTGTTTCTCTTAAATCTTTGAACCCCTCTAGGATCCCGCAGTCCCTCTTCCCACCAAAAAAAAAAAAAAAAAAAAAGGCACCCAGGAATACCTTAACTGTACTTGCACATTCGTGTCAGCTGTTACCTCATGCAGATAGCCTTCAGCCATTCTGCTGTTTGCCTCTGTCACCCTGGGCTTGAGGGGACACCCCTCTGCTGTGGTCCCACACACAGCACCCTGTCCTCACCTTTGTCACAGTACTGTCCAAACTGTACTCTTTCGGCTGTCTTTCTCTCCCACTGTGCATCCTCAGCATGATGCCAGGTGTATAATAAGCGCCCAGGCAGTTTCAATGTAGGATTAATAAAAGGCATGCTGTATAGTTCTGTAAAGTTGTTGGATCTTTTCTTTTGCAATTTCTAACAGACTCCAGTAAAGAGCTGGAAGAGTTGAGATCCACATTCACTCGAGCTTTGGAGTATCTGAAACAGGAGGTAGAAGAACGTAAGTATGGCTCTAAAGTACTGCTTTGTGGAATAGTGATTCCTGTCTGTTCTTGGTTGATTTATGTTTTCAGTCAAAGCCTATTTGTTTCTAAATAACTTTCTAATTTTGACTAATTCTGTTCTTTAAAGGTTTCAATGAAAGTGGAGATCCAAGCTGCATGATCATGCAGAATTGGGCCAGGATCGAGGTAAATGTTTTTAACAACTCTATCAGTTTCATACACTTTTGAAGGACCTTTAATAATTTGGTTAAAATTGAGTCAGAATCCCAGGTAATTGGTGTAGGCTCCGCAAGAATTTGTGTTATTTATCTAGCTTGATGCACATTCATTTATATCTTAGGGAAAATATTATCGCTCAGGTAGAAGTTGTTCAGCAAATGTTTGAATGCCAGGCATTTACTTTTTTCCTCTCTCCCTCATTGCCTCATTTATGAGAATATATTTACTGTGCATCTACTATTTGCCAGGCACTTTCCTAGATATTGGGGTTACAAGATAGACATGGTCCCTGTTCTAATAAGGCTTTGTCTAGTTTGGAAAACACAATTTGACAAGTGATTTGCAGATGTGAGTTGAATGTTATTACGTGGTCAGGGACACTAAGATGAGTAAGACAGAGAACTTGCCCTTGATGAACTGATCGAATTGGAAAATTCTAATCATATTTTATTCTCTGAGTCGGGGGAGTCAGATTGAAGAAGTTAACATTTATCAAAGGACCTATTATATGCATCAGGTATTTTATAGATAGGATGTTTGCATTGCAACCATTTTAAAGATGAGGAAACTGAGGTCCCGAGAGGTTAGGTAACTTGCTCAAGTTAATTTACCTTATAAATAGCAGGGCTGGAATTGGATCCTAGGTTAGTCTTTCTCTACATTGCCTCTTTTAAAAAAAAAAAAAAAAAAACTTTAAAGAAGTTTTAGATTACAGAAAAGTTGCATTGAAAATGTAGGGGATCTACATTGCCTTTTAAATTGAACACTTGTAGTTAGGTTTGATAAGAATACAAATAGCTATCCAGTACTGTTAGTGCCATGGGCTCCTGTTTTCTTTTTTCAGAGGCGTTGGCAAATAACTTGAGGCTTGCCACTGTGGAAAGACTGTAGTGGGTGGGCTAGGCCTGTTACCACTGGAGGAAGGCCTGGGGAATTTCCAGGGATTTCTGTAACAACTGACAGTTGTGCATGTCTGTTTGAAGTCTCTTTTCTCATGGGTGTTGATGTTATACAGTTTGCGTTCTCTTCTAACTGAGCCTACTAATTCATTTTAGGCTCGACTGTGCAATAATATGCAGAAAGCCCGGGAACTCTGGGACAGCATCATGACCAAAGGAAATGCCAAGTTTGCTAACATGTGGCTCGAGTATTATAACCTGGAAAGGTAACTGAGCTTGGGGCAATTCTTATCAAGTATAAGCTAACTTTCTGCCAGTTCGGGCTTTTCCTCAGAACAAGGCTACCTTCCTTCATCCTGTCTCTTTTATTGGGTATGTTTTTATTGGGCAGGCCTAGAGAACCCCATAATATGTTATGTCTAGGACTCTTCTTATAGCCATGCATATCTTTTTTTTTTTTTTTACCGGGAGGTCCTGGGGATCGAACCCGGGTCCCTCCATATGGGAGACGGACGCCCAACCAGTTGAGCCACATCCGACCCCACATGCATATCTTTTGTTTTTGTTTTATGTTTGTTTGTTTTGTTTTTGGATATGAATATCTTATTTGACTCTTTTTTTTTTTTTTTTTTGGGGGGGGAGCTACTTATATTTTATTTGTTTTGTATATAAAAGAAAATACTAAAAAGTAAACAGAAAAAAAAAAATCAACTCTGCAATCACTGACCCAGGACTAACCACTGTTAGTTAATGGTGTTTGGTATTCTTTGAGACTTTTCTGTCTCAATTTTTAGATTTTTAAAGTGAAAATGCAATCATAGCATACATGTATAAACCTTTAAAACTATTTTAATTAAATAATATATATCCAATATTTATAACATGGGGCAGGTATAAAGAATATGACCCCCCCTTTTTTCCTTTTTGATTGTGTTTTTCTCCTGATTTAAAAAAATAACATATGCTCAATTTAAGAGTTGAATATTTAAAAAAATATATGATAGGAAGTGAAAGTTTCCTATAATCCCACTCCCCTAGAGATGACCATTATTAAAGCAGTATTCCTTAGACAGTAGTTTTCAAACTTTTTGGTCTCAGGAACCCTTTTAACTCTTAAAAATTATTGAGGACCCCAAAGGGCTTTGATTATATGGGTTATAGCTATTGATATTTACTGTGTTAGAAATTAAAACTGATAAATTAAAAATATTTTTTATTAATTTAATTAAGATAATAAATCCATTGCACTTAACATAAATAACTTTTTTTCATTTAAAAAATTTATTGAAGTATGTCATTCATACGTGAACATACATAAACAATAAATGTATATAAAAGCTGTGAACTTACAAAACAGACATGGCTATCATCATACAGGACTCTCAGACATCATCCCACCACCAACACTTGGCATTGCTGTGAAACATTTATTACAAATTATGAAAGAGCATCATCAAAATATTACTACTAACTATAGCCCATATCTTACATTTGGTGTATTTCCCCCCCCCAACCCAGCCAATTATTAACACCCTGTATTACTATTATATATTTGTTATGATTCATGAGAATATTCTCATATTTGTTCCGTCTTCCACCACAGGATTCACTGTGTCATATATTCCCATGCTTTGTACCTTAATGAAAAATGACCATATTTTCCAAACCTCAAAAACAAGTCAGTGATAAAAGTGGCATGGTTTTATACTTTTTTGTTTGTTTTGTACTTTTGTAGATGTCTTGAGCTTGGCTTAATTGAAGACAGCTGGGTTCTCATAAATGCTTCTTCAGTTTGTTGTAATATGTTGTTTTCATTGAAGAATATGAAGACAATTTGGTCCAAAGCACATATGAGCTTAGAGAAGAGAGGGATATTTTAATAGTCTGTTCAGATAATTGTGGATATTCTTCCTTATTAGGACACCAGAACTCAAGCAGAGTCTTAAAGGTGTTGCAATCTACCATATTGATGACTTTTTCGGACTTTATCATTAATATCTATTGGTTGTATTTTGCACTTTGAATGGACCTTTTACATGCTTCTATAACATTATGTATTGCTCTTTTGGAAAATACTGATTTACTGAGTCATGTAGCTATTCCAAATATTGACACATTTCATTACACAGTATTAACAAAATCACATTTGTTAGTATCCTTATGAATCTCAGCAGAAATGTCTTTTAAGTAGGAAGCTGTCAAACTCTTAGTCCAAGTTCTGAAATTCTAAATTTTACTTGAAAGTTCAGATTTTATCACTGGCAGCAAATACCATCAATAGTTATCCTTGAAGTGACAGGCTCACTTTGTTAGTTTTTGAGAAAATGTCTGCCAGATACCGAAGTGTGAATAACCATAGTTTGTCAGCTGTGCTTTCAAATAAAAATGGAGATCCATGGGGAAAAAAATGACTAGTTCAGCTCACAACTCAAACAGTAACATGTATTTCTTTGAGAGAACCATTTTACCTCAGTATGCAGCAGACATGCTTTATGTGTACTTCCCATTTTGTCACACAGAATATTAAAAAGACATGTACTCTGGGGAGCAGATGTGGCTCAGTCCATTGGGCACTCGCCTCTCATGTGGGAGGTCCTGGGTTTGGTTCCAGTGCCTCCTGGAGAAGGTGAGCAGATAATGAGCAGACAGATGAGCGAACCATCTAGGGGAAGGGGAGGGGGGAGGGATAAATAAAGAAAAATAAAAATAAAATAAAAAATAAATCTTAAAAAAAAAAAAAAAGGCATGTACTGGGAGCAGATTTGGTTCAAGTGTTTGGGTGCCTGCCTCCCACATGGGAGGTCCAGGTTTGGTTCCCGGTGCCTCCTAAAGAAAAACAGACAACAAGCAGTCAACGAGCAAACGGATGAGGGAGCCAACTTGGGGAAATAAAGGAAAAAAAAAAAAAGACATAAACTGCCTTGATTTGCACTAAGGGCCACCATTGCTTGTCTTTTTTTTTTTTAAAGGAGTACCAGGGATCGAACCCAGGACCTTGTACATGGGAAGCATGTGCTCAACCATTGAGCTACATCCGCTCCCTGATGAGAGTTATTTTGTTTGTTTGTTTGTTTGATTTTTGTTTTTTTAGGAGGTACTGGGAATTGAATGCAGGACCTCATACATGAGAAGCAGGTGCTTAACCACTTGAGCTACATCCGCTTCCCTGCTTTTTGCACCATCAGTGTAAATGTCAACACAGTGAATAAGGCAAATAATGTTTGGTATTATTATAAAAGTAGTTTTAACTTTGCATAAACCTGAAAGGGTGTGGAACAACCCTGGGGTATGTAGTTCACGCTTAGAATTGCTGCTCTAAATTTTCTTCTGTTGTCCTAATACATATATACAAATACTTCTTTATAATTTTTTTAAACAAAAAGATACTGTTTTATAACTGTTGTGATTATCAGTTTAACTTTCCATGTCAGTTTAAAAAGATATGATTCTAGGCATGAATTTCAGCATTTCCCTGGATTCATGATTCTCCGCTTGGTTAGGACTGCATAGTAGAACTTCTCTGGCAACTTGAGATTACATATAGTTACTGAATAACCCCCTTTATGCGTTGCACGTTTGAGTGTTGTAGGAACAGAAAAAATAGTTGCAGACCAGACCACCATCCCAGGTGCACTGAGTAGTACCTATCTGCTATAGGAAAGAGTAGTTTAGAAGAAAGCCTTAGTTTTTGATGTGGGACTCTCGTGGGAAAAGGAGCAAACATTAAAGGCAGTGGTAGAGTGAGTGGTGGTGAATAGCTCTGAAAGTGAGCATCTCCTGAGAGGCTAGAATTGTCAGGGAGCTTTGATGCCTTGGCACTACCAGCGAGGAGAAACCTGCCCTTCCCTCTGTGCCTTCTGCTTTGTGTCCTGGTGGCAGCAGTGGTTTGTGTTTTACCCTAGGGCATATGGTGATACCCAGCACTGCCGGAAGGCTCTCCATCGGGCTGTCCAGTGCACCAGCGATTACCCAGAGCACGTCTGTGAAGTGTTGCTTACCATGGAGAGGACAGAAGGTGGGGACCCTCAGCTCTCTGTTTCTGTCTTGGAGTCTGACCCATTTATCGTTTGGTCTCAAGTAGGAGTATCTGATATTTTATACTTCTGTAAGAACAGACTATTTTTACAGTCCAGGTGATGCTGAAAGCTTAGAATGTTACATGTGCTCACCAGGGACAGTAGGTTCTCCTGTACCTCTTGTCACATTCTCCAAATACAAGGAGGATTCTCCATGACATAGCCCTAATGCAGGAATTCTCATCATTCTTTGTGGTGGGGAGCTGTCCTGTGCGTTGTAAGATGGTTTGCAGCATCCCTGACCTCTCCCCACTAGATGCAAGTAGCAATTCCCCCAATCATGACAATGGAAAATATCTCCAGATTTGACCAAATGTTGTCTGGGGGCAAGATCACTCCTGGTGGGGAATCCCTGCTCTAGCACAATAAAGAGCTAGTGAGGCAAATAGCTAAATGGGTTCCTTGGTTTTATGTACATCTCTTGTCAAATTCCAGAGCCATTACTATTAAGTTGTGTAACTACAACTAATAGGAAAATAGTGTGAATTTATCCATGAGCATTGGCCTGGATTTTGGGTATGAACCACTCAGAAGTAGAAATAAAACGCCCAAACAACAACAACAAAAGGACAAGAAAAATACCCCAACATTTATCACTCTGAGGAAGGAAAGTTTAGGTCTTTGAACCCTTAAAATTCTTCAATTTAATATAAATGTCTTACAACTTTTACATTGGAATCTCATAATCTTTGTTATTGAGAGTCCATAATGGAGGGTGTTTTGGTTTTCAAGTCTCTTCTGAAAGCGAAGGGACATATTAAATCTAGAAGGACTATTTGAATTCTAAATTTCAAGCCTACACTAATTAGTTTTTCTTAAAATGGGGACCTGTACTCTCCAGTTCTTGTCTGATAAAAGAGATCTCTGAAGAAGGTATGAGGAAATTAGGGAAATTTTATGTTATTATATTCTTCAAAAACCTAAAAAGTGAAAGTTTGTTTCTCCTATCAAGGTACTTTAGAAGACTGGGACATAGCTGTTCAGAAAACTGAGACTCGATTAGCTCGTGTGAATGAGCAGAGAATAAAGGTAATGATGTTATGTATTTGAAGACTTTGAATCTCTGGTAGCTATTTTGACAGTTTATATGAATATTTCTTGTCAAAACCGTTTAGGTCTTCCTAAGAAGTATCTTTTACTCAATATTGATGAAATATTTTGAATCAATATTTCAACTTTTCTTGTACCATCGTTTTAGATACTTTTAAAACTTTAGCTCCAACAATTAAGACTTTTCCACATAGTGGGGGAATTTGTCCTTAAAATTTATTGAAAAAGATTAAGGGTCGGATGTAGCTCAACTGGTTGGGCGTCCGTCTCCCATATGGAGGGACCTGGGTTCGATTCCCAGGACCTCCCAGTAAAAAAAAAAAAGATTAAAAAGAACAAAAAGGGCCAACCAGATCCTATTATTCATACATTGCAAGGGAGCCTCGCTTAACCCAGTGAATGGAACATGAAGACCCCCAAATTACTTAGGACCTCAGTTTTATAGACAGAATTCTGAGAAGCCTGAATAAGCTTCGGCAGTGAGTTCTATGGGTGTCTTAGTCTTTTTCGTGATCTCTTTTCATTTGGGCAATGACTTCCCACTCCTTCTCCCCTGTCATATTTGTTCTCATCACAAGGCAGTCCAGGTAATGTAATTGCTGCACCCAGTGATGCATCATATTCCCAACTCTCTAGGCTGCAGAGAAGGAAGCAGCCCTTGCCCAGCAAGAAGAAGAAAAGGCTGAACAACGAAAGAGAGCCCGGGCTGAAAAGAAAGCATTGAAAAAGAAGAAAAAGACGAGAGGTGCAGAGAAACGCAAAGCAGATGAGGATGATGAGAAAGAGTGGGGTGATGATGAAGAAGGTAAAGCTTTTTAGAAACTTTATTTTGAAACATCTCAAACTTACAGAGAAATTGCAAAAAACGGTACAAAGAACTTTTCCCCCCCCAAACCATTTGGGTGTAAGTTGCTAGAATGATGGATGCCCCATCATCCTTCAGATACTTGCAAACAAGGACATTCTTGTCCTGAATATAATCTTCAAAATCAGGACATTAAGACTATGCATTACTACCATCTAATGCCTAGACCCCATTCAAGTTTCTCCATTTGTCCCAATAATGTCCTTTGTAGCAAACGGATCCAGTTCAGGGTCACACGTTGCATTTAATTGTCCTGTCTCTTGAGTCTCCTTTGGTCTAGAACAGTTTCTCGGTCTTCCCTTGACACTTTGGGAGAGGACAGGCACTCCATTTTGTAGAATGTCCCTCAGTTTGGATTTGTCTGGTGTTTCCTCATTTCCTCATGAGGAGATTAAGGTTCCACATCTTGGCTAGGAATAGCTCAGGGCTATGCTGTGTCCTTCCTGAGTCCTGACAGGTGGCCCTGGATTTCTATGTGTTCTATTACTGGTGATGTTCTCTTTGATACCTTGATTTTGGGGGTTTCTGCCAGGCTTCTCCACTGTGAAGTTACTCTTTTCCTCTTTGTCATTAATAAAAGGGGACTTTTATTTTGAGACTAGGAAAATTGTTCCACTCCTCATCAAACTTTCAAAGTATTCATCTATTTATTTATAGCATATGGACTTATGGATATCTATTTTCCATATGGTTATAATCTGTTATCGCAATTATTTATGTTGATGCTCCAGTTACCCCAGATTTGGCTGGCAAGAGTCTCTTCAAACTGGCTTCTGTGCCCTTTTGACATGTTTGCATAATTTTTTGAGTACTTCTTTACTTTGCCTTTAGGTTCTTTCCATAACCCAGTCCTGGAGTCAGTCATTTCTCCAAGGTTCCTTTAAGTGGAGAATGAGATTTAGAGGATGCTGAGTGTGCTCATTGCTATTGGGGTATTGCTGCTCCCAGGCCCTCTCAGTTCAGAGCTAGGGAATGTGTGTGTGTGTGTATGTGTGTATATGTACACGTGCATGAGTATACACACACACACACACACACACACATACATACATATTTATTTCTATGTCTTTGTATAGTGAAAATGAGGAGCTCATATCAGTATCTTCAATTCCAGGCTAATACCATGGGGTTCTTTTTTATTTTTTCCCTTTTTGTATTTGTAATGCTCTTCTCCGATGCTGAGAAACCTGGTTCCCATTGTCTTCTGTGTATTATCTGATCAATTTCGTGTGTATGTAACTAACTTCCTGTCACTGCCTTATCCCCATGTAGATGCCCTCCACCCTCTCAGGCTCCAACACTTTGCGCCAGGCGCTTTGCGCAGTTTCCCTTGTCTGTCCACTTGGGCTCCACACCCTATGGTGGGCCATGATCACCTCTGCCCTCCTGCTTGGGATACCCCCTCCCCCTGCTTGGGCTTCCATTTCCCATGCTGGGTCACTGTCACCACCCCATGGATGGACACCCCCTTGAGTTCTGACACTCCTTCCCCCACCACTGCAGTCCACCACCTTGCGTAGCCCCACCTAATGTTTTTTGGGCTTGGTAGAATTTTTCAGTCAGTGCATTTATTACCCATTTCAGTTATGGGCAGTTGTGGGTCAGATTTGTTTCAGCACAATCAATAAAGGTAGAGAATTGTCTTTAGGCATTAAAAGACTATACGTTTTCCTAGTGTAAATTTGTCAATCAGAGGGAAATGGTAATGGAGTCATCATTCAATTGACATTTCTTGAGTGTCTTTTCTGGGCCTTCAGAAATGACCAGTGATAAGGTAAATGTGACCATGTGACCACAGTGGTGTGTTATCAGGACTGTGGGAGACATGGGTGTGAATTGTGGTGCAGGCTAAAGAAGGCACCAGTGGGTCAGCTCTCTGCAAGCAAGACTTCCTCCTGGAGGAAATTATGTGTGCACCTTGGCATCTGGAGAGAGGAGTGAATGAGTGTCAACTGACGAAGTGGGAAGGGGCAAGCCAGAGAGCCGGAGTTAGCAAAGCCTGAAGGCACACAACAGCCTGGCATTTTCTGTGAGCAGCAAGTACTTGGGTTTGAGTTCCACTGCGTAGTAGAGTGACAGGCACAGTGGTGGATGTGGCCAGCAATAGGCAGGTCAGCCAGCTGGGCTCAGCTCGGGGTTGATGTTAAAGGCAATGTGTGGGGCTTAGACTATTTGGAAGGCAGTGTGGGGAGGGGGACGGAGAATTCCTTGAAAGGTCTGTAAGCAGGGGGCTTCAGATTGAATTTCAGAAATGTCTCTCTGGAGGAGTGGGCTGGACTTAGAATGTTGCTAAACTTGCTTGAAGGACCTAAAACAATATTGAACGTTATTTAGAAATTATAGATCCTTGGCAGTGTTTTTCAATGTGAACAGAGCATGTACATCAGAGTCACATAGGGTGCCTGTTACAATGCAGATTTCCAGGTTCTACCAACACTTGCTGACCTGGGCTTTTTAGGAGGGGTGGGGGGGTCCCAGAATTTGCTGTCTGAAGTTTGAGACCTTCTAACCTTTTATATCATTAGGAGTGGGCAATGGGACTTAGACTGTTATTTCTACCTGACTTAGCCCATTTATCCTTATGTAACTGGGGCCCAGAAAGTGGTGGGACAGGTCTTCTGGGTCAAGAAAGACTTCAGAGAGGACATGGTGCTTGTACCTCAACATCTGGAGAGAGGAACACGTGTTTATTAGCAAGTGCAGCTATTACAGATTAGCCATATATAGTGGGAAGAGCACATTTCACTTAATAACTACGTTGAACAGCTCATTGCAGAGAAGAAACAGTAAATCATTGCTCCTTTTCTTTGGAAAACCCATAGAGCCACCTTCCAAACATAGAAGGGTTGAGAACAGTGTGCGTGCAGCTGAAGAAGCACAAGACATAGATGCGGAAACAGGACTTTTTGGGAAAAGTGCACCTGCAGACATCGACGCCCCTTTAAAACCCAAGGACAAGGCAACCTCCCTGAAGAGGGACCTGCCGAAGGTGTCCCACGATAGCAGTAAGGACAACATAACAGTCTTTGTCAGCAACCTGCCCTACAGCATGGGTGAGCCTGATGGGAAGCTCAGGCCACTCTTTGAGACCTGTGGGGAAGTGGTTGAGATCCGCCCCATCTTCAGCAACCGGGGGGATTTCCGAGGGTACTGCTATGTGGAATTTAAAGAAGAGAAATCAGCTCTGCGGGCACTGGAGTTGGACCGAAGGAATGTAGAAGGCAGGCCAATGTTTGTTTCCCCCTGTGTGGATAAGAGCAAAAATCCTGATTTTAAGGTATGTTTGTTGAAAAAAAAGAATGCCTCTCATGTAGGTAGGGTTGCTTTAGACAGCCAGCCACATTTTTCTTGCAGCAACTAATATGTGGAATATGCTTAGAATTGTTGTCCTATATTAAGAACTAAACTTCCAGGTTACCTGGGGTTTGTCCTAAGCATATTAGCTGATGTCTGACTCATGGCGTGATCAAATAATAGCTTTCTTTGGTTGACGTAACGATAATCAAATTAGGAATTGTAGTAAAGGCCATCTTCTGTTGATGCTGAGGAGTGAAAAGGACTGTGCTAATTTAAGCGTTTTGCATATTGCCTCATTGAGTCCTCATTCCAGTTCAGGATAGCTGTTAGTACTCTGGCCAGTTTATAGATGAGGCAGTGGAGGGTTAGAGAGGCTATGTGACTTGCCCAGGGTGACCCCAGTACTAAGTCCCAGGGCTCAGTTTTATGGACGGGGCTGGTACCGAACAGAATGTCGTGTGCTGGCTTGTGCCTTGTGCCACTGATTTTCTTTGCCTTCCTTCTTCCTGTAGGTGTTCAGATACAGCACTGCCCTGGAGAAACACAAACTGTTTATCTCGGGTCTGCCTTTCTCCTGCACTAAAGAGGAGCTGGAAGAAATTTGTAAAGCTCATGGCACCGTGAAGGACCTCAGGCTGGTTACTAACCGGGCTGGCAAGCCAAAGGTCTGCATCTAAGGAGATGGCACTTTGCTTTTTGGGCTTGGGAGATTCTCAGGAGGGTGGGTGGCTGGGTAAGGGGGAGGCTCAGGCCAATCTGGTTTCTATATCTTTTCAGAGATTACTTAGTTGGCTAAGAAACAAGTGATCGTTTCACAGAAAGATAGGTACCTTTGGCTCTACTTACATGTGGAGTCAGGTTAACCTGTTTGTAGACAATTGTACTAAAAAAGTATAAGACCTTTGGGGAAAAAGTTACCATGAATTATCAGGGGCCACAGTGCGAGTCCCTGGCTGGTGGGGTCTGGTGGGCAGTGCTGTGGCTGGAGGCACTGGGGGCCTTGGGATGAAGCACCCCTCCTCTGCAGTCTTCCACCTCCTCCCCCAGGCTCCTCTTTTCCATGAGGCCTTCAGTCAGTTCACTTCCTCCATTAGAGTGCCTTTATTGCATTCTCCTCTTCTCTCCTGAGCTGCTTTCCTTTAGTCTCCTGTTAAATCCTTGGTGTACCACATTTAAGTGTGATTTTGGATTCTCATCACCTTTCTCCCACCCATTATCCAGGTTACTTGAGTTGGCTGTAGGAAGTAAGGGAGGGGGCTGAAGGCATGGAGACATGGTTTACGTGGGCTGCTTACCCTGGGTCCAGTCTACCTCATCAGCCTGTTTGCTGGATTTATACTTACCTATTGTTTTCTTTCCCTCCCTCCTTCCCTCCCTCCCTCTGTCTGTCTCTTTCTTTCAGCACAAGGTACTGAACTTAAAAAGGTTTTCTTAAGTTAAAATCATTAATAGTAATAGGGAAAAAAAATAGGGCAGGAAAACAAACCTAAAAGGATGGCATTGGTGGATTAGCCTGACCTGGAGGTAACCCTTAAAGGTGCCTGCTGTGTACTGGTCCACTGGTACAAGGCCAGGGTTTTAGTAAGGAACCCCTTGACCTGCATAAGGAAGTTGTGTCCTGAGTCTGCAGCATCTGACCTGGATCTGGATTTTGCCTCTTTCAGGGCCTGGCTTATGTCGAGTATGAAAATGAATCTCAGGCATCACAGGCTGTCATGAAGATGGATGGCATGACTATCAAAGAGAATGTCATCAAAGTGGCTATCAGCAATCCCCCTCAGAGAAAAGTTCCAGAGAAGCCAGATACAAGGAAAGCACCAGGGGGCCCCATGATGCCACGGCAGATATATGGAGCGTAAGTGTTTCCGTGCTGGTCTAATGCAAATTTTGTCCTGGCCAGCACCAGTTCATGGACCATGAAGACATCAACCATTGATGAATTAGTTTTCTGTTAGGATAGTTGGAGCAGAATGTCAAGGCCTGCTGTTCCTTTTGATGATCTCTAGTTCAGCTGCAGCAGGGCATCTAGAGCAAGTCCATGCTGAGTGCAAGCCCGGGAAGCATAAGCCCTTTTCTAAGTGGTTTTTGCCAGTTTATATCTGCTTAAACTTATTTAAGGTAAATTTTTAAGGCAGTGATTTATTAAAGTCGTCTTTGCCAGTTGAATCCATGTCTGTTTAAAACAAATCCTGGCAACTGTATGTCTTGCCAGGATAACTAAGAGGTTTAGCTAGTAATTCACCAGAATGGCCTATTTTAGTAAAGGGGTGGGGATAGGGGAAGTCACGTAAAAAATTAGATGGATTTTTGTTCAAGGGGGCTGTGCGTTTTTATATGATATATTTTTAAATGACATGTCAACCCATTGTTTTTGTTTCCTAAAAGCATATAAAAGCTATACCTTTCACCTGCTAGGAAAAAGACAGCAAAATTGCAAAGTTATTTGGCGAGGTCTAAAAGATTCTAGCCATTTTTATCTACCCCAAGTTGACTGTTGCACAGGGTCAGTCCTTGCCAACCCATGAAAACAGCAAAGCTTGTTAAAGGGATTTTTACCTGAGAGCCGAAGTTAAGGAGCTAGAAATCATCTTATCCAACTTTTTTTTTTGTTTTTCACCTTTTACATTTGGGTAATTTAGGACTGTCCTGGCTTATTTTCACAAATGGATCAGGGGCCATGAATTGTTACTTTAAAAGGGACATTCAGTCTTTGCTCTTGCAGGCGGGGGAAGGGAAGGACCCAGCTCGCTCTGTTGCCTCGTGCCCTGCAACGCCCGAGTGCTACAGTTCCCCAGGCTGAGAATGGCCCTGCCCCACGTCCAGCAGATGCTGCCCCAGCAACCTCCGAGGCACCCAAGATGTCCAATGCCGACTTTGCCAAGTTGCTTCTGAGAAAGTGACCCGGACGCTGAGAGAAGGGAAATGCCTTACTTCATGCTGGCCAGGAAGACGACCTGTCCCCCACCTGCACGCTGGGCCTAGGGTGCTGCTCACCACAGCACTGTGGCCGGGTGCAGCACCAGAGTGTGTTTTCCTCTGGTTTAGACAGAGAAGAAGAAGGGAGTTCCAAGTAAAGAGGCTTCACAGGCTCCCTCATATTGAGGGCTAGAGGAGGAACACGCTCACTCTGAAGGTTGTAGTTTCCTGAGATATTTTGTGTCTTACAGAGTGTGAGAAACAGAAGTGAAACATAAACACAGTTTTTGAGACCCACTAGTCCAAACGGCTCCCTTTTATAAGACACTTGTCTTATACCCTGCACAGCACATGTGCCCACCACTCTAATTTTTAAAAGACAAAATGGTGGATGCTAGTAATTCACCAGAATGGCCTATTTTAGTAAAGGGGTGGGGATAGGGGAAGTCACGTAAAAAATTAGATGGATTTTTGTTCAAGAGGGGCTGTGCGTTTTTATATGATGTATTTGTAAATGACATGTCAACCCATTGTTTTTGTTTCCTAAAAGCAAAATATTGGCAGTGTTTGTTTTATATAAGAATTCTGTATGCCATCTGCTGTGGCCCATTTTCTTTGCCTAGTGACGAGTGACCTGTGTTTTGTCTAGAGTTTAGCCCTTTGATTTTGTTTAAATACCATGAAAAAGTGTAAATTTAAATTCTCCTCATTTAGCTTTTTGTTCATTAAACTGAAGTTCTCTTAAAAAACTTCTTGTTGAATGGTACTCAGATGTTCATTCACATATTTTGAAATGGGTGTAACTTGCTTTCCCTAAGAGATGTATAAATAGAATTTTTGTAAATCAAACCCTAGTGCCATGTTGATTTACATTTTATTATAGCTCTGATTTGTCTTCAGTTTTAAACTTCAGTTTACAGCAGTTTGACACTTAGCTTTTTTAACCCCTCATCGTTTATCAAATGTGGCTTTGCCAGTTCAGTAGGGGAAGTGTACTTGCATCCTGGGGGAGGTGGGGGCAAACCAGGAATTCTTTTATCTGTAATGAAAATCAACTCCTGATTTATATATTTTGTAGGTTTAAGTTTTTGTGCATCAGTTAAGCTTTACCTCCTTTTTAAACTTAAAGTTTAAAGAAAAATTTTTTAAGAGATAAAGTAGATAGAATAGTGTAACAAACTCCTGTGTACTTGTCATTGAGCTTAGGCATTTCTCACCTCGTAGCACATCTTTCTTCATCTCTACCCTGCCTACTCTCCCTTTTTCATATTATATTGAGGCAAATCCCAGACATAGTAGCCTTCATCCATACATATTTTAGTATGTATCTCTAAAAGATAAGGACTTTTAAGAAGAAATCACATAATTTTGTCATTACTCCTAAAATCATTAGCAATATCTTTATGTTCTCAACATATTAAATTTCAAATTTAGTCCCATAAATAAAAATTTTTTCCCCATAATTTATGATTGGTTTCACCTATCTTTTTTTTTCACCCTTGCAATTTGTTAGACATGACTCCTACATTAAATTCTAGTAGTGGCTCTTAGTATCAGTCCTAAGAACCTGTTAACATTAGATCCTTCTGCAGTATTCTGTTATGTTTGCTTGCTTCCTTGCTGAAGCCCATTCAGTTGGTGAGATTATTGGATTATTTGGGTAGCTCCTGGTCAGGGCCCTGGCCAGTAAATACTTTTATCTTATTCCATACTCTCAAATCCAACACAGGCATGTTATAGGGGTGAACCTTTTCAAACTTGAGCAGGACTCAATTTGGGATGTTGACTGTTCTAGAAATGGATTTCTGGAAATTTATGAGTGTATGTGTTTTCTCCGGAAAATCAAGAACTGATGGTAAACTGAAACATGAAAGACCACTTCATTTATTAGCATCTCCGTGAAAAATCAGTAAATCATCCTTATTAACCTAGGTAGGCTGCTTATCCAGCTAGTTCTGTGTCATTTTTCCGTTGAAATCACCATCTTGGGTCTGTTCCTCTCTCACAACAATATAAAGAATAGGGTTGGGAAGTGGCTGTGGCTCAAGTGGTTGGGCTCCTATTTACCATATGGGAGGCCCTGGGAGGCAAGTCGGCCCGCGTGGTGCGGTGAGCTGACGGCCCACGCAGTGTGGGCCATGAGCTGGTGCAGCAAGATGACGCAACAAAGGGAGACAAGCAGGCAGCAAAATGGACACAGTGAGCACAAGCAGCAAAGGGGGGATTAAAAAAAAAGGGGGTTAAGGTTCTGAAAGAATCCTCCCTTCAACCTTTTGAAAAGTGGAAACATCTCTTGAATAAGACAGTAAAGTCTCAGGCATTCTTGTAATAAAATACTTTATTAGAATCAGTAATTTGTTAAAATAATATTCTTCACATATAGCTAAAGTGCAAATTTCTCTTGCTCTATAGTACAAAGCAAGCACTTCTGTCAGGCTTCCTTGGTGTGCATATAAAACCAAGACTGTAGAAGAGTTAAGGTTTAAGAAATTACTTATGGCAGTGTATAAGTATGAAATCATTTTTATTAAGGTTTGAATAAATCTCACCTGGGGCCATTTCATACATCTTTTCACTTATTTTTCTTAACCTTTCAGAAAACGACTTTAAATGTACAACTGAATAACTTACTACATTAGTGACCCCATTACTATCAGGAACTGAATCATCTACACAAAGAGACAACACATTTTGTATGTTTGCCATTATTCAAACATGAACAAAATATAGTAACAGCATTAAACATCACGGTTCTGTCACTGGGAAAGGAACCGTGATTTCTGGCCACGGTTTGAACCAAAATAGCAGCAGTAGTGTTGGCACCTGTGCCATATATGATTGAAAGAGATCCTTCTACATCCATAAAATGGAAACTTAGCCACATTTCATACAACATACTATATTTTACAGTTGCTAGAAAAATAAGGCAACTCCAAAGGCAATCTATTTAGCTCCCCTTGGGAAAGTTGGACAGTAAATCTGTGGGAAGGGAGAGCTGGGTCAGTAAGAGTATAAAACTGCTCAGCAATAAGGACATGTACTGTTTGCAGTCAAAGGTTTTTACTCCGTTGAGTAGAAACCAACACTAATACTTTATCAAAAATGCTTCTTCAGTGTTGATGTGGCATCTTTCCTCAGATGTATTCTTTTATGTTTACCTATAGAAAACTGGAAAGTAGGAGGTTGAGGGGATACCTGCCCACTCACACAATTTGCAGCATGATTCAGTTGGGTGAAAAACCCAGATATCTTTAGGCTGGTCCGAGTTGCTGCAAGTGAGGCCAGGGAAGCATTGAGTCAGAAAGGAAACCAAGCTTGCCAGTCCCCTATTTTTATTAGACAAAAAAGTCTTGTCATGGAGAAATAACTGCCTCTGGCAGTGAAGTCTGCAAAGTATCTATGGCTCAGCGAATCTTCCTGGAAATAAGGTATCTAACTAGAAATATTGTCAACATTTATTTTCTTATCTCAAAAGTGTGCTCTACCAGTAACAATTAGTCACGACACTAATCTCTCTGTAGGGGAGAAAAAACCTCTAAGAAAGCTAGCTTGCAATCATTTCTCAAAACTTGAGTAGGGTTCTCCCAGGAGTGCTGATTTCCCAGTTAAAGTCACAGAACCTCTCAGTCAGCTTCAGAGAAAGTCTTAGAGGAGTTCTTATGGCACTCTTGGGCTTCACCCCAAAGCTCCTGGTCTTTTTCCCTGACCTTAGTGCAAATTCTGCTCTAGAACCTTGTGTTCTAGTCACACAAGGAGTATTTATGCCCAAAGCATCCCGGGACCACTGTGCTAAGAGTGGCCCACAAGCACAGACATGGCGAACACCAAACAACAATATAAGCTTGCTCAAAAGAGGAAAATAAATAACTTGGCTGCATTATAAATTATCGTAGAGACAAGGCTTAATAATTTAGTTTTTTTTTTTTTTTTTTTTTTTTTTTTTTTAACTAAAACCAAAAACATTTGGAGGTAAAGAATGTTTAAGGTCTTTTACATTGGGAACTGACTAGGTTTCTAGAAATGCTAAGTTTCTTTGATTTTTTTTTTTTCCCAAGACACCACTTGTCAACAAGGGTGAATTAAGAGTTAAGGCGTCACAAGAAGTGTCTCCTTGAACCCGGATTGGTTGGGTTTGGCTTCTGGTAGCGCCACTGAGTACTCAGTTGTGGCGAAAAGCAGGGTGTCTAGGGTGGATTCAGTACACTTGGCAATGAAGCGAATGAACGGCCTTACGTCACCTTCGTTGGCAACTTCCAGTACGTGGTAATACTCAGATCTCTGCTCCTTGCGGATGGTTATGGGGGGGTAGCCCGCCTGCATCAGGATGAGGTTCATCAGCAGGCGTGAGGTCCTTCCGTTGCCGTCAATGAACGGGTGGATGTAAACTAGTTTATAATGGGCTAAGGCTGCAAACTCAACCGGGTGTAGATTCATGGCATCCTCCGAGTTGAGCCACTGTATGAACTCCTGCATCTGCTTTTCCACATCTTGTGGGTGGGGAGGGACATGATGTCCGACAAGGACTTGTGTTGTCCGAAACCTGCCGGCTTCCACTGGGTCAACGTAGCCCAGCACCCGCCTGTGGATCTCCAACACATCGCTGATGGTGACAGACCCTATGCGGGAAACCAGGGTTGTGTTCACGTACTTCATGGCGGCGTGCATGCCAATGACCTCATTCTGCTCCTCCAAGCTCTTCCCGGGCACAGCGTAGCGGGTCTCGAGGATGTGCCTGATTTCCGAGAGAGTGAGGGTGTTGCCTTCAATTGCGACCGTGTGGTAGATGTGGTGGTAGTATGTTTCCTCCATGACTCTGCGGAGTGCAGAGTTCCCCTTAGGGATGGACATGACCTTTTTCACTTTGCTGTCGATGATGCTGAAATACCTCTGGTCGATCTCCTCCACGAGGGGCAGGGTCCGATCCCGGTTGACCAGTGCTTTCTCATTGTAGGGTGAGATAGTTAACGCTCTGGTGTACAAGTAATCTGCCTGGATGATGTCCTTGTCTTCTTCCGAGAAGATGCCAAATTCGTTGAGTGCATCTACAAAGTCTGGGTCCATCTTGAGGGCGTGTAAGAAGAGCTTATGGGCTTTCTTCCGCTTTCCCTGGCGCTTCATTTCCAGGGCTTGGTTCAAAGCTGCTTTGGCTTCCAACTTACCAGCTGGAAGAGAGCCAAGGAAGCATCGTCAGGGAGGGCGGGAGGTGGTAAAGGACATTCAGGAAAGTTGTCACCTGTGTTGGTCTCCCTGGGGAGACCATGATGATCAGTCAGGGTCCCTGGTCTCAGTGAGCTCATTCCAGCCATGCTGTATGTGCTCAAGTGCCCGGGACCGCTATACATTACTAAAGCATTTGTTCCTCAGGGCCCCATGTGGTGGTATGCTGGGCATTGCCTGCTTGCACCAAGTCTTCTCTGTAGCCAGGGAGGTACTCCCTGGGCTCTCTTGCCCCTGGCTTCTGACTGGGTATGGCTGATAGGAAGCACAGGCAGAAACCCCGGGTGGCGAGGAGGGAAAAGAACAGGCATTTATTCTCCCCAGTGCCTTTCCAGCTGGGCTGCAGTTGTGAGTGGCTGTGCTCCTCTCTGGCCACAGTGCCTGGCAGGTGGCCTCTCCTATAGCTACATCTTCAGCTCCCACCTCGTTCTGTTGATGCTGGTCCCTTCTGCCCCTTCACGCCTAGGGTTGTAACAGCTCCCCATGGTGGCTAGTCAATGGTACTTCAATCCCTCGACTGTCCTTTAATTCTTTTAGCACAGTGGTTCTCAACTGGGCGGGATGGTCCCTCAGGGGATACTGAGCAATGTCTGGAGACTTCTTTGGTTGTCACAACTGGGCTGGGTACTATTGGCATCTAGTGGGTAGAGGCCAGGGATGCTGCTAGACATCTTACAGTGCACAGGACAGCTCCCCACAACAAAGAATTATCAGGTCCTAAATGTCAATAATCCGAGGCAGAGAAACTCTGCTCTAGTCTAGCCCCTGCCTGCCTCTTCAGCCCCATCTTGTGCCTGTTATATCTATTCAACTATTCTTTTAGCTCCTCAAATGCCCCAGGCTTACTCTTACCCTCTGGTCTCCTAGATGCTGTTCCTTCTGCCTGGAGCATACTCCCCTCATGCACATTCCTTCACTTACTCCTACTCACACGTATCTTGGCTAAGGCATTCCCTCCTCCGGGAAGCCTTCCTGGTATGCTTCCATGGCCTCCCATGCCTCCCTGTTGTAGCCCGTGATACTGTATCACATTCGGTCTGCTTATCTAGGCTTGGAACAGGGCTGACTTATTCACATAATGCCCTGTGCCCTGAATACAGCAGGCACTCTCTAAATATTTACTGAATTAACAAGCAGTGAGGAGATATGGCCGGTCTTCCTTACCTGGAGAGGCCTTGTTCCTGACCACCAGCAGCCCTGCATCCCTGGAGGTGACACTGAGTTCTGTGGACGGGCTGGTGCACTTGGTGACGGCATGCTGCACCCTGTCCAATTTGCTCCTGAGCAGGTAGAAGCTTTTGAGCACGGCCAAACACTGCTCCTCCACGGCCCCCAGGGGCAGCAGCAGGGCCAGCAGGGATCCTAGTACCATGCTCAGCAGGGTCACCCACAGGAAGCGGCCCCACACTGAGACCCATTTCGGCTCAGTCACTGCCATCATTGAAGCCATTGGCATGAGAGTCATCTGGACTCAGGGGTGGGCTCCTTGCACATGTCCACAGTCAGCTGAGAGAGAGGGGGTTCTGCAAGGCAAGTCAAGAGTTGTTGGAAATGAGGAAGGAAAATGGACATGTTAAGGACATTTCTGACTACAGGTGGGGAGATGGACTTGGAGACCCCCACCTCCCATACCTCTTACTTTACTGGAGAGCAATTTGGGGTGATGGATTGGGGGTAGGGGCAAGGCAAGGAGTATAGATAAATGGGTATGTGTATGTTTGTGTTAGCCTGGAAGGACTGGTACCACCTCTGGGGCATTTGGACTCCATTAATGTCACTGCTCGACATTTAATGAGCACTTACTGTGCGCCAGGCCCTGTGTCAAACACTAAGCATCTCACGTGCAATTTCCTACACTCTTCAATGGTAACTCAAGGAACTGATGCCATGGTCATGCCAATCTCCAGATGACAAAATCAAGGCCCTCAGAGAGGTGAAATCCCTTGCCCAAAGTCACCCAGTGAGCGACAGCCTTAGGACTTGAACTCAGGAACCCATGGCTGTAAGTATCCCCCCTTCATTACAAATCTTTGTGGCCTCTGATCCCAAACACTGGGGTTTGGGATAACACAGACACGGACACAGACACGGTCACTAGCCAGGGCTGTTCTGAGGCCCGTTCTTTGATAAGCAAAACTGTCAGGGGCCTAATTTATTGCAACACTGGATGGCCACCTCTTAGTACTCTCATTCTGATATTCAGCCAGGAGGACCCCAGGCTGTGCGACATCAGTCAAGTGAGTTCCCTTATCTGGCCTTTCTTTCTTGACCTGTCCAGCAGGTACCCCACCTAGACTGGGCATGCTGGGCCCCACAAAAGGGATCTGTGGGCCGCCCTGACTACAGGCATGTGTTTGGGGCTGGCAATGGGAGAGGAGAGGTCATATATGCAAACATCACTGTGCCAACAATCAGCATTTATTGGGCAACTATGGTGTGCTGGGCTCTGAGCTGAGTGCTAGACACATTATCTCATTTAATTTTCACCTTGTGAAAAGGGCTACCCCCAGCTCCAATCCACAGACGAGGGAAACTAAGGCACAGAATGCCTAAGATTTTCCAGAAGCCCCACGGGGTGTAAATGGAATGAAACCCCAGTGTGTCGGCATCCAGAGTCTCCAAGTAGGGCCTGTGAACCTGCTCTGGGATGCACCAAGGCTAAGGTCCCTGACCTTTCAGGGCTTGGTGAGCCTGCCTGGTTGGCATGGAGCATCTGAAATGGACTGACGTGCGCTCTAATTGCGGTACTTTTGGCGTGCTGCGGAGGCATGGATGAGGTGTTCTGGGCGGGTTTCCCGAGGGAGGCTCCTTCACAGGGCGGTAAGGGCAAGAAAGAATTCCGCGCGTGACGAAAGTGTGTACCGCGGGAAGGGGTGCGTTCTGGAAGGCGCGGCTGTCTCGCCCCCAAAACCTAGGAAGGGGAAAACACACCCAGAGAGGCGAGGGGACTGCTCTAAGGTCACTCAGCGGAGCCGCCCCTTTCCGGGCCCCGCCCAAGGCTCGCTGTCCCGCTGCAGCTCGCCTGGCTCGCGTCGCCCGAGCCCCTCGGGTTGCCCCCTCCTCACCGCGCGCGACTGCTGGGCCCTCCCGCCGCCTTCCCCGCGCTCGCAGGCTCTGCAGCAGCCGGCTCCCAGGAGCTCCTCTGCAGCCGGCCCTCTGGCCCTGCCCTCGGCGACTCGCCATTGGCCGGCCCGCCACGCTTCTAGCGGCGGATTGGCTGGTCCCACTTGTCCGTCCCTCGCATTTCCGGGTCTGCTTCCCCGGGATAGACGCGCCGTGGGCCACTCCCATTGGCTGCGTCTTGCGTCGATCTCGTGCCTGCGGGCAGACAATAAACACGGGAAGGGGCGGGGCCTGGCGACTGGCGGGAGTAGCGGGTGTGTGAAGTGACGCGCTGCGACGGGCAGGGAAACGCTCCCTCAGAGTAGCCAAGAACTGCTGCCGTCCTCTCAGGACTGTCCTCATGTGCCTCAGTTTCCTCAGGTGTAACATGAGGACACTAATGGTTTACACCTCTCAAGACTCCTTGAGTTCGCAGCCTCTGTTCTTAGCCCTGTCCTGCGCTACCGGCTTGCCCTCCTTTCCCTTTCTCTCACCGTTTCTTTTTCGCCCTTAGGTTTTTATTTGCATCCTTTCAGTAAGGGCCTGTCAGATTCTTTTGTTTTCTCAGAGAGAAAAAAGATTTTTCCTTGATGCAGATTGCTGAAGCCTCCATCTTACTCCACAAATCCTGAAGTTCAGCACCCAGGGTCGCGCCCGAGCAATGCTAAGCAGTGCAGATTCAGGCTTGGTCATTTACTCTCTGTGCGACCTGGGGCAAGTTATTCTGAGCCTCAGTTTCTCCATCTGTAAAATGGGGATAAACAACTCGCCTCACCTTTGCCCTCAAGCTCGGTATTTGCAGACGGCCTGGGACTTGGAGATGCGACCACACGCATTCCCCTTGACGGGCAGCGGCCCCTGGGCTCAAAGCCCCTTGCAGACTGAGCTGCACTCAGCAAGAGACTCCATCTCGCTGATCCTCCCCCACCCCGTTTGCTTTTCTGAAAATGGGGATAATGTGATGACAGGCCTCCTGGGGTTTTGTGTGAGTGTGAAGTGAGATCTCCCTCCGTGCCTGGCCCAGAGCAGACGCTTGGTAAGTATCAGCTACGGCAGCTGTTCTTTATAAAAAGCACCCAGCCACTGCTGCCTTGTCATCCGCAAGAGAGAGTATTCCAGCCGCGGGTTCTCCCAGCCTTGGGAGAGAGGCCCCGATGCCCTTGTGTAGGTCTTTTTTTTTTTTTTTTTAATTTTTTGTGGGTAGAATGCATATAAATGCAAAAATCCCCCATTTTAACCATTTTTAACTGTACATTTCACAGGTATTAATGACATTCACAATATTGTACTACCATCACCGCCATCTGTTACCAAGACATTTTCTTCATCCCAAACAGAAACTCTGTTAAATTAAGCAAAATTTCCCTATCCCCCCCCCCCACCCCCTGGTAACCTGTAAACTTTCTGTGTCTATGAATTTGTTTATTCTAGGTATTTCATATCAGTGAGATCATACAGTATTTATCCTTTCTTTTGTCTGGCTTATTTTACTCAACATGAGGTCTTCAAGGATCATCCATGTTCTAGCATATATCAGAACTTCATTCCTTTTTCATGGCTGAATAATAGTCCATTGTATGGCTATACCACATTTTGTTTATCCAATCATCTATTGATGGAGACTTGAGTTGCTTCCATCTTTTATTTATTGTGAATAGTGCTGCTATGAACATTGGTGTACAAAATACCTAAGTCTCTGTTTTCATTTCTTGTGATTCTATATCTAGAAGTGGAGTTGCTGAATTATATATGATAATTCTATGTTCAACTTTCTGAAGAATCGCCAAGCTCTTTTCCATAGCATTTGTACCATTTAACATTCCCATTAACAATGTATGAGATTTCCTATTTCTCTGCATTCTTGTCAACACTTGGTATTTTCCTTTTTTTTTTAATAGCCATCCTAGTGGATCTTAAGTGGTATCTCATGGTGGCTTTGATTTGCATTTCCCCAATGACGGTTGACGTTGAGCATCTTTTCATGAATTTACTGGCCATTTGTATATCTTCTTTGGAGAAAATTTTAGCCTTTGGCCCATTTTTTTTCTTTTTCTTTTTTTTCTTTTTTCTTTTTTCCAGGGGAGAGCGCGAACACAGTCCCCCACTACCACAAATTATGCAGTCGAGTTTTCCACATTTGGGGAAATCGCAGGGGTCAGCACATCCGGGGTGCAATAGATAAGCCTCACCCTGGGAAAACCACCTCATGATCATGATATCTTCCTTGCCTTGGCCCATTTTAAAATTAGGTCATTTGTCTTTTTTTTTTTTTTTTTTTTTTAAAGAAAGCACAATCCTCACCCACCTTTATTATTATTATTTTATATTTTACTGTGACAACATATATACAACACAACATTTCCTAGTTTTACCACTTTCATGTGTACAAGTCAGTAATATTAATTGATTCACAATATTGTGCTATCACCAATATCCATTACCAAAACTTCTTCATTGCCCCAAACAGAAGCTCTGTGCCTATTAAGCATTAATTCCCCATTGGCACTCCTAGCCCCCTACCTCTATAACCTGTAATCTACTTTCTTTTATTTTTATTTTTTTTCCTTTTGTGACTGATTTATTTCACCCAACATGATGTTTTCAGGGTTCATCCATGTTATAACAAGTACCAGTTCTTCATTTCTTTTTTTTTATATCGTTATTGTTATTATTATTATTTTAATATAGTTTAAAAGATGCTTAGATTACATAAATGTTACACGAAAATTAGTGATTTCCATGTTCCCCACCTCCTCGTTTGTCTTTTTGTGGTTGAATTGTAATAATTCTTTATTTATTCTGGATATTAAACCCTTATCAGATACACGATTTTCAGCTATTTTCTCCCATTCTGTGTGTAGGCTGTCTTTTCATTTTCTTGATAATGTCCTTTGATGTGCAAAAGTTTTTAATTTTGTTGAGGTCCAGTTTATTTTTTCTTTTGTTGTGTGTGCTTTCGGTGTTAGATCTAAGAAATCATTGCCAAATCCAAAGTCGTGATGGTTTTCCCCTATTTTTTCTTGTAAGAGTTTTATGTATTAACTTTTTTTTTTTTTTTGAGTAGAATAATGAATCATTTTTTTTCCCTTTATTTTTAAAGAAACTTTAGATTATATAAATGTTACATCGAAAATATAGGGGATTCGCATATACCCCCCTCCCCCTCCCTATAGTATTAGCTCTTTTTTTAAGATTTATTTTTTTTATTTCTCCACATCCACTCATTGTTTGCACTTGCTGTGTCTATTTGTCTTCCTTGTTTCTTTAGGAGGCACTGGGAACCGAACAAGGGACCTCCCATGTGGTAGGCGGGAGCCCAATTGCTTGAGCCACATCCACTTCCCAGTATTAGCTCTTATGTTTAGATCTTTGATCCATTTGAGGCAGGGGTTCACTTTCATTCTTTTTTTTTTATTATTAAAAATTTTTTTAATTGACTATTTTTTCTTTTTGGTATACAGTTCTATGAGGTACCTTCTCCCCGCCCCCCACTTATTCTTGCCTTCTCTTCTCATTTTTCTCCTCCAGGCTTCACCGGGATTTGATCCTAGGGACCTCCGATGTGGGAGAGAGAGGCACCCTGTCACTTGTACCACCTCAGTTCCTGGTTTCTGGTGTGTCTTGCCTTGGCTCTCCCCTGCGTCTCTCTTTTCTTGCATCATCATCTTGCTGTGTGGCTTGGTTTGCTTGTAGCTTACTACATGTGGAATTGGCTCGCTGAATATTCACGTGGGCCTGTGGCTCTCTGTGCACAGGCCCGGCTCGCCTGCTCGCCTTTTTTTTTTTTTTTTTGCTAGGAGGTCCCGGGGATCAAACCCAGGTCCTTCCATATGGTAGATGGATGCCCAACCACTTGAGCCACATCTGCTTCCCCACTTTCATTCTTTTGCATGTGGATATCCAGTTTTCCCAGTACCATTTGTTGAAGAGACTATCTTTCCCAATTGAATGATCTTTGTCACTTGTCAAAAATCTTTTGGCCCCGGGAGCGGATATAGCTCAAGTGATCAAGCGCCTGCCAGGTTCGATCCCTGGTACCTCCTAAAAACGAAAAAACCAACTCTGATTGGGGAGCGGATGTAGTTCAGTGGTTTGAGAACCTGCTTCCCATGTATGAGGTCCTGGGTTCAATCCCCGGTAACTCCTTTAAAAAAAAATCATTTGGCCATAAATGTGAGGGTTGGTTTCTGAACTCTCAGTTAGATTCCATTGGGCAGCATGTGTGCTCTTGTGCCAGTGCCATACTGTTTAGATTTTTGTGTCTTTGTAATAAATTTTAAGATTGGGACATATAAGTCCTCCAACTTCATTCTTTTTAAGATGGCTTTGGCTATTAGGGGTCCCCTACCCTTCCGTATAAAAATTTTTTTTAAAGATTTATTTTTATTTCTCCCCACCTCCTCATTGTTTGCACTTGCTGTGTCTGTTTGTCTTCCTTGTTTCTTTAGGAGGCACCAGGAACTGAACCCAGGACCTCTGATATGGGAGGGAGGTGCCTAATTGCTTGACCATCTCCATTCCCTGCTTTGTTGTGTCTCTTCTTGTGTCTCTTGTTGCATTATCTTGTTGCGTCAGCTTGCCGCGCCTGCCTGTCACGTCCGCTCGCTGTCTTGCTCATCCTCTTTAGGAGGCACCGGGAACCTGTGCTCTCTGCTTTTTTGTGTCTCTCATTACGTTTTTCTTCTTGTGTCTCTTATTGCATCAGCTTGCCGCATCTACCGATTGCGCCAGCTTGCCCTCTTCTTTAGGAGGCACTGGGAACTGAATCAGGGACCTCCCATCTGGTAGGTGGGAGCTCAAACGTTTGAGCAACATCTGCTTCCCCTTTCCATATAGCTTTTTTTTTTTCCATTTAGGCCAGTAAAAAGAATTTATTTGGGAAATGGGGGAAAGAACAGAGCTTGCTGAGAAATGGGAGAGAAAGATGGAAATACACACAAGACTTGGTGCGGGCCCCTCTAGGCAGAGAAAGCCCTGTATAAATTTGATGATTGGTTTTTCTATTTCTGCAAAGAAAGTTGTTGGAATTTTGATTGGGATTACGTTGAATCTATAAATCACTTTGGGTAGAAATGACAGCTTAACAATATTTAGTCTTCCAATCTATGAACATGGAATGTTCTTCTATTTATTTGGGACTTCTTTGATATCTTCTAGCAGTGTTTTGTAGTTTTCTGTGTACAAGTCATTTACATCCTTGGTTAGACTTATTCCTAGATATTTGATTATTTAGTTGCTATTGTAAATGGATTTTTTTCTTGAGTTCTTCTTTTGATTGTTAATTGCTTTTCTCAATTAAATGTAATGGATACATATAATTTTCTTTTTTAATCAAACAACATGTTACACAATATATTTTGTTCATAGTAATGCATTCATACAGTATTTGTCCTTTTGTGTCTGGCTTGCTTCGCTCAACATAATGTCCTCCAGGTTCATCTATGTTGTCATATGCTTTACGACTTCATTTCTTCTTATAGCTGCATCATATTCCATCGTGTGAATAGACCACAGTTTGTTTATCCATTCATCTGTTGATGGACACCTGGGTTGTTTCAAACTTTTGGCAGTGGTGAATAATGTGGCAATGAACATCGGTGTGCAGATGCCTGTTCGTGTCACTGTTCTCAGTTCTTCTGGGTATATACCCAGTAGTGGTTTGCAGGGTCATGTGGCAAGTCTATATTCAACTTCTTTAGGAACTGCCTAACAGTCCTCCATAGTGGTTGTACCATCCTGCATTCCCACCAACAGTGAAGAAGTGTTCCTATCTCTCCACATCCTCTCCAACACTTGTAGTTCTCTGTCTTTTTAATAGTGGCCATTCTGATAGGTGTGAAATACTGAATTTTTAAAACTTTATTTTTAAAGAAGTTTTAGATGACAGAAAAGTTAACATTGAAAATATAGGGGACTCCTATATACCCTACCCCCTCCACCTCTCACATTTTCCTCTATTAATAACATCTTTCATTAGTGTGGTATATTTGTTACAGTTGATGAACAAATATTGAAGCATTACTACCAAACATGGTCTTCCTGTTTGTCTGTAGTGTACATTATGTTTTATACTTTGCACCATACAATTTTATAGGTTTTGACAAAATGTGTAAAGGCCTGTATCCATCATTGCAATATCATACAGAACATTTCCATTGTCCCCAGAATGCCCCATGTTCCACCTATTCTTCCTTCTCCCTCCCCTCAGAACCTCTGGTGACCACTATCTTTATATCAATGTTAAAAGTTCTTCCATTACTAGAATAATAATAAATCTGCTTTGGTCCATGGTTCCATTCCCCCCTTATGTTTGTTCATTCCTCAGTCTTGAGGATTTGGGGATGGTGATGCCCATTCTGCTTCTGAATGAGAGGGGGCTTAGATCTCATGGGGCAGATGGGTAGAACCGTCTTGTTTGCAGTTGTAGATATTCTCTGTTTTGGGGATGGGCGTTGTCCATAATCATCATTTTGCTAGTGAGTCCAATGAACTGTGCAACTCTCCTGAGATTCAGAGCTCAACTGGCATATGAACAGACCAAGGATTTAAGTCTCTGGGACATATATTTAAGGGATATAGTACTAATTCTACATTCACATAAAAGGGGCAGAAGAATCATGTGTGGGGAAATTATAAATGAGTTTAACTCTTACATTGGGGAAATAGGTTAACATATATCCAAGGTAAGGCCCACCGATGGGGTGCCAATTTCCTGAGGTTGTGTGCCCTGCCTATAGTGTCCATGTGTCTCTAGAGCCTTCGGGAGCACCCCTGCTTGAAGCTTTATTTACTGTGTCAGTGAGATCCTCCTGAGATGTGCATAAGCATAACTTCTGGATTGACCTCCCGACTCACTTTGAAATCTCTTAGCTGTAAAAATTTATTTGTATTTTTTAGTTCCCCTTTTGGTCAAGGTCTTTTACCAAATGCATCACTAATTGGCACTTTGTAATAATCCCTCAGTGCCAGGGAGGCATGTCCCTGGGAGTCATGTCCCATGCTAGGGGAAATACTACTGATTTTTGTGTGTTGATCTTGTACCCCCCTACTTTGCTGAATTCATTTATTAGCTCTAGGAGCTTTGTTGTGGATTTATTTCCCCCAGGATTCTCTGTATGTAGGATCATGTGATCTGAAAATAGGGAGTTTTACTTCTTCTGTTCCAGTTTGGATGCGTTTTATTTCTTTTTCTTGCTTAATTGCTCTGGCTAGAACTTCCAGTACAATGTCAAATAACAGTGGTGACAATGGGCATCTCTGTCTTGTTCCTGCTCTTAGAGGGGAAGCTTTCCATCTTTCACCCTTAAGTAGGATGTTAGCTGTGGGTTTTTCATATATGCCCTTTACCATGTTAAGAATAAAACTTCTATTCTTAGTTTTCTAAGTATTTTTAATCAAGAAGGAGTGCTGGATTTTGTCAAATGCCTTTTCTACATCAATTGAGATGATCATGTGTTTTTTTTCCCCTTTGTTCTGTTAATGTGGTGTATTACCCTTAATTGATTTTCTTATGTTGAACCACCCTTGCATACCTGGAATAAATCCCACTTGATCATGGTGTATAATCCTTTTAATGTGCTCTTGGATTCAGTTTGCTAGTATTTTCTTGAGGATTTTTGCATCTATATTAAGAGAAATTGGTCTGTAATTTTCTCTTCTTGTGGTATCTTTATCTGGTTTTGGTATGAGGGTGATGTTGGCTTCATAGAATAAATTAGGGAGTGTTCCTTCCTCTTCAATTTTTTTGTAAGAGTATGTGCAAGATTGGTGTTAATTCTTCTTGGAATGTTTGGTAAAATTCCCCTGTGAAGTCATCTGATCCTGGGCTTTTCTTTTTTTGAGAGGTTAGATTACTGATTCAATCTCTTTATTGGTTTCTAGTTTGTTGGGATCTTCTATTTCTTCTTGAGTCAGTGTAGGTAGTTTGTGTGTTTCTGGGAATTTGTCCATTTCACCTACATTTTCTAATTTGTTTCTGTATAGTTGTTCATGGTATCCTCCTGTAATCTTTTTATGTCAGTGGGGTCAGTATTCATATCCTCCTTTATATTTCTGATTTAAGCTAAAGATTTGTCAATTTTATTGATCTTTTCAAAGAACCAACTTTTGGTTTTGTTGATTCTATTTTTTTTAATTCTCTATTTCATTTATCTCCACTCTAATCTTTGTTATTTCCTGCCTTCTTCACTTTGGGTTTAGTTTGCTCTTCTTTTTCTAGTTCTTCCAATTTTGAGGTTATGTCTCTGGTTTGAAATCTCTCTTCTTTTTTAATATAAGCATGTAAAGTTATAAATTTCCCTATCAGCACTGCCTTGGCTGCGTCCCATAAGTCTTGGTATGGTGTATTTTCATTTTCATCTACCTCAAGATATTTCCAAATATCCCTTGTGATTTTCTCTTTATCCCACTAATTGTATAAGAGTATGTTGCTTAATTTGCACATATTTGTGAATTTTTCATTTCTTCCTCTGTTATTTCTAGGTTCATTCCATTGTGGTCAGAGAAAATACCTTGTATGATTTCTATATTTTTGAACTTATGGAGACTTGTTTTGTGACCTAAGATATGGTCTGGCCTGGAGAATGATCCATGTGCACTAGGGAAGAATGTATATTCTGTTATTGTTGGATAAAGATTCTTCAGACCGAAAGAAAAGGACACTAGACAGTGGTTCAAAGCAATGTAAAGAAATAAAGACCTCCGTTAAAGGTAACCATTTGGGTATTTATAAATGCTAGTACTATTGTATTATATTTTGGGGTATGTAATCCACTTCTTACTTCCTACATGTGCTAAAATGCAAATACATAAAACGTAATGATAAATCTATGGTTTTGGACATACAATGTATGAAGATATAATTGTTAACAAGTATCAAAAAAATTGGGAGAAAGAAGTGGTATGGGTATAGGAAATGTGTATGTGTATGATATTGAAGTCAAGTTGATATCAAACCAAATATGATTGTTATATATTTAGAATGTTAAAATTTAACCCCATGGTAGCCACAAGGAAAATATATGGATAATATGTCCAGATAGAAGTGAGAAGGCACTCCATATTGTACAACACAAAAAATCAAATTGATATAAAAGAAGGCATTAATGAGAGAATTGAGGGCAAAAAAGGTATAAGAGTTACAAAGACTAAATAGCAAATGGCAGAAGAAAGTACTGCATTATCAGTAGTGACTTTAACTGTAAATGTATTAAACTCTCCAGTCAAAAGGCAAAGACTGGCAGAATGGATGAAAAAGCATGACACAGCCATATGCTGTCTGCAAGAGACTCAACTTAAATTCAAAGACACAGTAGGCTGGAGTGACAGGATAGAGAAAATATACCAAGAATAGTAACCAAAAGTGAGCTGGGTAGCTATACTAATATCAGGTAAAATAGATTTTAAGTCAAAAACAGTTACTAGGGACAAAGAAAGTCACTATGTACTGAAAAAGGGGCCAATTCAACAAGAAGATATAATTATATATGGGCACCTAACAACAGAGTCCCAAAAGATATGAAGCAAATACTGAAAGATTTGAAGGGAGACATTTATGGTTCTACATTAATACACCACTTTCAAAGTAGAACATCTAGACAGAATATCAATAAGGAAATACAAGATTTAAATGATACTCTAAACCAAGTAGACCTAACAGACATATTTAGAACTTTTGGTTAAATTTATTCCTAGATATTTTGTTCTTTTAGATGCTATTGTAAATGGAATTTTCTTCTTAATTTCCATTTTGGATCATTTATTGCTGGTGTATAGAAACAGCTAATTTTTGAGAGTTAATTTTGTACCCTGCAGCTTTGCTGAATTAGCTATGGTAGTTTTCTTGTAGATTCTTTGGCATTTTTTACATAAAGAATCATGCCATCTATGAATAGAGATAGTTTTCCTTTCTTCCTTTTCTTTTTCTTACCTAATTACTCTGGTTAGAACTCCAGTTTGATGTTAAATAGCTGTGGTAAAAGTGGGTGTCCTTGTCTTGTTCCTGATCTTGGGGGGAAGCTTTTAGTTTTTCACCATTGAGAATAATGTTAACTGTGGGTTTTTCATAAATGCCCTTTATCATGTTGACAAAGTTTCCCTCTATGTTTATTTTTCTGAAAGGGTATTAGATATTGTAAAATACATTTTCTGCATCAATTGCAATGATCACGTGATTTATTTTCCTTCATTCTATTAATCTGATGTATTACATTGAGTAGGTTTCATTCTGACTCCAGTTTAGGGAAGCTGCTGGCTCACAGCACAAAAGGAAGCGTGCAGACCCAGGGCAGAATTGGGATTGACGGGCAAACATATGCTGTCCATGAAGGATACCATTGAGGGACATTGAAAAATGAGGGACCACACAGTTTGACCCTTGCCCATTGGGCTCCCTGTTTATATCTAGTAACTGGCCCCAGTCTTCCACACTCCTAGACCTCAGCTTGGGACATGGCACTTAGTGGATGCTTGAGAAATATTGTTGACATGAATTCAATCTGAAACATCTGAAGCAGGACGGCCCATTGGGGTTTGTAAGAAACAAAAAATCAAGATGGTGGGGCATCTCATTTTTATCTTTTGAATAAAAGCTTTGAACATTGTTTTCTCTGAGTCCCCTGAATTTCACTTCTCTTGGTTCAAGTAGTAATGTAAAAGCCTGCCCCAGAGGAGGGTCTGCTCTGCAACCAGCTAGTTATGGGGGATAGTTAGTAGGGTGGAAAACAGCAATGTTCTGGGTGTTCAAATGCAGGGTCCACCACTTGACTTTGTTCAGGTCACCTAATCTCACTGAGGTGAGTGTCATGGCGCTGTAGGACCTCTCTCCCCTTCCAGGTGATATAATCATATACTTTTAAAGTCTTGGGACACTATTGCAACCTGTTTAATGAGCTTAGGTCCGGATAGCAAATCTAGAAGTTACACTAGAACTGTTAATGAGTAAAGCTGTCTGGGTGAGAGACAATAGGGGGTAGTGAGGAGTGTGGAGAATGCAACAGCATGTGTCTTGTTCAACGTGGGCAACAGCTTCTCAGCTCTAGCCCACATTTATTATGCTGGGATGCAGTCCAAAAGATGTCAGGTTTTCTAATATTTCAAAAGAAATATCATGCCTATCTTTTAAGCAGAAATCTTCAGATTTTTAAACAGTTGACATGTTTGTACACTGGCTACAGAGGGCTGCCAAATGGTAATCCTTGTGTTAGGTTTTTAAGATGGACAGGGTGTGGTGGCAGGGAATTTAGGAAGAACTAACACAAATGAATGGCTCAGTAAATGATCCCACCACAAACATCTCTTAAAACGGAATTGTTTTCTTTGAAGGCATGATTCTGAAGGACATTGCAGTTTGCGGACACCAGGGGGCAGTAATTCACCTGGCGTCACTCTATTCCATCCCCTTATAGGAAGATTATACTCAATTTTCTTTCTCTACTCTGCTTTCAGCTGTGTTGAATGCACAAAATATGGTCCCTGACGTGATATTGAAAAGTTGGCTTCTCCATCTTAAGCATTCTATATGGGATGGAAATTGCCTCCCTGTGGCCTATGAAGGAGTTTTCTAACAGCTTACCTTGACACATGACAAAGAACGTGGAAAGTACCTGCATGGGAAATGTGTCCATTATGCAAAACAAAACAAAACAGAACAAAAGACCTTATGCATCTTTAAGAAACAGCAGTCAAGGGTTTCTTACTGGCAGAGAAATTCTATTGCTTGGTAAAAGCAAAACTCCCCAACTCGAAGCTATATTGCATTAGGATGGTGCTGGAATGACTCAACTTCATTAAAAAGAAAATACACCATCCCCGAAATGGCTTCTCTCACTCCCAGTTTCCTCTCATTCCCCAGCCTACCTAGATTTTACCCCCTCCTTCTAATTTAATGCTGCTGCCAAAAAAGAGGCCCTAAGAAGACTTCCTGCTTCACTCTTGCTTGAATTCCCATTTTTTATACATATCCAGTGGGGTCAGCCCAGTTTCCGAGACATCCCCAAGAGACAGGGTTTTAAGGACCCCTGTGAGTGAGCGCTAGGAGGCTGGCTTGTGCTCAGGCTTCAGGGCAGTTCTCACATCAAACAGGATTGAACTGCTTTTCACCAATATATTAGAACTCAGGGATGCAAATAAGTGTTGTTTCCAGAGCAGTCATTTGGAGAAAGTGATACTTTTTACTTAAAAATAAATGAAACTGGGAAGCGGCTGTGGCTCAATCAGTGGGGCTCCCGTTTACCATATGGGAGGCCCCGGGTTCGGTTCCCGAGGCCTCCTGGTGAAGGCAAGCCCGCCCGCACGGCGTGGTTAGCTGACCCAGCGAGCACAAGCAGCAAAGGGGGGATGAATAAATAAATAAAATCTTTAAAAAAAAAAAAAAAAAAAAAAGGTTAAAAAAAATAATAATAAAATAAATGAAACGTAACTGCTCTTTCTTATTAACTAAATACTTTATTTCTTAAAAATAAGCTGGGATCGTTACAGATATAATAGAGGGCACAAATAAAGAAAAAGAAGAAAAAAAGCCCATCTGCAATTCTGTTAAATGTTTTTCTATACATATATATATTTCAATTACAAAATATTGCACACATCCGAAAGGCCTAGATAATATACTGAGCACCTGTGTGCCTGCCACATTATGAATGCAACTGAGGCTTCATGGCAACCCTTCCCCATCACATTCTCTTCCCTCCCTCCTGGAGGTAACCACCATCTTGAATTTCATGTTTATTATTCCTATGCCTGGCTTTTACCCACATGTGTATATTCCTAAATAATATATAGTAATGTTCTGCATTTTTCACGTTACGTATAATCTTTGTAGTTTTCTGCATTTTTCTTTTTGGTTCAGTGTTGTTTTAGAAGTTTATATTTCTGTTGATACATTCATGTAGTTCATTTTTTTTACACTGCTGTGTAGTATTTCATTTTACAGTTTATTTTTTATTTCCTTGTTGATGGGTATTTGGGTTGTTTCCAGCGTCTCCATATTACAGAGCTGCAGTGAACATTTTTGTATTATTTCTTGGCACATGTGTGGGAGTTTCTCTAGGGCAGAGTTTCTCAAATAATTGACTGGAGAGCTTTTAAAAAACACCCCTGACTGGGCTGTGCTCCAGACCAATGAAATTCTCTAACCTCTCTGAGCCTCCAGTATCTCCCACTATCTCCTTATTGGTAGTGGAAACTACCATTTACTGAGCACTTACTGTCTGCTAAGTAATTTACATATATTATTTTCTTGAATCTTTGTAACAATGCCATGGAGTAGATATTATATATATATATATTTTTTTTTTTAAAGATTTTATTTATTTATTCATTTATCCCCCCCTTGCTGCCCGTGCTCACTGGGTCAGCCAACCACGCCATGCGGGCGGGCCTGCCCCCACCAGGAGGCCCCGGGAACCGAACCCGGGGCCTCCCATATGGTAAACGGGAGCTCCACTGATTGAGCCACAGCCGCTTCCCATGGAGTAGATATTATTAAACCCACTTCATGGAAGGTGAAACTGAGGCTTAGAGAAGTTAGGCAATTAGCCCAAGGTCACACAGCAGGCAAGTGACAGAGTCAGGATTCACAGCCAGTCTTCTTGACTCAGAACTTACAGTGTTAACTACCATGGGACCTTAGGATTTCAGATCTAGGAGGTTCTATTTTAAAACCTTAATTTTACGGGTGTGAAAATTGAGGCTGATAGAATTAAAGGACAGAGGCAGGCTACATATCCATCTCTAGACTCCCTATCCATCAGCAGCACATCACTTTCTTATGTAAAAATGCTTTGGGGATTGGGGGCGAGAAGCAAAGAGGGAAAATCTTAATAAAGCCATCTTTTCTTCTGAAGATAATTTTAGGCTATCCTGGGGACATTTGTATCCTCTCTTTATCAGTTACCTGTTGCTGTGTAACAAATTACCCCAAAACTTAGCAGCCTAAAGCAACAAACATTTATTGTCTTACATAGTTTTCTGTGGGTCAAGAATATGGAAGTGGCTTAGTTGAGTGGTTCTGGGTTAGAGACTCTTTTAAGGTTGCAGTCAAGATGACAGCCAGGGCTGCAGTCATTTGAAGGTTTGACTAGGCTGGAAGATCTACTTTAAGGTGGCTCACTCACAGCTGTTAGTCAGGGGCTTCAGTTCCTTTCCATAGTCATAGCTGCATAGGGTTGGTTGAGTGACCTCACAGTATGGTGCTGGCTTCCCCAAGGGAGGGTGATCTAAGGGAGTGATGTCTTTTATGACCTAGCTTTGGAAGTCGCACACTGTCACCTTGGTACACTTTTGGGGTTGTGGGTACTAAAAAGACTGTGAATACCGGGACGTGAGTCTTGTTGAGGGCCATCTTGGAGGCTGCCTACGTCATCCCCACTGCACCTCTCCCTCCTTAGTCCCAATAATTCTGCCTAATCGACTGACAGCATGAACTTCAGTCCCCTTGGCCTTGTGTGGCTGAGCCTTCAGGGTCCTCTGAGGCAGGAGGCTCCTGTAGGTGTGAGACTCATCAGTGAGGGCAATGGACTCCCAGCAGCTGACTGCTTTTCCCCAGCCGTTTAATGAATGAGTTCCAGCCACGTTATTTTACGTGGCCCGAGAATCCACCTATTCCTGTCTAAACATAGAAATATTGTCATGGAGACTGACTCAGTTGCCTAAGACACTGCTTTAGATCGTAGCCTCTAAAAGATGTGATCAACACCCTCTCCTCTTCCTGCACGATGGAGTGGGGACCCAGATGAGCCACTTCCTGCATCCTTCCCCTTCTCAGATTTCTCTGCTTCACCTGATTCCAGGCTTCCCTTTCCTGCAACGTGGAGTCAGTGAGGCAGCTCAGGCCTGGGAGCTGCTGGCCAAAGGGGCTGCAGACCACCCTGGATCCAGATCGAAGTCCCTTTTGACACATCCCAAAAGCTCTCAGTGGAAGCTCTCTGTTGCCATAGGAACATGGAGACGTGGGAATTAACATGGGTGCCTGGCTAGCCAAGAAAGCAAAGCTTTTAATACTCTCTTATTTTATATAGATATGACTTATTTTTTTTTGTTTTGTTTTCTTTTCTTTTAGATATGAATTCTTAACAGGGCTTTGGATGGACATCAAAGGGTCTGTTTCAGGTGTGGAGAAAATGATCTTTTTTTTTTTTTTTAAATCTTTTAATTAATTTTTTATTTTACCAGGAGGTCCCAGGGATCGAACCCAGGTCCCTCCATATGGGAGACGGACGCCCAACCATTTGAGCCACATCCGTCCCCCGAAAATGATCTTTAAAAAAAAATTATTGTGAAACATGTGCAGCCCTAATCAAAGATATGGGACTGCTTTAGGAGTCCTTAGAGGAGCTGGGGAAATAAGTTTAGAGCCAAAGGAACACTTTTTTTTTTTTTTTTTAAGATTTATTATTATTATTTATTTTACTTTACCCATTTAAACCCCTCCCCCCCCCGTTTTTGTTCTTTTGTGTACATTTGTTGGGCAGTTCTCTGTGTCTGTCTCCTGCCCTCTCTTATCATCCTTCTCCTGTCTTCACCGGGATTCGATCCTGGGGACCTCTGATGTGGGAGTGAGGCGTTCTGCCACCTGTGTCACCTCAGAAAAGCAACACTTAAAAAAAAAAAAAAAAAAGCTTTATTGAGATATAATTCACATACTACACAATTTATCCATTTAAAGTGTGCAATTTATTGACTTTTTAGTATGTTCACGAGTTGTGCAACCATCACAATAATAAATTTTAGAACAATTTCATCATCCCCAAAAGAAATTTCGTACCCTTTAGTCATCATTCCCCATTTCCTTCCAACCACCCCCTCCCTCCACCTCCCAGTAACCGCTGATCTACTTTCTGATTATATGGCTTTGCCTGTTCTGGATATTTCCTATACATGGAGCCATATACTGTGTGTTCTTTTGTGCCTGGCTTCTTTTAGCATTTTTATTCTTTGTCCCCTCAGATTCTTCACAGTTTCTCTGACAAAGGTGTTTTCATTCTCTTTGAGAACAATTCCCTGGCTGAGAGTACAGCCACAAAATTAGCCCAGGGCCTAGAGATGGATGGAGGGGAGCATCTTCCAGGAGGTCACCAACCTTGGCCCTTCCTGGCTCCTTTCTGAGCCTTCCTGGCTGCTCTGAGGGTGTAGTTGGAAAAGTGGCTCCTTCGAGGAATAACTGGCCTGGTGTCCTACTAGTATTGAGCTGACATGCTTCCCAAGCTTTCCTCTTTTGAGGGGTTAACCACCAAATGCTTTCCCATTGCCAAGCTCGGTGCACTGTAACTTGTTACAGACCCCCTCCCCCTTTTTTGTAAAAGGGATTCACTTAAAAGCCATCCCCTTTACTTTGTGCAGATGTTTTGTTAAGTGTATACCCTAGGTCATTTTTTCATTTTTCAGCCATAGTGAATGCATATAGAAGTAATCTGACTTTTTGTGCTCTGCTACTGTAGGTATTTTATTGTTTTATTTTTATTGTGGTCTCTGCACCCCTATCCTGCAATATAAGTTTCATGGGGCAGGGACTTGCATTTTGTTCACTGCTACACCCCTAGCACCTATTGTCTGGCACATTGTAGAAATGCATTTGATGCTGGTTGGATGAATACTAGATTAAAAAAAAAATTTTTATTGTGGTAACCTATACAACATAAATGTTCCCATTTAAACCACTTCAAATGCACAATTCAGTGGTATTAATAACATTCACAATGGTGAGTACAGGATTTTGTTGAATCCTTCTGACACTGATGAGGTAGACCGTATGATGGGCCTCATGTTATAGACGAGGGAAACAAAGCCCAGAGAAGTGAAGAGTCTTGTCTAAGGCCACCCAGCCTGTAAGTGGTGGGGCTGAGATTTGAACCAAGGGCTCCAGAGCTGTTGATCACTCTTCTATGTGTGCATGTGTGTATCTCCACATGTGTGCACAGGGCCTTATATGTGTCTGTATGTCCCTACACATGTGTGCAGCTGCATATCTACAGCCTGTTTTTACTACTGATTGGTAAAAAACCCAAGAGGAGCAAAGTAAGTCATTTTAAAAGAACGTGGCATTGAATACTCCATTGGTTTTGGGGATTGTTCCAGTTCCCATGCATAACAAACCACCCCAAACTCAGTAGCTTAAAATAAAAACAATGAATCTACAGTGTGGACAGGGCTCAGGGGAGTCAACTTGTCTTTGCTCCTCTTGGCATCAGGTAGGATGGCTCAAAGGCTGAGAGTGGGAATCTCCTGAAGGCTCAATCACATGTTTGGTATTGGGGATTAGCTGGAGCTGGGGGCCCTGAGCATCTCTCTCCATCTCCATGGGGTCTCACTGTGCTGCGTGGTATCTGCAACATGGTGGGTAGCTGCAGGGTACATTGGCTTAGACCTCCTAAGGCACATGTGGGGAGGGAGGGGGAGGGAGGAGGGGAGGGAGGGAGAGAGGGAGGGAGGAAGGAAGTATTTTGTGATTCATACTTGGAAATAATATAACATCACTTCTGCTGCATTCTATTGGTTGAGGCAGTTACAAAAGTCCACCCGGGGGACTTCTGGGAAGATGGCAGACTAGAAAGACACGGGACTCTCTTCTCCTCCAGAAAAATAGCTAGAGAATAGGCTGAAACAGTCTGGAAAAAGTACTTCTAGGGTTTCGGACACCGGCAGAAGGCTGCACACCGCCTAGAGGAGAGAGGGACAAAGGAGGGGAATCATGACGGCAGAACTGTGAGTTGAAACCATCCCTACTGCTGCTGGCACCCTCCCCCATGCTAAAGACACTTTAGAATACTCAGGACTCTGGGACCGTGGCTACAGACAAAGGGGACTCCAGGGATCCACCACCCCAGGAAAGGGGAGAGAGAGCGACACAACCTAAGGCTGACTCAACTTCTGACCCACAAATTTGGTCTGCTGTGTCCCAACAGCCCATCCAGGCTGGGTGGAACCACACTGTTGTTTGCCCTGGGAGCTGGCACAGGACTGGAGAAATCTTAGCCTCTCAGTCTCCCTCTCTTCTAGCCAGGATTGATTGTTTAGGACATACCACCCCAGGAAAGGGGAGAGAGAGGGACATAGCCTAATGCTGATTCAGCTTTTGACACACAAAGGTGGTCTGCTGTGTTCCACTAGCCCTTCCAGGCTGAGTGGGGCTGTACCATTTTTTGCCTTGAGGGCTGGCAAGGGACTAAAGAGATATGACTCTCCCAGTATCCTTCTCTACTAACCTGGGACTGATTGTTGAGGACACAGAGGGAAGTGGAAATATTTCCTACCTGGGAAAAGGGAGGGGGCTGCCAGAGAAAGCTGGAGAACTGTCTCAGAGAAAGTTTGAGTTACAAGGCTCTTAGCCTCCAGGCTGGAACCTTTATCACATTGATTTGTCTGTGTTGCAACAAACACACTCTAACCAGGCATTGAACTGAGAGGGCTGCCAAAGAGCACCATCTGCTGGCAGACCAAGGAAGTGCACATGAGAAAATTAAAAGTAAGTAAGAGAAGCTTTTTCTGGCTTTTATAGCCTCCTCCTCCAAGGCCCTAGGAAGTGGCTCTGCAATCAATTACTGGGTACAGAGCCCAGTTTTGAGCATCTAACAGGGACAACCCTAACAATCCAGGTCAAATCAAGAATCAAGAGCAGAGACTTCCGGGAAGATGGCGGACTAGTAAGACACGGGAATCTTCTCCAGAAAAATAGCTAGAGGACAAGCTGAAACAGCCCCGAAAAAGATCTTCTAGGGCAGCAGGTGAAGGCTGCACACCACCCAGAGGAGAGAGGGACAGAAGAGGGAAATCGCGACTACAGAACTGTGAGTTGCAAGTAGCAGCTTCTGCTGTTGCCGGCACCCTCCCCCACACTCTTCAGAATTCTCGGGCCTCTGGGCCTGCGACCACAGACAAAGGGGGCTTCAGGGATCTGCCACTCCCGGAAAGGGGAGAGAGAGGGACACAGCCTTAGGCTGACTCAGGTTCTGACCTGAAATTTGGGCTGCAGAGCCCCACGGACCCTTCCACACGGTTTGCCCTGGGAGCCTAGAAAGGACTGGAGAAATCCAACCCTCGCAATCTCCCTCTCTTCTAGCCTGGACTAATTGTTGAGGACACCATGGGAGAGGGGAGAGAGAGCCTGGGGCTGACCCTGCTTTGGACTCCCAGGTTTGGTCTGCCCTGTCCCGAGAGCCCTTCCAGGCTGGGTGGGGCTGCACCATTATTTGCCTTGGAGCCTGCAAGGGGATAAAGATATACAAACCTCCCAATCTTCTCCTCTACTAACAGGGACTGATTGTTGAGGATTCAGAAGGGAGTGGAAATATTTCCTAGCTGGGAAAAGGGGGGCGCTTCGAGAGAAGTCTGGAGAACTGTCTCAGAAAGTTTGAATCACAGGGCTCCTAGCCCCCAGACAGGAAGCTCTATCACATTGATCTGGTCTGTGTCACAACAAATACGCTCCGACCAGGCATTGAATTGAGAGCAGCCAAAAAGCGCCATCTCCTGGCAGACCAAGGAAGTGCACATAAGAAAATTAATAAGTAAGAGAGGCTTTTCCTGGCCTCTATAGCCTCCCTGCCCAAGGCCCTAGGAAACGACTCTACAACCAATTACTGGGTCCAGCACCCAGTTTTGAGCAACCAGCAGAACAATCCTAACAATCAAGGTTGAGCCAAAAATCAAAGAGCGGTGGTAACTCACAGCCTCCTGCCACTAAAACCCCATAAAAGAGAAAGAGATAGAACATCTAAGTAAAATACAACCTAACCAGATGCCTAAGCACCAGCAAAAAATTACGGGCCATACTAAGAAAATAGAAGACATGGCCCAAGAAAAGGAATACAGCAAAGTCCCAGAAGAGATGCAGAATTTGAGAGAACTAATCAGTGAGATGAGCACACATTTCCAAAATCAAATTAATGAGATGAAAGAGAATATAGTTAAAGAGATCAATGACATCAAGAAGTCATTGCGCGAACGTAAAGAAGAATTTGAAATCATGAACAGAAAAGTAACGGAGTTCATGGGAATGAAAGACACAATAGGTGAAGTCAAAAATACATTTGAAGCATACAACAGCAGACTCGAAATGATAGAAGAAAGAATAAGTGATACTGAAGACAGAGCAGCTAAAATTGAAGAGAGAAAAGAACAGAGAGAGAAAAGAATGGAAAAAATTGAGCAGGGGCTCAGAGAGTTGAATGACAACACAAAACACAAGAACATACATGTCATTGGAGTTCCAGAAGGAGAAGAGAAAGGAAAACGGGCAGAAAGAGTATATGAGGAAATAATAGCTGAAAATTTACCAACTCTTACGAAAGAAATGAACTTTCATGTCCAAGAAGCACATTGTACCCCAATAAGAATAAATCCAAATACACCTACGCCAAGACACATATTATTCAGAATGTCAAATGTAAAAGATAAATAGAAAATGCTCAGAGCAGCAAGAGAGAAGAAGCAAACGATCACGTACAAAGGACGTCCAGTAAGACTTTGTACAGATTTCTCTTCAGAAACCATGGAGGCGAGAAGACAGTGGTATGATACAATTAGGAAACTGAAAGAGAAAAACTGCCAGCTGAGAATTCTTTACCCAGCAAAACTGTCCTTCAAATATGAAGGTGAATATAAAGTATTCACAAACAAACAGAAACTAAGAGAGTATGCAAAAAGAATCCACCTTTGCAGGAAATATTAAAGGAAGCCTTAGAGCCTGAAAGAAAAAGACAGGAGAGAGAGGCTTGGAGGAGAGTATAGAAGAAAGAAAAGCAGAAAGGATAACCAGAAGAGTAAAAAGAAAGACAAAAATAAGATGACATATGAAAACTAAAGAATAAAATGGAGGAAATAAATAGTGCATTTTCAGTAATATCCTTGAATGTGAATGGATTAAATTCCCCAAACAAAAGATACAGGCTGACAGAATGGATAAAAAAAACATGAGCCATCCATATGCTGCTTACAAGAAACTCATCTCAGACACAAGGATACAAGCCGGCTGAAAGTAAAAGGTTGGAAAAAGATACTGCATGCAAATAGTAAACAGAAAAGAGCAGGGGTAGCTATACTAATATCAGACAAAACAGACTTCAAATGCAAAAAAGTGATAAGAGATGCGGAAGGCCATTATATATTAATAAAAGGGACGATCCTCCAGGAAGATATAATAGTCATAAATATCTACACACCTAACCAGGGTGCCCCAAAATATATGAGACAAACTCTGGCAAAACTGAAGGGAGAAATAGACATTTCTACAATAATTGTCGGGGACTTCAACACCCCTCTCACATCATTAGATAGAACAACTAGACAGAAGATCAACAAGGAAACAGAGAACTTGAACAATATGATAAACAAGTTAGACCTAACAGACATATGCAGAACACTGCATCCAAACTCAGCGAGTTATACAGTCTTCTCAAGTGCCCATGGATCTTTCTCCAGGATAGACCACATGTTAGGTCACAATACAGCTATCAATAAATATACAAAGATTCAAATTATACAAAGCACCTTCTCAGATCATAATGGAATGAAACTAGAAATGAATAACAGACAGGAAAAAAGGAAATTTGCAAATGTGTGGAGACTGAACAACACACTCCTAAATATTCGGTGGGTCAAAGAAGAAATTGCAAGTGAAATCAGTAAATATATTGAGACAAATGAAAATGAGAACACAACATATCAAAACTTATGGGATACAGCAAAGGCAGTCTTGAGAGGGAAATTTATAGCCCTAAATGCCTATATTAAGAAACAAGAAAGAGCTAAACTCAAAGATTTAACTGAACAACTTGAGAAACTAGAAAAAGAACAGCAAACCAATCCCAAAGCAAAAAGAAGGAAAGAAATAATAAAGATTAGAGCGGAAATAAATGAAAATGAGAACAAAAAAGCAATAGAGAAAATCAACAAAACCAAAAGCTGGTTCTTTGAGAAGATCAATAAAATTGACAAACCCCTCGCTAGACTAACAAAGAAAAAAAGAGAGAAGATGCAAATAAATACAATCAGAAATGAAAGGGGGGAAACTACAAATGACCTCACAGAAACAAAAAGAATCATAAGAGGGTATTATGAGAAACTATATGCCAACAAACTAGACAGCCTGGATGAAATGGACAAATTTCTAGACACTCATAACCAACCTACACTGACACAACAAGAAATACAAGAACTTAACAAACCAATCACAAGTAAGGAGATTGAATCCGTCATCAAAAATCTCCCAGCAAAGAAAAGTCCAGGACCAGATGGCTTCACAGGTGAGTTCTACCAAGCATTTCTAAAAGAATTAACACCAATCCTGTTTAAACTCTTCCAAAAAATCGAAGAGGAGGGAAAATTACCCAACACATTTTATGAAGCCAACCTCACCCTAATACCAAAGCCAGATAAAGATTACACTAGAAAAGAAAATTACAGACCAATCTCTCTCATGAACATAGATGCAAAAATTCTCAACAAAATACTTGTAAATCGAATCCAACAGCATATCAAAGACTTATACATCATGACCAAGTGGGATTTATTCCTGGTTTGCAAGGCTGGTTCAACATAAGAAAATCAATCAATGTAATACACCACATTAACAAATTGAAGGGAAAAAACCACATGATCATCTCAATAGATGCAGAAAAGGCATTCGACAAAATCCAACATCCTTTTTTGATAAAAATACTTCAAAAGATAGGAATAAAAGGAAAATTCCTCAATATGATAAAAGGCATATATGAAAAACCCACAGCCAACATCATACTCAATGGGGAAAGGTTGAAAGCTTTCCCCCTAAGATCAGGAACAAGAAAAGGATGCCCACTGTCACCATTGTTATTCAACATTGTACTAGAAGTTCTAGCTAAGGCAATTAGACAAGACAAAAAAATTAAAGGCGTCCAAATAGGAAAAGAGGAAGTAAAACTCTCACTGTTTGCGGATGACATGATCCTGTATTTAGAAAATCCTGAAGTATCCACAACAAAGCTACTTGAACTAATAAATGAGTTCAGCAAAGTGGCAGGATATAAGATCAACACGCAAAAATCAGTAATGTTTTTGTACACTAGTACTGAACAATCTGAGGAGGAAATCAGGAGGAAAATTCCATTTTCAATAGCAACAAAAAGACTCAAATACCTAGGAGTTAATTTAACCAAGGAAGTACAGGACCTATATGCAGAAAACTACAAAACAATGCTAAAAGAAATTTTAAAAGACCTAAACAAATGGAAAGACATTCCGTGTTCATGGATTGGAAGAATAAATATCGTGAAGATGTCGATCTTGCCCAAACTGATTTATAGATTCAATGCAATACCAATCAAAATCCCAACAGCCTACTTTACAGAATTAGAGAAGGCAATTACCAAATTCATCTGGAAGGGTAAGTGCACCCGAATAGCCAAAAGCATTCTAAAAAAGAAGAGCAATGTGGGAGGAATTTTGCTGCCTGACCTTGAAACATATTACAAAGCTACAGTGGTCAAAACAGCATGGGGGTCGGATGTGGCTCAACTGGTTGGGTGTCCGTCTCCCATATGGAGGGACCCGGGTTTGATACCCGGGAACTCCCGGTAAAAAAAAAAAAAAAACTAAAAAAATTGGGGGTCGGATGTGGCTCAACTGGTTGGGCGTCTGTCTCCCATATGGAGGGACCTGGGTTCGATCCCCGGGACCTCCCGGTAAAAAAAAAAAAAAAAAAAAAAAACAGCATGGTACTGACATAAAGATAGACATATCGATCAGTGGAATAGAATTGAGAATCCAGAAATAAACCCTCACCTATACAGTCAACTGGCTTTTGACAAACCTACCAAGCCCACGCTGATGGGAAAAAACAGTCTCTTCAACAAATAGTGTTGGGAGAACTGGATATCTATAACCAAAAGAATGAAAGAGGACCCCTATCTCACCCCCTATACAAGAATCAACTCAAAACGGATCAAAGATCTAAATATAAAAGCCAGGACCATAAAACTACTGGAAGAAAATGTAGGAAAACATCTTCAAGACCTTGTAGCAGGTGGTGGTTTCTTGGACCTCACACCCAAAGCACATGCAACAAAAGAAAAATTAGATAAATGGGACCTCCTCAAAATTAAACACTTTTGCACCTCACAGGACTTTGTCAGAAGGGTGAAAAGGCAGCCAACTCAATGGGAAAAAATATTTGGAAATCACATATCTGATAAGGGTTTAATATCCAGGATATATAAAGAGATGTTACAACTCAACAATAAAAAGACAAAAGACCCAATTAAAAAATGGGCCAAAGACTTGAATAGACATTTCTCCGAAGAAGAAATACAAATGGCAAGAAAACACATGAAGAAATGCTCAACATCACTCATGATTAGGGAAATGCAAATCAAAACTACAATGAGATATCATTTCACACCTATCAGAATGGCCACTATTAAAAAGACAGAGAACTACAAGTGTTGGAGAGGATGTGGAGAGATAGGAACACTTCTTCACTGTTGGTGGGAATGCAGGATGGTACAACCAGTATGGAGGACTGTTAGGCAGTTCCTAAAGAAGTTGAATATAGACTTGCCATGTGATCCTGCAATACCACTACTGGGTATATACCCAGAAGAACTGAGAGCAGTGGCACAAATAGACATCTGCGCACCTATTTTCATAGTGGTGTTATTCACGATTGCCAAAAGTTGGAAACAACCCAGGTGTCCATCAACGAATGAATGGATAAACAAACTGTGGTCTATTCACATGATGGAATATGTGTAAGAAGAAATGAAGTCATAAAGCATATGACAACATGGATGAACCTGGAGGACATTATGTTGAGTGAAGCAAACCAGACACAAAAGGACAAATACTGTATGAATGCATTACTATGAGCCAAATATATTGTGTAACTATTGTATGATGCCATTTATATAAAATGTAAATATAATCAATTTATAAAGATGAACTTTGATTAGTGGTTATGTAGGACAAGGGAAGGCTTGCTAAGGGATGTGGAGTTTTTCTTTTTGGAGTAATGAAATAATTCTAAAACTTTTTGTGACAATGAATGCACAGCATTGTGATTATACTAAAAGCCATTGACTATACACTTTAGATAGATCATATGGTATATCAATTTATCTCAGTAAAACTGCTTAATAAATAAATAAATAATTGTGCAAGAATAGCCAGAAATAACAGCTATGTACTGCAGGGGAAACAGAGATTGAGGGGTGAAGAAGTTTCTTGTTTGTTTTTTGTTTATCATTATTAGTAGTAGTATTAAAATAATGAAAGTGCACTACTACTGACTGAGGTGATGAATGCACAACTATGTCATTATACCAAATACCATTGATTGTACACTTTGGATTAATTGTATGATTTATTAATATGTATCAATAAAATCGATTTGGGGAAAAAAAAGTCCACCCAACACTGAAATTCAAGAGGTGGAATGATATATTACACTTCTTGATGGAGGAGTGTCGACATTGTGTTGTGAGAGATCATGTGGAATGGGAGATACAGTTGTGTTTCTATCTTTGGAAAATACAGTATGCTGCGAGGATGGATTTATAACCCAGAATGCCCATGGCATGTAGTTTTTGGGTACCTGTGTCCAGAGAATAAATACTCATGTTATCTAGGATTTGTTAGCATGTTGTACTACCTAGAATTAGGCAGAAGAAAACCAGTGAGCAAGGAAAAGGAGTGGTATTTCTAGCTCATTCTAACCTCTCAAGTCCAGAAGCAGGTGGTTTGCTTATTCATTGTCCTGTGTTCTAGCCCCAGGTTTTTTCTCATTTCCCTTGGCAAGGCCTGGATATTGTTCACTACAATTTCTCCATGCTGGTAAGAGGTGCTGGTGACTCTGAAGAAGGGGGCTGCCTTTTCTGACATTGCCGGGGAATCCAGCTCAGCCCCCTGTGTTAGGATCCCTTGGCCAAAGGCGTCCCATTGCCCCTCTCCCTGTCACTCTGAGGAGCAGGAGCCCACCTGTAAGGGGTGTTGGCCCCATCCCCAGACCCAAATAGGGGAGGATGAAATAGAGCCTGGGAGTGGTCTTCCTCCTGAATCCCTTAACACCTGCTCTGAGATGTGCTAAGTTGGTGGCGGGGGCTGTAATTGATGGAGGAAACTCTTGCTAATATGATTTCTGCCTACTTCAGGCAACATCCAACCCAAATACCATAGAATATATAACCTATAAGTTTGCCAAATGTACTGAGGCTTCTTTTTAGGATTTCCCCTGCTTTTCTTTCCTGTTTCCTGGGACTTTCTGCTTCCTTTTTCTAAAGCCAAGAAATGAAACTTTCATTTGTTTGATGATTTGTTGATTAATTCAACAAGAATATATTGGTATCCTACTATGTACGAAGCATACTATGACATACTTGGAGTCTCTGGCTGCATGGATGTGCAAGTAGTGTTTTCCCCTTTTAAGATAAATGAGAGCTTTTGCATAGTGGTTAAAGTGCTCAAGTAATATCGGGCAAAGCGTTTGAGGTCTGGTGCCCTGAGATGCCTTAACAAAAAAAATGCAGTTATTTTAAAAATAACATACATCTTTGGAAGATTTACTCCAAAGGTTTACCCCATAAGGTTTTCCAGAACCCAGGTCAGTGGGATTTCCAAAGAATGATGAAGTTTGTGTGTTGGTTTAAATTCTGCTGGAATGCCATCTCGAATGGGATATAGTCACTTTAGTGCTCCCTTTGAACTTGTACTTGTATACAGCTGACAGGCCAACCTAATAGGATGTCTGATGGGTTAGTTGTAAAAATTGGTTACAGTAGAGAAACAGAAAATGTTATATCCTCGACTATTTTATTTTAACCACATTCTAAGTATTGTGTATATTAATATTTTGAAGAAGGGCCAAGGCTTTTTCATTGAGTCTGGCTCCTTCGTTGATTGAAATCTCACATAATCTCTTCTGCATAAATCTCACCATTTCCACTTTTGGTGTATTTGAAATGTAATGAAAATTTAAAGACACTTGCATAGCAGAGCACAGAACCCTTCCACTTTACTTTTTTTTTTTTTTTTTTTTTTGAGGTAATAGGGGCCAGGGATTGAACCCGGGACCTCATATGTGGGATGGCAGCACTCAACCGCTGAGCAACATCAGCTCCCCTGAGGTGGTTTCCTCATTTGTTTTGCTTGTTGTTTCTTTTTATTTTCTCCAGGAGGCACCGGGAACCAAACCCAGGACTTCCCGTGTAGGAAGCAGGTGCTCAACCTCTTAAGCCACATCCACTCCCCACTTCCACATTTTTATAAACCACCCCAACCATCTTTTACAGTTGTCCCTCCTACACCTAATTCTTCAGCAGTTTCTGTTTAGGAAGTTTCTTTTATTAGGGCTTTATAAAAAATTAACTTAGTTTTCATAGAAACAACTTTCTTTGTGCCCTCATTTTTTTTTTAAAGATTTATATTATTTATTTAACCCCCTCCCCTTCATTGTTTGTGGTCACTGTCTGCTCTCTGTGTCCATTTGCTATGTGCTTTCTGTATCTGCTTGTCTTCCCTTTAGGAGGCACCAAGAACAGAACCCGGGACCTCCCATGTGGTAGGCGGAAGCCCAATCGCTTGAACCACATCCACTTCCCTGTGCCCTCATTTTTTATTCTTTTACATTCTATTTAGCTAAAACATATAATTACAATAACAAGTGCAACTGACATAAACAGGTTTGGGAGTAAATGCAACTGATTTTGGTAAGCATGTAACTAGATAGATGGTGACTGGTGGTTTACTGGTCTTGGGTGAGCAATGGCTCAATCTAATTATGAGAAAACATCAAACAAACCCAAATTGAGGGGAACTCTGCAAATTGATGGGCCAGTAATTTGATCATAAGAAGCAAGAAAGAACATATTGGAGGACACTAAGGAAATATGACAACTAAATCCCATAGCTCATTCTGAATTGCAGTGACACAAACAGACATCTGCACACCATGTTCATAGCGACATTATTCACCATTGCCAAAAGTTGAATACAACCCAGGTGTCCATCAACAGATGAATGGATAAACAAACTGTGGTCTATTCACACAATGGAATATTATGCAGCTGTAAGAAGAAATGAAGTCATAAAGCATATGACAACATGGATGAACCTGGAGGGCATTATGTTGAGCAAACAAGCCAGACACAAAAGGACAAATACTGTATGATTGCGTTACTATGAACCAAATATATTGTGTAACATATTGTATGATTCAAAAAAAATTTATATGTATCCAGTACATTTAATTGAGAAATGTATTTTTATTCAACTGTGTTTTCTTTTTAGTTTTTAATTGTTTATATTTTCAGTTATAAATGTACAAAATAAAGTTTTCAACTCACACACAGACACACACAGATTCCTGGGCCTCACCCCCAGACATTTAGCTTCAGTAAGTCTGGGGCAGGGCCTGAGACGCTGCATTTCTAACAAACTCCTAGGTGATGCCAGTGTTACTAGTCCACAGACCACACTTTGGGAAGCTCCCATATCTTGGTTGCTTTTAATTATTAATTCATTTTTTTGGGTGTGTATAGGAGTCAGAGAGATATGAAAAAGTATGCTCAGGTAATTGTCTCTCCTCTTGCATCTCTTCCCACCCAAGACATCTGTTTGGAAAGCCTTCCGGTGATTCCGATGCACATGGAAATTTGAGAAGCACTAGTTTAGAAAAAACTTCAAGAAGACCTCCGAGCCCACTACCCTTCCCAGTCACAGTTAGCCCCTGCAAGGGGGCTCTGTTTGAGGGGAAAGGGCAAGCCGACATGCTCTCTCTGGAGGTCTTTAGTGCCACACCAGACAACCAGCTTTGGAAGAATGTTAAGTTGCGGCACGGGTGACCATGGATGGAATGCTGAGACTTGGGATTTGGGACTTCTAAGATTATTCCTGGCATATCTAGATCTGGGATTAAGACGTGTGTTTCTTCTAGGTGAGAACAGAAAAATGGGAGCCATTTGTTTGGCATTCTGATGCTAGAATAATCTAGTGGTCTTTACGGTGGCCGGAGGCCAAGTTTGGGCCATCTTTCCTGGTGTTGGCTTTGGGGCTGGGACACAAGTAACAGCCCTTTTGGCAGCACGGTTTCCCCATCTGGGTAATTTGGCTGGACAGCCCCCTGCTCATCCGTCCTTTTACCAGCTCTTACTCCTTTTTCCCTGTTTCCCTCCAGTTCTCTCACTGCAATTTAGCTTCCTAACTGGGTTCCCAGAAGCCTTTGTCAAGCCTTAACCAACTGGAGAGTCCTGTTGTGCCTTGGTGTTCCCTTTAGAAAGAGTATCCTGGGAAGCGGATGTGGCTTAAGCTATTGGACTCCTGTCTACCATATGGGAGGCCCTGGGTTCGATTCCTGGGGCCTCCTGGTGAAGGCAAAAGTGGACCTGCACAGAGAGCTGGTGGCCCACGTGGAGAGCTGGTGCAACAAGATGATGCAACAAAGAACAGACACAGAGGAAAAAGGCAATGAAAGAGACAACAGACTAGGGAGCTGAGGTGGCTCAAGTGATTGAGTGCCTCTCTCCCACATTGGAAGGTCCCTGGATTGATTTAGGTGCCTCCTAAAGAGAAGACGAGAAGAGAAGACAAGCAGACACAGAAGAACGTGCAGCGAGTGGACACAGAGCAGACAGCGAGTGCAAGCGGTGAGGGGGAGGGGAGGGAATAAATAAAAATAATAAAATAAATCTTTTTTTTTAAAAAAAAAGAAAGAGTATCCTGTGATATTCTGGGGTTTATTCATTTAACAAACAACAATTGAGCTGCTCCTGTGTATCCAGCACTATCCTGGGTCCTGGGAACACAGTAGTGAACAGAACAGCTTCCAGTCACTGTCGTCTTGGAGCTTACATTCTAGTGGGGGAGATAGATGGTGAAGAGAATAGGTAGATTATGTGGTGTACTATAAGTTGGTAGGTGCTATGTACAAAACACATCAGGGGAGGAGGGTGAGGAGTGGTTTGCAATTTTAAATAAAGTGATCTGAGAAGGCTTGCTAAGAAGATGACATTTGAGGAAAGATCTGAAGGAGTAAGGTGGCGAGTAATGTGGATATCTGAAGGAAGGGTGTTATAAGCAGAGGGAACAGCATGTGCAGAGATCCTGAGGTGGGAGAACATTGATGTATTTATGGACTGGCAAAGGAGGTCAGGGTGGCTGGAGAGGCATGAGTGAGGGTGAGTGCATGGGAGATGTGGTCAGAGAGGCAGACAGGCGGAAGGCAGGTCATGGGGCCTCGTAGACCCATTGTAAGTACCTGACTTTTATCTGAGTCAGAGGGGGAGTTGTTGGAGGTCTAACATGATCTGGCTTAAGGGATGTGATGACAAAACACTGTAACCGGGGGCTCAAATGGCTGGGCGTCCGTCTGCCATATGGAGGGACCTGGGTTTGATCCCCGGAACTTCCCGGTAAAATTAAAAATATATATATAGACGGCGCATGGGCTGCCAGGCTCTGTGTGTCGGTGAGCCACCAGGCCCCGGGAGCCATGCAGCAAGATGATGATGTAACAGGAGAGAGACACAGGGGAGAGACAAGACGAGATGCTCCAAAAGCTCTGAAAACCAGGAACTGAGGTGGCGCAGGTGGCAGAACACCTCTACGTCGGAGGTCTCCAGGATCGAATCCTGGTGAAGACTGGAGGAGGAGGAGGAGAAGAGATGGCAGGAAACAGACACAGAGAATTGCCCAGCGAATGGACACAAAACAGCAAATGGGGAAGGGGGGTTTAAAATGGATAAAGTAAATAAATAAATCTTTAAAACAACAACAACAAAACACTGTAACCTTCTGACCCTGTGACCTTAGGTAAGAGCCTCACCTTTCTATGCCTCAGTTTCCCCTTCTCTTAAATGGAGACAATAACAGGATCTGCCTTATGATGCAAGGAAAGAACTTAGCAGGAGTTCAGGAAATCCTAGCAGTTGCCATTCCTATGGTGGTTATCCAGAATGATATTTTGCCCTCCAGCTCCCAGCCCTTATCCCCAGTCCAGACTCTCTCCCTAAATAGCTTATGGGGGAGAAACAAAAGGCACATGCCTGCATTACCTTATTTACCTCAAGAAATATCTTTTGAGCACCTATGATGTGCGGGAAGATGTCAAGTAGCAGTAAAACCTGTGAGAGTCCGGGTCTGCATGTACGTCAAGGACCATCCACACTCCATTCCACCAAAGAGTGGTTTCACCCAGAATGTTCTTTCCTGCATCCCTGCTTCACAGAGCAAAATCTTCTCACTTCAGAGACCTTGGCTGCTGCTTTGCATTCCTAGCTGAGGGCATCCCCTGGGTGGTCTGGACCCTGCCATCTCCCTGGAGCATTGATCCTTCTTACACCGAGTTATTTGTCTAATACCTCTTGCCCTGATAGATTGTGAGTCCATGAAGGCCTCCTTGTCTGCAGCCTCCAGTATGGTGCCTGCACACAGCACAAATCCCCCAAACATTTCTAGCGTGAATGGAACTTTCTTACAAGTACAGTATGAAAAGCTCACCTTATTTCAGGGCTGATTAGATTCTTATTGAATTTTATAGCTTCCATTTATAAAAGTCTTCACTGTGGCTACCCCTCACTGTCCTAGTGTGTTTGGGGCATTGACACCCCCTCCCCCAGAATTCTTCCAACAGCACATGGAGAGTCAACAGAGAGCAGAAAAGTTTCAAGCAAGGACAAATGGGTGGCTGGTGTCGGTAGTTGCTCATGCTGTTGCCACAGCTCCTCAGGTCACTGCAGAAAAGTTAGTTGTTCGACATTTCATTTTATGTGGCTGGATTTAATTACTCATGAAATGGAGCATTAAATCCCATGTTCTGGCCCTATGGCCTTCCACAGGAGGGGAGCTAACAGGCTCCGATGGAAACTGAATGGAGGGCAATGACAGTTTGCTTATGTGACAGGAAGGGAACTGAGGCAACCTCAGAAATCCCAGACAGAAACTCTTATTATGATGCCTGATTGATTGTGGCTCCTGGGGGCGCACAGCTCCAAGTCTCAGTAATGGTAGTAATAGCAGTAATAACAGTAATAGCATTTGTACAGGAATTATTTTATAAATCCCATTTGCATGTGTTCTCTCATTGATCATCATCAGAGCCAGGGTTGGCCACCTTCGGCCTACTGTCTGTTTTTGTAAATAAAGCTTTATTGGAACACAGTCATACCCATTTGTTTACATATTGTCTATAGCTACTTTGGTCCATAAAAGTAGAATTGATTAGTGGCAGCAGAGACTATATGGCCTGCAAAGCCTAAAATAGTTGGCCTATAGAAAAAGTTTGCTGACCTTTGGTGTACAGCTTGAGCTTTGGGGCCTGACTCACTGGAGTTGTCTGACTCACTGACCTTTGGCAGATTACTTACCCCATCTGTGAAGTAGAAATAACCACAGTGTTCACTACCTAAGGTTATTGGATGAGTGGTTGAGCTCCCGGCAGCCAGCTGGCCTGGGTTGGAAATGAAAATATTCTGAGTTGTTTTCCATCCTGAGCTTCCAACTGTGGTCCCCTGTGCCTTTCATTCCTGTCACAGACATAGTCACAAACGTGGTACTTGAGACCCGGCCCTGTTGGAGCTGGGGAAGCAGCTGTAGATTATCAGGGAGTGTTCTTTGCAGTGGGAACCTGGCCGTCCATGACCCCTGAGCTGGGCTGCTGTGCATTTGGGTCCCCTGGGGGTGGGGGGAGGTTTGGTTCCCAAACTTAAAGGAGGTTATGAAATAGCCTGCCCTAAATGCTCTTCAAAACTAAATCATGAGCAGAGGATATGCACACTCCCTTGGCAGGATTTTTGTGGAGGTGATGTAAGCTTCACTTGGATGTTGGCCTGAAGGTCATTTGGGCTCACCCCTTCCTCACATGCCATGTGCAAAGTGAGTTTTGGTAGCTGGTGGCAGGGAACTGAGTGTTAGGAGGAAATGGGTCACTTGATATGTTGCCTTAACTCAGCCTCGTGGTTAAAACACTGGCTCTGAAGAGTGACCTGGTTTACACCTGGATTCCACCATGTCCTAGCTATGTGACCTTAGGCAGATGACTCTACCTCCCGCCATAAAATGGGACTAACAGTAATACCTACATCAAGGTTGTGAGGAAGAAGAGACCACATCATGCTTTTAGCTTCTTCACAAATCAATTATTATTATTATTATTTTTATTTTTAATTATTTTTTTAATTTTTTAAAAGATACTTAGATTACATAAATGTTACACAAAAATTGTAGGGATTCCCATATGCCCCACCACCCACTCCTCCCACAACCTCCCACATAAACATCTTTCATTAGTGTGGCACATCACCTGCAATAGATATACACATCTTGGGGCTTTGCCACTAAGCATGGACCATAGTTCACATTGTAGACGACACTCTTTGCCACACAGATCTGCATGTTATATGATGATATAAAATGGCCTATATCTGTCATTGCAGTGTCACTCAGGATAATTCCCAAGTCCCGAAAAAGCCCCTGTATTACCACTGCTTTTCCCTCTCCCTGCCCCCGAAGCATCCATGGCCACTGGCTCCACATTAATGTTGTAATTACTCCCATTGCATGAATCACAATATGTCCATAACAGAATACCAGTAAGTCCACTCTAGTCCATAGCTCTTTCCCCAATCCTGAGGAGTCTGAGATGGTAATGCCCACTCCACCTCCAAGTGAGAGGGGGCTTATATTCCATTGATAAGATGGATGGGATTATCCTCCCTGCTGCTGCAGACTCTCTCCATTCCCTGGGATGGCCATTGTCCATCATCATCTCACCACCAGGTGTCCAGAGTGAGTCCATTGAGCTGTAGAATAGGAGTTGCAGCTCCACCAAGGTTCTGGGCCCAGCTGGCACATGGACAGCCCAAAGACTCCGGTCTCTGGAAGTATACCTACAAACTCTGGCACCACATATGGGTTTGAATAGAAGGGACAGATGGACCACGTGCAGGGAAGACTCAACTGTATTATTATTTACTTGATATTCTTTAAGTCACCACTTAAACTTGTAGCTTCATCCTAAAGCAATAATATTGGTGAAATCTTAGGAGTGAATTTGTTTTTCCCACCATAACTATACATAACTGTTTTATTTATTTATTTTATTTTTTTATTTTTTAAAGATTTTATTTATTTATCCATTTATCCCCCCCTTGCTGTGTGTGCTCGCTGGGTCAGCTAACCATGCCGTGCGGGCGGGCTTGCCTTCACCAGGAGGCCCCGGGAACCGAACCCGGGGCCTCCCATATGGTAAACGGGAGCCCTACTGATTGAGCCACAGCCGCTTCCCAACATAACTGTTTTAAAATGTTTGTCCTTCTCAATCAAAAACCCAACAGCTTACCTCTCAGAAGTGGAAAAGCCAATCATCAAAGTCATATGGAAGGGCAAAGTTGGACTCACTTTCCAAAGTCAAAACTTATTACAAAGTTACAGTAGTCAAAACAGTGTGGGGGAACGGATATGGCTTCTTAGACTTTACACCCAAAGCACGAGCAATAAAAGAAAAAATAGATAAACTGGATCTCATCAAAATTAGAAACTTTTGTGCATCAAAGGACATTATCAAGAAAGTGAAAATACAGCTGACAGAGTGGGAGAAAATAGTTGTAAATCATATATCTGATAAGAATATCCAGAATATAAAAATAACTTCTGGGGGTCGGATGTGGCTCAACTGGTTGGGCGTCTGTCTCCCATATGGAGGGACTGGGGTTCGTTTCCCGGGACCTCCCGGTAAAAAAAAAAATAAATAAATAAATAAAATAACTTCTACAACTGAACAACAAAAAGATAACCCAATTAAAAAATGGGCCTAGACTACTCATTTCTCCAAAGAACAGATACAAATGACCAATAAACACCAATAAGTGAATGAAAAGATGCTTAACATCATTAGCCATTAGGGAAATGCAAATCAAAACTGCAATGAGATACCACTTAATGCCCACTAGAATGGTTATTATTTTTTTAAAAAAGGAAAATAACTGAAAGGTGGAAGCAACCCAAGTGTCCATCAATGGATGAATGGATTAAAAAATGTGGGATATACATACAATGGAGTATTATTCAGCCCCAAAAGGAATGAAGTTCTGATGAATATTGTATGATCTCATGCATGTGAAATAACTAGAATAAGTATATTGATAGAGGTAGAAAGTAGATTACAATGTACCAGGGGCAAGGGTTGGGATCGGAATGAGGAGTTAATGCTTAGTGGGTACAGAGTTTCTTTTGGGGGTGATGGAAAACTTTTGGTAATGTAGGACAATGTGGTGAATGCAATTAATACCACTGAGTTGTATACTTGTTAAATGTTGTGTAAACAAAAAATAATTTTAAAAAGATTAGATGATTACATATATTTTCAGAAAAAAAATTGTCCCGCTAGAAATTAAGTTCTGTGAAGGCAGGATTTTTGTGTAGTTTGTGTACTGCTCTATTCCCAGTGCCTAGAGCAATGCCTGGCACATATTCATGCTTAATAAATGTGTGTTGAATGAATGAATAAATGAACAAGTGACCTTATGTCATCCTTTTTGGGAACCATTGAGATAATGCACAGAAAGTGGTGTGCTTCGCTCCTTCCAGACCCATGATAAGCATCTGAGAAATGTTTTTTATTATGATTATTAGCTTGGGCAGTCAGAGGAACATGGGCTTCTTGGGCTAGAACTCCCCCACCCCTTGCTAGCAGCCCCAACCCTTTGGTTCCAGGTGGGATGACCCAAATCCAGTGAGCTTGAGATATCTTTTGGTGCCTTCTGAACTCTCGGTCCAGATGGCTGGACTGAGGTGAACCCTGCCGATTGGAGAGAAGCTAGAGGAAGTCGTTGACAGCACATGGAGGATCGGGGCACACAACGGCCAGGCCAGTCCTTAGCCATTATTTATTATCACTGCAGGCACTTTTGTGAAGGCGTTTGGGTACAGAGTTGCTTCCAGATGTCCGCCATAAATGCTCGGCACTTGCTGAGTTCCCAAGATCATAAAACCCACTGTCAATGGACTTGCCCAGAGCCCGTATTCGTTGCATTTTTGTTCTTGTTTAGTTATTACATTAAGTCTCCTGTGATTACAGAGCCGACAGCTGGTAAGGATTTGCATATGGCATGAAATTAAGTTAGTTCATTTTAATGTCTAAACTGAGCAGGGCATGAATTTGTCTGGTGAAAACTCTCTCTCCCTTGTCTTTGTTTGCACATCTGCTTTTGGCACTAGCTTCTATTGTCTTAAAGTTTGATTTCTACTAACTTTACCCAGGGAGGAGAGAGAATTGGCTACCCCTTCTAGAATTCTGGAAGGGACTTTGTATTTGGGGCTTAGAATTTTTGCTTGTGGATTTCAAGAGCAATGAAGGCTCAAGGGCTGCTGTGAGGAAATCAGAGTTCTAGTCCCAGATTCCTGTCTTTCTTGTTCTGTTGCCTCAGGCAAGTCGCTTTCCTTCTCTGGACCTCACAGTTTTCTCATCTGTCAAATGAGGAACTGGAAGTTGATAAATGTTCAACTATAGGGATGCTTTTGGCATTTGGAATGGGGCAATTTTTCATTGTGTGGGACTGGGTGAGGTATTGTACAATGTTTAGCTTTGCTGGTCCTTGGTCATCATATGCCAACAGCAACCCCCATCACTGACAACCAGAAAACACCCAAACACATTTACAAATGGCCCTGGAGCAATCTCCCTCAGCCCTACTTATATCCCTGGGTCCCTTACATTTTTATGCACACCATCTCCCAGCATGTTCCCTCCCAACATCCAGCACCTCCATCTCTTTGTTGGAGGACTGCCCTCAGACTGCTGGGACTCACTTTGCGGGGATTTTATGTCCCCCAATTCCTTGGGAAGTCTTTAACCAATAATTAGGTGGTGTGGGGGGTATAGATGCTCCAGCGGCCTCCTCTCTGACCAGGTGAACACTGAGGTGTGACCTGCATTGTTCCTAGAGCTCCCCTAGGAGACTGAGTCAAGGTTACCCACTGTGGGACTTTGCCCAGTGGTTTGCCTTGGAAACACTTCCTAATAAATCACTTACACAAATTCTTACCTTAGGGTCTGCTTCTCAGGAGCTCAACTCACGGCAACCTCTGGTGGGGGTGTGTTTAACCCCCAGCTGATGATCACTGAGCTGTATGATCTCACCGATTTATTTATTCCTTCAACAAATATTTGAGTGTCTAATGGGTTCCAGCTTTAGGGCTATGTAGACAACAGTGAACACAATCTGGATCTGCCTTGTGGAACTTACAACCTAGCAAGGAAGACAATAATAAATAAACTCAGATGATAAATCCTATGGCTGAAGCATACCAGGGTGCTTTGAAAAATAAAATGTGATGATGGGCTTTATGTTGGATGATTAGTAAGGGGGGTGGGCGTGCTTCTATGAAGAGGGGATGCTTATGTTGGTAGGTGAAGAGGAAAAGGAGTAACCCATGTAGAGAGTAAGCAAAAGAGCTTGCCAGGCAGAGGAAACAGAGGAAATGTATGTGCAAAGGCACTGACGAAGAAAAAGGGTTTGGCGTGTTGAAGGGCTGAATGAAGGCTGGAGGGGCTGGAGTGCCGGCAGAATGAGGTGATATGGAGAGCTAGATGGGATAGTCTGTGGGACCTTATGGATGGTGGTGAGGAATTTGGGTTTTATTTTAAGTGTGATGGGAAGCCATTGGAGGGTTTGTTGCAAGAATGACAAGACTCAATTTATATTTTAAAGAGAAAACTCTGGCTGTTGGGCTAAAAATGGACTGGAGAGGGGAATGTATCAGTCAGGGCCTAGTTTATATGTATCCAACAGTGGGCATTCAATGCAGGGAATTGGTTACACAAGTGTTAGGAAAGCTGAGAAGCCAAATAGGGGACAATGAAGCAACCCAGAAATGATCAACAGCAGACTCTTTGCATTCTCAGGCTGGAAGGACAAAGGAAGGAGGTGGTGTTATCAGAGCCCAGGAACTGGAGCCGTCTGGCAGGAACAAAAACCATGTTTGGGCTGCCCTGCTGGAACTGGGACTATGGAGGTGGAACCCAAAGGAGATGCAGAGGCTGCCCAGGGATGCCACAGAAGCAGGCAGAGAGGCAGAAATATCCTGGTTTCTCTCTGCACCCCTTCCTTTAGTCTTCCACTAGTGCCTCCCATTGATTGAGTTGATCCAAAAGCCAATCCAAAGGAGGTTGGAAAATACAGTTCCCTGCAAGGTGCAGCAGGGCCCATGAGGGTAGGCACTGGATCTGAGAGCAAATAGGCAAAGTACAAGTACAGGGACCAGAGTGGAAGCTGCTGCAGGAGGTGACAGATGGTGGTTCAAGCAAGTCATGGTCAGGAGGTGGAGGAATGTAGATAGAAATAGGTCCACTTTGGAGCTAGAACCAACAGTGTTTGGATGTGGTTGTGAAGGAGAGGGAGGAATTATGGATCATTCTGAGATTTTTTTCTTGAGTGGATAGATAGAATGGTTTTCAGGTCAAATCAATATGTAGGTCTTGAGTGTCAGTCCCCCAGGGTTCTCTCAGAAGTTGGCCCTGCTCATTAATATAGTCAGCAAAATATTTGAAGGTCCTAGAACCTTTTCTTTGATGAGAGTCTCACCACTGGAGCCAAATTCTTATTGACATGGTTACCTCTTTTAACATCCTCTTGGGTCATGACCAAGCTCTCCTGGGTGACCAGAATTCTCATAATGATCAGAGCAAAGTCTGGGGTTCAGAATATTAGTTCTGAATGAAAAAATGTAATCCAAGTTACTTCTCTGATTTCCTAAAAGGGAATTGAGAAGAGCAGATGCTCCAGAATTAGACAAAACCAGATTTAAAATCTGATTCCAGCAGTGGAGCCTCAGGAAATTTATATAATTTCTATGAGCCTCAGTTTTCTCTTTTGGAAAATTGGAATTTTATTTGTTAATACAATTAACAAATTGTATTTGATTGTGGCAGAAACCAACTTGATTTAGAGCCAATGAAATCATTAGCAAAAGTACTTTATCAGAAATCTCATGACTCCAAAGAAGAGTTGAAAATTCAAGCTAGGGAAAGGTCAGAGACACAGACAAATCCCACCAACTGGAGCCTGGATTGGGGCCCTATAGAGCTTCTCTCTCTACTGCTCATCACTGAATCTCTCTGTGCACTGATTTATTCTTTTCTTTCTCTGTAGTCTAATCTTCCTCTGCTCCCTAATCCACATAGAGGGAAACAGGTGTCATGGCTTCAGGATTTTACAGGAAAGTAATGCCAGCCATCCAGAAAGAATCTGGCTGGGCTTGGTGCCACATTCAAAATTCTCAGGGAAGGGACTCGTTGGCCCATTTTTTTTGCTATTTTTGTTTTTTTAATTTATTGTTTTATTTTTTTAAAGATACTTGGATTACATAAATGCTACATAAAAAATATAGGGATCCCATGTGCCCTGCTCCCCATACCGCCCACATCTTCCCACATAAACAACGTCCTTCATAAGCATCGTACATTCACTAAAATTGATAAATGCATTTTGGGGCATTGCCACTAAGCATGGATTATAATTTACATTGTAGCTTATACTCTCTCCCACACAATTCTGTAGAATACAGGAAGATATATAATGGCCTATATCTGTCATTGCAGTGTCATTCAGGATGATTCCCAAGTCCCGAAAATGCTCCCATATTACACCTGTCTTCCCCTCTCCTTGCCCTCAGAGCCTCCAGTGTCATTGGCCCATTTTGGATTAGGTGATTATCCATGAGCCAATCAGCTGTGGCCTGGGGGGCAGCTCACCATTGTAACATGGCTGCTCCTGCTGTAGCCATGTGGATCGGAGGAAGGGTAATTCCCCAAGAAGGGGATACTAGGGAGACAATCCCATAGAATGCCACAGCTGGGATAATAATGGTATCTGCCCCAAATGTTGCTGGGACAAGTAAATGTGATAATACATGTAAAACACGTAGTTCCTGATACGTAGTTAGTGCTCAAAAAATGTTATCTGCTATCATCATTATTGTTGAAGCCTGACCCAAGCCACCCTTTAAGGTGGTACAATACTCATGAAATCACCAGATAAACTGCCAGGGAAACCCCTGAGATGGAATTTGGAAGACCAGGAGTCTCATTTGAGAGATTATTCATTTCATTCGAGTTGTCAGTGCATCCACCTTTGTGTTCATGTGTGTCTCTCCATCCTACATGAGAGTATAAATAAGTGGGAATGGTGGTCTGCTGGCAGTGAGGCAGTGAAATCTCACTTTCACAGATGAAACAGGAAGGGGGCCTCTTCTCAAGACTGAAACAAAGGGCTGTGCTGAATGAGGGGCAGGGTTTCCGACCCATCTCCATTTATATGTCTGTAAAGATCAGAGAGAGAGTGGTTAGATCTTTGAAGAGGTCCTGAAATCTTGTTGACCTTCTTTTCATTGCCTTCAGAGAGATGTGAGGCCAACTGTGAATTGCACAGCCGCCGCAGCCTCAAAGTACATCAGCATGGAGGGCCAGGTCGCTCTGGTCACGACTGGGCAATTGTTCTTATTCTGGTCCATTCTCTGCAGGCTTTGACCAACTCTGTGCAGGTGCCCATGGAGCTTCTCTGATGTTGCGATGGAGGCTGTCTCAGGAACCTGCTCATAACCTCCATGTGTGCTACTTGCTACATGTGGGGGAGTCCATGCCCTGGATGGTCCTTGACCAAAGGGAGACAGGAGCTGATGGATCCTTGTGTCCCTGCTTCTTTCCACAGATGGGCAGCGCTGAGATGCATTTCCTAGGACTCCCCAAAAGATCTCGTGGGATCAAGGAACCCATCACCAGTGGCGGTGGCCAACTTGATAACACATCCTTGTGCTGGCTCTTCCTCTCACCACCCACGCCCCCTGCCCTTACCCCCCGTCCATCACACCTGCTCACTGAGATCATGCTCCTAAATCCATTGCATGCTAGCCTTTGTTGCAGGCACTGCTTTTGGTGAAATAGTTTCCAGTTTTCATTCTTGTAACAGTGCTGCAGTGAACATCCTTGTACCTAAAACTAGTTTGTGTAGGTAATTCTGGGGACTAAATGCTCTGAAGTGTAATTGCTGGGTTGAAGGGTTTGCCCACTTTTTTTTTTAATAGCTATTGCCAAATTGCCCTCCCAAGCTGCTGCAGCAATTTGTATCACATATAATTGTGTCTTGAATTGGTTGAGTAAGTGGTGGTAGAGCCATATGCTGGAAAATCAAATCATCAAAATACTGTGTAAATGCTATTCACGAACACAGGATGCATTCCCCGTGTGTTGAGAAGCGCAGGGAGGACCGGGCACGAAGGTCTGGGAAGGCACTTGTGTGGGAGCTGTGGCAAGTAGGGAGCTTGCTCTCCCTGTAAGGGGCAGCCACAGTATACAGCTCTAGCTGACTTTTTGCCCTGCAACTGTGCAGGCCAGATATTGCCTAATCATCCTACTTTTCAAGAAGCCAAAAATCTGCCTTTTAATGTGAAGATTCTGGAATTCGAAATGTTGGCAATCGAATAACTTAGAAAACATTGGACTAAACAAAACACATCTGCAGGCTGCATCTTGCCAGAAGCTGCTGGTTTAGACTTCTGGTTAAGTTAAAAAACAAAAACCAATATATAAATAACATTTTTGTAAGCAAATACACATATATGCATATATATTTATATATCATTTTGCAAATGTTTGTATGTATTGTGAGAATTTTTATTTTTACCCATAATAAAAAAAAAAAAAAACAAAAAAACACACACACACACAAACAAACAAACAAAAAAAAAACCAGACAGGTTACAACAATGATGATGGTGATGATGATGATAGCTGTGGTAGATTGAATTACATACCCCAATTTTGACATGTTCTTAATTTTAATCTGCATTCTGTGGGTATGATCCCATCAAAAATAGGATCACTTGAAGATGTTATTTTTAGATAAGGTGGGCCCAACTGAATGAGTTTGGGTCTTAATCCAGATTTCTGGAGTCCTTTATAAGCAGAGGAAATTCAGACATTGTGAGAGAAAGCCACAGGGAGGAGCTGGAAGCTGGTTGTACAATGGAACCCTAAAGAGAAAGGAGAGGGTTTCTCCATGTGATGCAAGATGGATACAAACCTAATGAACTCCCAGAATCACCGGCAGCCAGCACCAGAATGTTATATATTTTGGGGAGAAAGCATCACCTTGCTGACACCTCAATTTTGCACTTCCCCTAGCCTTAAAACCATGAGCCAATAATTCCCTTTATTTTATTTTATTTTTTTTTCATAATTGAGATTTTATTGGTTGTTTTGAAGATCAGCACAGACGTTATGAACACAATGTACACAATTCTTAATGTACGTACCGGAAACCTAAAAAGCCATGTAGTTGTTCTAAAGTTATTCCAGTGACTTTCCAGCTTAAAATTTGGAGGCAAGTTTTCCTTAAGAGGATATCAAGTACCAATATCTTCAAATGTTGATAAATTGTTACATCTTTAAGTCCCACTAATTCACAATATAATACTATCCACGTTACATACTCACATTTCCAATCTTTAACAGCACATAACAAAGTTATTAGAAAAACTGGACAACTACGACCAAGGATGTTGTAGAGTTCTGACAGGCGAGTGGTTTTAAGAAATACGTCTACTAAAAAACATGGAAATAGGAGTAATTAAAAATGCTCAACACATATTAAATGCATGATTGTGATTCCAAATCACCATTTAGTATGTGCTGTATTATAGGGTATAAAAACTGCCAGCCCCCAGTGGAATGTTAAATTGACACCCAAGACAGTCAAAGCCTCCCATAATTCAATAGCCCACTATTTTCTGGTTGTACCAAAAAATAAACAACCAGCAAATGATTTCCCCTCTTAAAAAAAAGAATTTACACTTAAAAAAAATGGGATGAGGTGGGATTCCAATCGCCTTCTTAAAAATGTTTCTTCTAGAGCTACTAAAAAACTTGCATTTACAAAATAGCTGATAAAAATATTCCTCTGGATTGTACAAGAAGAGAGAAACAGGGACCACTGACAAGACATGGTATATGGTATTAACCAGACTTGGCTTCTTTCTCTCCTGCTTCATCAGAGGTTGGACTCTCCTCAGTTTTAGTTTCTCCATTTTCCGCAGGTAAATCTTCTTTAGTTTCTTGGTTAGCCACTTCAGCTTGTTTTCCCTTTGCTCCCCTTTTTCCTTTTGGTTGCACTTTTTTATCTGAAGGTTTATCCTTTCCCGCTGCCTTTTTTGGCTTCGCTTCCACTTTCACAGGAGCTGACCTTCCTCTTGGGCATCTTGGCGGTGCTGCGGGACGCGACGCGCCGAGAGCCTTCTCGAAGCCGAGCCGCTGGCCGTTACTACTCCTCCCACCGCCCCCAATAATTCCCTTTTATTTAAGCCAAACCATCATGTGATATTTGTCATAGGAGCATGACAAAACTAAGACAATAGCAAATATTATCACAGGACTTTCTATGTGCCAGGGACTGTACTTACATGCTTTAACTCATCTAATCCTCATGACAATTCTCTAAAATAGATATTATCATTGCCACTTTGCAGATGAGGAAACTGAGTCACAGAGAGGTGAGATTATTACCTCAGGTGCTAGTAAGTGTAAGGTTAAGTTCACATCCTGCAATCTGGCTCTAGAGCCCATGTTCCTAACTCCTCTCTGTACCCCACTCTGCATATGAGATGGCCTCATTTTTGCTTAAATACATGCAGGCAGTCTGGCTGGAGATATACCAGTATGCTGACTTTTTATTTTATCTTTGGGCAATCTTTTAAAAAATCTTTCTTGAAACATTTTTGTACACTGCACATATATAACCTGTGTAACAATAAAATAGTGAAGGTCAAAGAATGCCAAAGGCCCCCACTCTCGTTTCCTCTCCCCCTCTGTTCCCGATAGGGGTCTCTATTCCTGCTCCTACCCCCAGCTTTCCCAGCAGCTCCCTGGAGTCATGATCCTCAGTTCAGGCTTTGCTCTGCCTGGCTCCCACCGGACCAGGACTCTTGGCAGAAAATCATCTTTGCTGCAGGGCATGAGTCTTCAGGGGGACTTTGACTTAGGTTGGATTCCACAGAAGAAAACCCTGAGACAAGGATTTATGTGCCCCTGGGGAGATAGATGAGTAAGGCAGTGGGGGAAGCAGGACAGGGAAGGGGTGGAGGCCAAGGAAGAGTGCAATTCCAGGAAAGTCCTGTGGAGGGCAGCTCTGCCCAATCTTGCAGGGTTGCTCTGGAGTGTGTTAACACCTGAGCGGTCTCCTGTGCCAGGAAAGGGAGCTGGGCTTTCACACACAGGCACCGGACAGCCATTAGTTAAGGGCTGCCTGGGAGAGTGCTCAGGCACTCCTGACCCTGTGTAGGTGCCAACAAAGAGCTTCCTGTAGCTCACTGGCTGACCCCCAGAGTCGCGGGTGCTGGCTCTCAGAGGGGAAAGCACATAGAAGGGCAGAGAACTCCGAGTGGATCTGGGTGAATCACCAGCATTGTCTACTACAGACCTGGTTTTAGGAGGGAGATACTTGACTGTCCTGGAAAGAGCTGGGTCTGTGCTCTCAACGTCTGAGGTTAGCTTGGTGTTCTATGCTCGCTGTGTGACCTTGGGCAAATCACTCGGCTTCTCTGAGCCCCAGTCTTCTCAACTGTAAAATGGGGGCAATAATTTCATTCCGCCACTCCAGGGTAAAATAATGCACAATGTAAGGCTTTTGCCTTTCTCTAGGTTGGAGCTTGTTTATGTCATATCTCTGCTCTATATTCTGAATTAAGTGGGATTGTGTATGTAAAATGATTGCATAATACATAATAGATGCTCTGAATTGTTCATTTTTCCTTCCTCCTTCTTTCCCTTTCTTCCTTCCCTTCAACTGACATTTGTGTGCCTATCATATGCCAGACAGTGTTGTGGGCTAGGAACACAGAGGTAAACAAGACAGACACAGTAACTGCTGCCATTTCCTCTGGAAACATCTGACCCCTCTCCTTGGGTGAAGCAATAAGCTTAAGACCAGGCCCAAGATCCCCTAATGCAGTGTTTAAAATCAGAGCTAGTAAACCCAAGCCTAATGATCCTGGTCTGCCTCTTGGATGTGTTTTTGGGGGCCTGGACTGTACTTTAAATTATTTTAAGTTATAGGTTAACTTTAGTATATGGGAAAACTTCACCTAAAAAATGTATAGCCCCAACTTTTCTTGAAATAATTGGATGAGCCGGCAGCCTTGAGCCTGTGAGACATGGGTTGGCCTGAGCCGCATAGCTGCCACCCCTGGGGAGGCAGGGCAAGTGTTTTCTGGTTCACTTCATTCCCTGCCTGGCCTGATTCAGTAATTTGTTACCTGCCTGTTCCCTGTAGGGCATTAAAGTTTGCAACTGCAGGTTTAAATGAATATGACTCTAATTAAGGAGCCTGACCTTTGGGGACTCACTTTCCCACAAGGAGAATGGGGTCGGTCGAATCTTGTCGTTTATTCTTCCTCCATGAACTTTAGATCACTGAATATGGAGTGGGTTTTGGAGTTTGGTGGCTGGTTGGAATTGGGAGTCATTGCTGTGGTAGGCTGGTTGCATTAATGACCCCCAATTAATGGCCTCCCTGTATCCATGCTCTTAGTCCCATACCTCTTAGTCTCCTCCAATTCTGAATGTGAACTGCTTTGGTCAATGGAATTTTAGCAAACATAATGCAAGCAGAGGCTGGGAAAAGTGCTTGCACATTTCCACTTGCTCCTTTGGATCCCTGCAATCACCATGAGAACATGGGCGGACTAGCCAGGGAATGTGCCCAGTCCAGCCTGCTAGAGGAGTAAGACAGGCCAGTGTGACGGGGACAGCCCAGCTGTCCCAGCTGAGGCCATCCGAGATCGGCCTTCTGAAGCTGACCGGTCAGCCAGACTTCTGGGCGAGCTAGAAGAACTGCCAGCAGACATGTACTCACAAGCGAGTATAAAACTAGTAGTTATAAGTCATTAAGTTGTGGGGTGGTTTGTTACGCAACATTATTGTGGCAATAGATAACTGATACAATTACATTCTGTGCAGGCTCCCTCTCCTTCTCCTCCATTGTCCCTCCCTCCTTTCTTCTCTCCCTCCCTTTTCTACCTCTTTTACCCTCCCTCCTTCCTTCCTTCCTTTCTCCCTCTCTTCTTCCCTCTTTATTCTGTATTTATTGAACATCTACTGTGTGCCAGGGATACAATGGTGAGCAAAGCTAGATGTGGTTCTTGTCCTTAGATTGCTTACAATATTGTCCTGATTTCTATCACCTGTCTTGAAAAACTGAGCTTCAACAAAGAGGCAACTTATTTTGTGGTTAGAACAACATGCTCTACTCTAGGCTGATCTGGGTGGATTTCTTTTCCAGAGAGTGCTTTGTTATAACTTCTCTTTCCGGTTTTAATTGTTTCCTCAGCCACGGCAAAGATTGCCACTGGTAGAAACAGTCCTGCCCACTTATGGAAATCATTTCAAAATGTTGTGTAAAACTGGGATTCTTAAGTAATTTATGTAAAGAGCAAGCAATTCCTTATATGTTTTTATAAGGTAGGGAGAGAGTTTATGTACTGTAAAATTTGATGTATTATTGTAAATTATGCTTTGGTCTCAGTCCTGTGCAAAAAATGCACAGTGTTTCTCTGAGTTATGGAAAAATATACTGTAAATAAAGCTGGTGGTTTATTTCTTGACTGGACGTTTCTCTAATAATGTAAAGAGATGTCAACACCCATTTCTTCAGGGCAAAATATGAGGTTCTTGTCTCTTCTACTGGTAGAGTGAACAGAGCTCACCTGGTTCTCCAGACTCTTGAAGGAAGCTGGGCCTGGTACAGATCTATGGTCCTGATGCTCCCAGCTAGCAGCTGAGTTGTGAAGAATAGGGAAGTCGGCCACATTTGACCCTGGGGTCTTCCCACCTCCCCTTTTCTTTGGATATCATTCCCAAAGGCATGCCAGATTTGCTTTCAGCCTTCCACAGGCAGATCTCTCTGTGAAAATAGAAAGTTATGTTCCCTTTTCTAGTCTCAGTTTCTCCATCTGTAAAGTTATCCAATGATAATTCATGTCCTCTCTAGCTATATAATTTAAAAAATAAGCTTCAACTGTAATTCCTTCCCTGGGTTTATGCATTTGCCTAGACAGATCTCGAAGACAGAAGACAACAAAGAATGGTCTCTAATGGGGGCATTTCAGGCAATGGGGACAGGGAGTGGGGAGAGACCATTTTGGTTTGGTGTATGTTTAGGAGTGCTGCTGGATACCCCTCAAGTAATGTTGGGTAGCTGCATGCATTTGTTGCCTGTGTTTAAAGGAAAAAAGTCTGAACAGGGTTATAGGCTAGATATGGTTCTTGTCCTTAGATTGCTTGCAATATTGTCCTGATTTCTATCACCTGTCTTGAAAAACTGAGCTTCAACAAAGAGGCATTGTGTGGCCTTGGGAAAGTCAAGTCTGCTCCCTAGGTTTCAGTTTCTTCCGCTTACAACAAAGTGACTCTTCAGCTCTGACACTCTGGGATTTATTGAAGCCAGAATATCCTTGCCCATGTCTCTGAGCTTGAGAAGGAATTCTCTTCCAATTCACTGTCCTCATCTAGGGGTTAGAATCCAGAGTATGTAGATCAGAATTCTTCTGATGGAAAGTCTGAGAAACCCAGCTCAAATTGGCTGAAGCAAGGTAAATTGCTGGCTCACAACTGAAAAATCAGGGGCACTGGCTTCAGGCCTGGCTGGGTCCAGGTGTCAGATGGAGTCTCTCTCTCTCTTTTTAAAAAGCTTTATCTATCTATCTATCTATCTATCTATCTATCTATCTATCTATCTAT
>JAKSZT010053817.1:595712-681278 GCA_026826555.1 Tolypeutes matacus | reverse complement strand
TATCTATCTATCTATCTATCTATCTATCTATCTATCTATCTATCTATCTATCCCCCCGCCCCCTCATTGTTTTGCTGCTCTTTGTGTGTTCTTCTGTGTCTACTTGTCTTCTCTTTAGGCAGCACCGGGAACTGATCCTGGGACCTTCCAGAGTGGGAGAGAGATGCTCAATCTCCTGCACCACCTCAGCTCCCTGGTCTGCTGCGTCTCTTATTGTCTCTCCTCTGTGTCTCTTTTTGTTGCGTCATCTTGCTGCGCCAGCTCTCTGCGCAGTCCAGCTCTCTGCTCAGGCCAGCTTGTCTTTCCCCAGGAGGCCCTGGGAATCAAATCCTGGACCTCCCATATGGTAGACGGGAGCCCAATCGCTTGAACCACATCCGTTTCCCTGGAGTCTCTCTTTATCTCTCAAATCTGCTTTCCTCTAGATTGACCTGTACTCTCAGGCAGCCTCTCCCCAAACAGTGTTAAAGATGACCACCAGCAGTGCCAGGCCTTCATCCTACCAGCTTAGCAAACCTGGTAGAAAGGAGGAGCCTCAGATGTTCTAGTAAATTTCCAAGGCTGAATTTTACTGGTTTCGCTTGGGCCATGATTGGCCAGGCTTGGGTCATGTGCTTACCTTGGAACTGAGGGTGGGGTCAGCCCCATCCTACCACTACCAACTGAGAAAGGTGGAGGGTCCCCATAGGAAAACCAGGCCCTAAAGGCAGAGTAATGGGGGATGGGTGCTGAGCAGACATGAGCATCAGATGTCCAGCCGCAGGGCCAGGCTGGGTTACAGATGGAACCTCAGAGGCTATTTTGCGTTTTTCATTCTAAAGTCCTGGAATGTCAGAGCTAGAAAAAGCTCAGGGTCTATGCTCTTCAACCCTCTTTACCCCCTAACCCTGCATTTTTTTTTTTTTTGAGCACTTTTTATTTTTTTAACAAATAATTTTATTGATACATATTAATAAAGCATAAATCCATCCAAAGGGTACAATCAGTAGTATTCGTTGTAATCACATATTTGTGCATTCATCACTTCAGTCATTCTTAGAGTACTTTCATTATTCCAATAATAATAATAAACAATCAAAACTCATCACCCTTCAATCTCTCTATGCCTCCCCTACCGTACATAGCTCCTCTTCTTTTTCCTTTGCGCTAGTATGTTTGTATTTATATTTTATAAAAAACATCTTATATAGCTGCAATTTATGGATGAGAAAACTGAAGCTTGAGGAGAACGGGTCATTTGCTAAAAGTCCCAGAGTGTGAAGCAATCAGATTTTCCACAACCTCAGAGGGTGGGTGGCCACTGTTCTTCACTGATCTCTGTATCAACCACTTTTCTCTGGAAGGCCCAATTGGAAGGACCCTTACCCAATGAGGACCTTTCCAAGGCTGTGGCATCCGAGTACAGATTGTCTGTCACTTATCACCCCGTGTGGTCCAGCAGATCTGCATCACCTGGGAGCTGGGTAGAATTGCAGAATCTCAGCCCATCCTGGACCTACTGAATTGGAACCTGCATGTTAACAAAGTGCCTGGGTGATTTGTGTGCACATTAAAGTTTGAGAAGTGCTGGTCCACACCACGAACAATGGGTTTCCAGGTGGCTGTGGGATGCTCCGCTCTTGCATTTGGCCAGGATTACAGTTAAGCCATCCCCCCAAAAGCTGTCTTTTCTTCAAACCTTGATGAAGAGGACATTGCAACCTACAGCCTCCCCAAGTAGGATGGTTGAGTGATATAGAATGTTGGTTTTTTTTTTTTCTTTTTTTCTTTTTCTATCTGGTTGCATCATTGTCTTTTTTTGGTGCATTGCTTTGCCGCATGGGGGCCTGCGCCTCTCCACGCTGCGCAGCTCTGGGATGCCTTTTTTTCTTTTTCTTTTTTTTACCGGGAGGTGCCGGGGATTGAGCCCGGGTCCTCCATATGGTAAATGGGAGCTCAATTGCTTGAGCCACAGCTGCTTCCTGATATAGAATGTTTATGGTCAGGAAGTTCTGCCTAAAATTTGAGCTACTTCCTACTGCTATTTAAGCACAATTGCCATTGTATTTAACTTCCCACTACCACCACCAATGGTGTGGAGAGAGATTTGGCGATCCTGAGACCTGGGTTCAAGTCCTGGGGCTTTCATGAGCTGCATGGCCTGGGAAAGCTCCCTTTCTGGGCTTCTATTTCCTCCTCCTTTAAGTGGGGTTAGTAATTCTTGCTTTGCTCTTCTCGCAGACCCAATGCAAGGATCAAGGGAGATCAAGGATGTGGACGTGGGATGAGAAGCCTAAAGTGCTATGCAAATTCCCTGAAACACTACTATATCCCATAATGTTTTTGAAGGCTATATTTGAGATTCTTTATCATTTCCTCACTGGACTGGACTCATCAGCAGACTTGCTGGGTAGATGTCTTTGTTACAGATATAGGCACTGAGAGCTCAGGCCATTATGGAGGGCTCTACCAAACATTAATTAAAACAGTCAAGCAACTTCTAGTGGGAACTGAATTTTGCTTTTTCCTTGGGCCCGGCAACCATTTGTGGGAAACATGAAGCTATGCGGTGCTTAATCAAAGGTTTATGGCTGCTGGTTTAAGAGGATGAGTTTACAAGGCCTTGCAGGATGAGCACTGGGAAATTAAATTTCTTGCATTTTGACTCAGTCCTGATCGTGCCGCCAGCCATGGGATTTATGAGGCTGTAAACTCTTGAGAACATCGCCTGCTGGAGGCCTTACTTATGGCTGCCCGCCTGTGTCCTTGACAACGGGCATCCTCCAGAAGCTCAGGGCTCAGCCATCCATTTGTTCAATACACCAGATACCTACTGTGTGCTAGGGGCTGGGGTACAGTGGTGAGTAGCACAGACATGTTATCTGCTCACTTGGTGCTTGCTGTCTCCTGGGGAGACAGGTGCTGCCAAATCATTTCACAAATAATCCCAAAATGCAAATTGTGGTTAGGGGAATAATGGAAAGGTTCAAGGTGCTATGAGAAGGTGTAATAAGGAAATAAGGGAAGACTTCCCTGAGGAAGTGACTTTTCAGCTGACAAATGTAGGATAAGTAGGAGTTAATTTGACAAATGTGGTTGGGCTGGGGGTTAGGGTGGGTACAGGGAGGGGAGGAGCGTTTTATAAAGGCACTGAGGAGGGAGGAACTGACCTTGCCTACCATGCTCCATCCATACCATTTCCCTTTCAATTTTTCAGAAACATCAAGCTCTTTTCCACCACAGGGCCTTTACACTTGCTCTTCTCTCTGTCTGGGATGCTTTTTCCTCCAGCCCTTCTACACGCTAGCTCCTTCTCATCCTTCAGGTGTCAGTTGAAATGAAACTTCTTGGTAAAGCTTTTCTCAACACTCTAACTAAATGTTTCTTCTCTCATTCTTTTTTTTAAAAACAATTTATTGAAGTATTCATTCATGAACATACATAAACTTTAAGTGTTCAGTAAACATCATGAACTTACAAAACAAACACGTACAACATCATAAAGGGCTCCCACACACCACCCCCTGCCCCAAACACCCAGCATTGTTGTGAAACATTTGTTAAATCATGAAAGAGCATTGTCAAAGTATTACTACTAACTATAGTCTGTATCTTCCTCCCCTATACATTTTTTTAAGGATTAATTTATTTATTTACTTTTATCCATTTTTACACCCCACCCCCCCCGTTTTTACTGTTTCTGTGTCCATTCACTGGGCTCTGTGTCCGTTTCCTGCCCTCTCTTCTCATCCTTCTCCTCCTGTCTTCACTGGGATTCGATCCTCGGAATCTCCGATGTGGGACAGAGGCGTCCTACCACCTGTGTCACCTTAGTTCCTGGTTTTTCGGTGTGTCTCGTCTTGTCTCTCCCTTGTGTCACTCTCCTGTTACGTCCTCATCTTGTTGCATGGGTTGCAGGGCCTGAGGGCGCACCCACGCACGGGGCCTGGTGGCCCACACGCCTTCTATATTTTTCTTTTTTAAAAATTTTTACCAGGAGGTCCAGGGATTGAACCCAGGTCCCTCCATATGGGAGACGGATGCCCAACCACCCGAGCCACATCTGTCCCCCTGCTATATCTCTTAAGGTTGATCAAAGATACCCAAAGTTACAGCCTTTTCCCATACGGGATGGTCATATAATAAGTCAGTCTTAGTTTATCACCAGCATTCTAAAAACCAGACCTAGGGAGAAAAACTAGGTCTGGGGACACATGCATGGTTTCTAATATAGCGAATATATAGCCTACCTTGATTATCACAAAATCAGAACAGTGAGAATATTCACCAGGTCAGCGAGAATATTTGCACCTCTCTCATTCTTTATCCCTTCCCTAGCTTGTTTCCTTCACTGCATTTGAAAAATAGTGACAACAGCTAAGACCAATTGAGCCCTCAGCATGTGCCAGGTACTGTGCTAAGTGCTTTATGTATATTATCTCATTTCATTTTCACAAGACTCCTATGGGATGAATGCTATTTTATTTTAAATCCCCATTTTACAAATGGGAAAACTGAGACATAGAGAGGTTAGGTCACATGGTAGTAAGTGGTAGAGCAGGATTTGAATGCTGCAGGCTGGTTATACTTGTCAGAATTTGTAAATGGACATTTATTTGTTCATGTACTTATCTGTGGTCTCTCTTCCCCACTAGACTGTAAACTCCAGGAGGGGTGATTCCAGGCCTGTCTTGATCACCACTGTGCCCCAATGCCCAGCATGATGCCTGGCACATGCTCAGCAAATACTTGGGGCTGACTTTCGCCTCCTGGACTTTGATAGAGCCTAGGGCCCTCCTGAGAGCAGTGCCCCCGTACCCTCCAGGCTCAGTTCTTCATCCCATTTCCTGCCTGACTCAGAGTCCTCTCAGCCTCCTGTCCACTCCTCCCTGCAGGAGACCCCCTTGCAATGTTGCCAAGATACACAGGGGGTCACAGCTGCCCACAGATACCTACTTACTGCCACACTAGAGAACTGCAGCCCGGACACCACCCTCTGCTGCTCCAGCTCCTGGGACACAGGCCAGCATTTAGACATCTGGCCCGAAGGCTCTCATCTGCCAGAAAGCCATGATGTATGGTTGCAGGCATCTCCATGTATCAGTCAGGGATTTCCACAGTGATACAGCATGAACAGCCACCCCAAAGGGCAGGGGCTTAACACCATGAACATTTGAGTCTCACTCATCCAGGTCATCTAGGTTTCAGCTAATTGAAGCTGGGCTTCTGTTCCAGACTCCTCCATGCCTCTCTCATCCTCTTGATCCAGCAGGCTACTCAGGACATTCTGTTCTCATGCCAATGGCCAAACATGCTGATGGCCAAACATGCTGACATTTGTGTTTTACCCAAAAGAATTGAAAGCAGGAATTTGAACAGATATTTGCATGCCAGTGTTCAAAGCAGCATTATTTATGATAGCCAAAAGATGGATGCCACCCAAGGGTTCATCAACAGATGAATGGATAAACAAAATATGGTATATCCATAGGATGGAATATTATTCAGTCCTAAAAAGGAAAGAAAGTTCTGATACATGCTATCATTCAGATGGACCTTGAAAACATTATGCTGAATGAAATAAGCCAGATATTATGGGACACATATTATATGATTTCACTTATATGAAATATCTAGAATAAGCAAATTCATAGAGACAGAAAGTACGTTAGAGATTACCTGGAGCTGGGGGCAAACAGAGTTTCTGTTTGAAGTAATGAAAAAGTCTTGGTAATGAAAGGTAGTGATGGTAGCACAATATTGTGAATGTAATTAATACCACTGAAGTGTACAATTAAAAAATGGTTAAAATGGAAAATGGTGTGTTTTATATATGTTACCACAAATAAATGGCAGCAGCAGCAGCTAGCCAACTGCACAAGTTGCTTTAGGCATTTGCTGTGTCATGTCTACAAACATCCCATTGGCCCAGATCCAAGTGACATGACCAAGCGCAACATCAGTGGGGCCAGCAAATAAGCTGCCCCTAGTGGGAGGAACATGGCAAAGGGTGTGGCTCCAGGGAGGGAGGCAGGATTGGGGTCAATCTGAATCTTCCCCCCTTGGCCAGAACATGGGGGTAACTGTGGGGGGGGGGGCACCTTGGCCTTTCTGCCTACACCTGGGGGCTGGGAGGCCTGGCTTTGTTCAGCCAAGCCTGCATTTGGAGAGGGGTGGGCAGGTATTGAGGAAAGGCGCCCCTGGGTCTCGCTCTGTCCTTTGCCTGTAGCCATATGGACCATGACTGGTTGCTCTGTGAGTGACAATGTTCAGGACTAAAGTGGAGGATGGTGTCTTTTGCAAGATGAGAGTCCCTAACTCATCTGGGGAGGCAGGAAGAGGAGGTCATCTTAACCACCCGATTCTTTTCTTTTTTCTCTCTTTTAAAGGAGCAAATTTCAGTTTATTTAGGAAGAAAATCCTCTGACGTTGTAGAGGAAGGAACATGTTCACCAAAGTGTATGGAAATCAACATACTAATTACCATTCAATGTCCTCGAATGGCTGGTGTAACTTAAAAAATCTCTCTCTATATATATCTTCCTGTCTGTCTGTCTTTCTGTCTGTCTGTCTGTCTGTCTGTCTCTCTCTCTCTCTCTCTCTCTCTCTCTCTCTCTATTTTCTCTTTTTATTGAGCTATAATTCACATACCATAAATTTCACCCTTTCAAAGTGTACATCTCAATGGTTTTTAGTATTTCCACAAGGTTGTGCAACCATCACCACTTTCTAATTCCAGATATTTTCATCACCCTACATAGAAACCCTGTACCTGTTAGTAGTCATTCCCTATTACTCCCTTCCCTTAGCTTCTGGCAACTACTAATCTGTTTCTGTCTCTGTTGATTTGTCTATTTTTGGATATTTCATATAAATGGAATCATACAATATATGACCCTTTGTGTCTGTCTTCTTTCACTTAGCATAATATCTTCAAGGTTCATCTCTGTTGGGTACACAAAATATTTCATTTCTTCATTTATCTAAATCAAGGGAAACCTTGTTTGGCCCCAACCCTGCCTTGCTGGGGAGATGTTTTTAGGGACCTTTTCTTTCTCTAGGTTATTAAGAGACTGGAGAGCTTATGGTCCAATATGCCTTTTGGACCTTTCCAAATAAGCCTGCTCTGTCATCTCCCTTTGCCTTGACCTGTGTATCTTTTTGCAGAAATGATTACTTTATTGTGATAAACAGGGTTCCCTGGGGAACCATTTGGAGAAGGAAGTTGGTGCAGGAAGGAAGTTGGGATGTGTACATCCAGAATTTATCCAATGGGAGATGTAATTGCCTGTTTACTTATCTGTCTCTCTACCTTGGTGAGACCAGGGACTTGCTCAATTCTGTTCTCAGCAGTTCCTGACACATAGTAGGTTCTTTGTAAATATTTAATGGATGAATGAATGAATTTGTGGATTTGGAGTCAAATGCTCTATGTTCTGCTTTACCTTACTCTATAACCTTGAATTAACCACCTCGCCCTTCTGGGCCTGTTTCCCTACCTATGGAATGAGCAGGTTGATCTTGATGATCTCTAATAACCCTTCCAGGGCTAACATTCTTGCTGCGTTCAGAGCATGTGATAGGGTTTCACTTCCCGCCCTCTTGTCATTAGGCATTTTGACTAGTTTTGGCCAATGAGTTGCAAGTGGAAATGACAGCCATCCCTTCTTGGTGGGAGCATTCAATTGCTGGTACAAGATGCTTCAGAACATCTGTATGGCAAGTGTCAATGTGTGAGGTGGATGAATCTTGTAAGTGGGGACATGGGGCAGATATCCTAGCTGAATGTAGCATGAGCAAGAAATAAACCCTGGTTGTTATAAGCCACTAACTTTGGGGGAGCTGATTGTTACTGCAGCATAACATGGCCTGTCCTACCTGATACGATTATTCTGTGTGCTGTGCAAACATGGAAACAAGGATAACTTGAGACTATTTTCATTATTCTCGATGAGAGATGATGGTGATTTGGGATCGGGTGGTAGTGGTAGAGGTGGTGAGAAAACAATGAATTTGGATTACAGTTTGGAAGTAAAGGAGCCACCACTTGCTATAGGAGAGGACACAAGGGATGAGAGAAAGAAAAATTATGCTAATCTCACCTGTGACTCACCATTTGAAGAACTTTCAGACCAAGAGTTGGGCTGCAAGTTCCTCGCACAGTCTGGTATCAGAGAATAAGTTCTTTTCATCCTCTCTCAAGAAAAGGGTCTCTGTGCTCACTTTTCAGAACCAGAGAAGTGAGGGGCCATGGCCTGCCTTCCACATTGCCAAGCCGCTTGCTGCTGGTGGCACCAACACACAACACAGCAAATGCCTGTCAGCTGGCCTCATGGCAGGCGTTAGGGAAATAGGCTTTGGCTTGATTATATTACCTGGCTCTCCCCAAAGAGGTGAGAAAAATAGACCTAAATCCCTCAGGCTATGTGCTTTAGGCTTTCCCCCTGCCTTGCATAAGTCACTGCTCAATCAGAAGATGGCTTTTTAGAACAGTTGCCATGAAAATACGTTAGCTGGGGAAAATCTTATTAAAGGGAGACTTTTGTCAGGAGACAAGGAAGGGAGAAATGCAATTTAGCACTGTATCTTCTCATTAAGTTGATGTGCATCTTTGAAAAGGAACAGCACTGTTGAGAGAGAACAAAGGAGAGATAACCCCTGTGGATGATCCTGGGGACAAGAGGGTAAGGGTCATGGTGGCAAAGGTCAGGTCAGTTCTGGATGCTGTTCACACAAGCTGCCTTTCTCGGGAGAGCTTAGAACCTGGGCCAAGGTGCTTATGCCACTGGAATGTGCTCTAGCATTTTGTCCCCTGTGTGTACACCTATGCTGTCTAACGTGGTAGCTACCAGTAAAATGCAACTAGTTGTATTCAAATTAATTAATATTAAATAAAATTTAAAATCCAGTCCTTCAGTTGCACTCACCACATTTTAAGTGCTCAGTAGCCACATGTGATTACCTCATTGGACAGTGCAGGTATAGAACATTTCCTTCATCACAGAAAGTTCTGTTGAACTACACTGGTGTAGACTGTTAAGAAGACTTAAAATGGAGAATATTCAAACAAAGAAAAAGTGGGGGGATCTTCACTGGCTCTAGCCTAAAGAGCCTGTATTCCTCTCACTTCTGTCCCCCAATAAGTGGCAGAACTTGGGTTAAAACCCCTATGCCATTTCAAAAAAACACGTGAAGAAATGCTCAACATCACTCATGATTAGGGAAATGCACATCAAAACTACAATGAGATATTATTTCACACCTATCAGAATGGCCACTATGAAAAAGACAGAGAACTACAAGTGTTGGAGAGGATGTGGAGAGATAGAAACACTTCACTGTTTGTGGGAATGCAGAATGGTACAGCCACTGTGGAGGACTATTTGGCAGTTCCTAAAAAAGTTGAGTATAGACTTGCCACGTGACCCTGCAATACCACTACTGGGTATATACCCAGGAGAACTGAGAGCAGTGACACAAACAGACATCTGCATACCGATGTTCATAGCAACATTATTCACCGTTGCCAAAAGTTGGAAACAACCCAGGTGTCCATCAACAGAAGAATGGATAAATAAACTGTGGTCTATTCACACGATGGAATACTATGCAGCTGTAAAAAGAAATGAAGTCATAAAGCATATGGCAACATGGATGAACCTGGAGGACATTATGTTGAGCGAAGCAAGCCAGATACAAAAGGACAAATACTATATGAATGCGTTACTATGAACCAAATATATTGTGTAACATATTGTTTGGATAAAAAAAAATTGATATGTATCCATTACATTTAATTGAGAAATGTATATATTTATTCATCTGTGTTTACTTTTTAGTTTTTAATTGTTTATATTTTCAATTATTAAATGTACAAAATAAAGTTAAAAAAATAAAAAATAAATAAAAAATAAAAATACAAAAAAAAAAAAAAGAACTCCTATGCCATTTGATTGCAGAGCCTCTCCCCACCTTAAACTCCACCCAGCATGGATTCCCCAAGGCTACTATGAAATGGCTCATTTCGCTCAATATTTTTTGAGCAGGTGAGCTGTGGTGTTTATCCACTAACTCTTAAAAGTCAATTGTTAAGGGATGGGTGTATTCCTGGCATTTCTAACCTGCGTTGGAGGGCTGGAAGCTGGAAGTCAGGCTAGGGTGCCCAGAAACGGTAAGTGCTGAGGGACCCTTAGAGCGTCTGCTGCAAGTGGCAAGAGAATGAGGCCACACAGAGAGGCACTCACTGCTCGTTACTACTTCGTTAGCCCCCTATTTTCTCTTCTTGACCCCTCTAAACCATTCTCCTCCAAGAATCTAGAGAATTCCTTTCACAATTATAAACTAGATCATGTTACCCCCCTGCAAAACACATGTCCATGATTTTCCATTGATTTAGAATAAACGCCAAATTCGACCAAGGTCTCCAAGAGCCCACGTGACCTGGCTCATCCCCCACTCTCCAACATTATCTTCCTTCACAATGTCTTATGTGTACCTTTGTGGCCCTCTTCATCACCTGGAACTATCTATTTCCTGTTGCTTTCCTGATTATTGCCTGTAGCCCCTCCTAGACTATTAACTTCATGCGGGCAGACATGCAATTAATACTTATGGAATAAACGAGGTAACAGCCTTGGGCATGATACTTAACCTCTTTAAACTTCAGTTTCCTCATCTATAAAATGGGAATACATCCGAACTATTGGTGAGGTTATTGGAAGGATTAGAAATGGAGATATGAAAAGTGTACAGCAGACAGTAAACACTAAAATTGACAGTTATTATTAAAAAGTTGCCAGCTCAATACAGGTAACCTTTTTTTATGAATGGTTTGAAATTAGGTTGCCCACTTGATTCCCCAACAGCCCCTAAAACAGTAGAGTATTTTCTAAAAACAAGGACAATCTCCTAGATAATCATAATACAAACTATCAGGATCAGAGAATTAACACTGATACATTACTACGATTTAATGCTCAGCTACGATTTAATTCAAGTTTCTCCATTTGTCCCAATAGTGCCCTTTGTGCAAAAGTGTCCAGTTCAGGGTCACACGATGCATTTCCTTGTCCTGTCTTTTGAGTCTCCTTCGGTCTGGAACAGTTCCTCAGTCTTCCCTTGACACTTTGGAAGAGGACAAGCCCTTCATTTTGTAGAATGTCCCTCAGGTTGGGTTTGTCTGGTGTTTCCTCACCAGGAGATTGAAGTTGTGCATCTTTGGTAGGAATAGCCCAGGGTGATGCTGTGTCCTTCTCACTGAGTCCTGACAGGTGCCGCGGGATTTCCATAAGTGCCGTTACTGGTTGTGTTCTCTTTGATCCCTTGAGTTAGGGGGTTTCTGCCATTTTTTTCCCTTTGTCATTAGGAAGTATTTTGGGGGAGCGGATGTGGCTCATGCGGTTAAGTGCCTGCTTCCCACATGGGAGGTTCCAGGTTCAGTCCCCAGTGCCTCCTAAGAAAAAACAAAAACAAACAACAGGCAAACAAATGAAAAAACCAACTCAGGGGAGCTGATGTGGCTCAGTGGTTGAGTGCTGGCTTCCTACCTATGAGGTACCGGGTTCAATCCCCAGCCCCAGTACCTAAAAAAAAAAAAAAAAAAAAAAAAAGTAGTGGGTGGGGGGAGGATCTTTGAAACTTTGTGAATGTCCCATTCATCAGACATTTTACTTTCTTCATTTATTTATTTATATAGTATGAACTCATTCCCTGCTATTTTATTGAGTGGGTTATGATCCATTGCTATTATCATTTATTTGGATACTCAGTTTGTCCCCAGTTTGGCCAGTGGGAGCCCCTTCAAGCAGGCTTCTATGTCCCTTTGACATGACTTTCATTATACAAGCATTTCCTTGCTTTCTGGCACCAGATATTCCAGGTTCATCTTGTTCTTTTCCAGAGCCAGCCCTGGGCCAGCCATTTCTCAAAGGAGCCCTGATTCATTTTAGCTAAGAATGGTGCCTAGAAACAAAGGTCTCGCTGTTAGGTGTGCTCATTGCTGTTGGGGTGTCGCTGCTTCCAGGCCCTCAGTGGGTGGAACTAGGGAGTATGTGTAAACACACATTTACATTGATATTTATTTCTTTCAATATTTTCTATTAATGTTTTCCTATTTATTTATTTATTTATTTATTTATTTTTCTCCCCTGAGATGGCTCTCTCATCTGTCTACTTTTTGTCTGCTCTCTGTGTCTGCTCTCTGTGTCTGCTCACTGTGTCTGTTCATTGTCTCTGCTCGTCTGCTCATTGTATCCACTTGTTGTCTGCTTGTCTTCTTTAGGAGTCACTAGGAACTGAACCCAGGACCTTCCATTGGGAGGCGGGCGCCAAACTGCTTGAACCACATCTGCTCCCTGCTTGTTGTGTCAGCTCATCATGTCAGCTTGTTGTGTCAGCTCATTGCATCTGCTCGTCTTTTTTATGAGGCATTGGGAACCGAACCCAGGACCTCCCATGTGGGAGGCAGGCGCCCAACGGCTTGAGCCACATCCAATCCCCTATATATTTAAAACCATATAATCTCAGTGGTATCTCTGATTCCAAGGCAACACTGTAGAGCTCACTTTGGTTTTCTCCCTTTCCATATTTGTAAATCCCTTCCCTGACAGTGAGGAATCTAGTTGCCAGTATCCTCAATACATTGACGTGTTTGATCAGTTTCGCCTGTGTAACCACTCTCCTGTTATAGCTGCTTCCCCGCCTTGCCTGGATGTCATTGTCCCCTGCCAGTGCTTCCCTCAGCCCCTCTTACCCCTGTCCTCACCTGGATACCCTCCTCACCCCCTTGGGCTCTGATGGCAGTTGTTATTGTTGTCCTCATTGTTATTTTTATCATCCTCCTTGGTGGGTTAATGGGGCCGTGGAATGAGTGGGGTGCTTCTCTCATTTATGCAGTCTCCTTTTATCTAGATAGAGGGGCAGTCTAGAGGCCCATGTGTGTGTGTGCGTTTTATATTCATAGGATGCTTCTCCTAGCTCCTTCTAAGAGGTCAAAGCAATTAAAAATCCTTAAGAATTACCCAGCATTGAGAAATTGATGACTGATTCCGTGTGCCATGCCTTTTATTCTCTTTCACCTCCCCCGCAGAAATCTAAGGGAGGAAAAGTAAGTAGCAGCTGAAATGATCCCCCACTCACTTTCTATAAAGAGGAAAATTAGCTGCTCTAATAATCATGAATATTAATGTATAGCCAATTTCACTCAATTAAAATGATGATCTATAATTTTGCCTCAGAGTGTTATGGAGGCCATTTCAATGACTGCAGTGTGGAGTTGGGTGCTTTTCAAAGTTCATGGGTTAACTCTCTCATCCCCATCCCTGGCTTCCACATAGGATGGACTCCAAGTCCTTCCCTGACCAAATTTCTCGCCCTTAGGGTAGGCACTTTGCTGTTTTTAGACGTCAGGATTTATCTTTGTCATATTGAGTTTATGAGAACCTGTACAGTTCACATTGATTCCCTTTTCCCTGAGGACTGGCTCCTCTCACCCCATCCACAGGGTCCCTGGGATGCGCACCTGGGAGAAATTGTACTCTATCTCTCCATAGCTGACTGGTTGAAGGGGGAGCACCTAACCCCAAACGGGCCAATCAGAGCCTCCTTCCCGGGAATTTGGGATTGGAACCAAGAAGGTCCAGTGTCAGACGGATGTCTTTGGATAAAAATGTAAAACGCTGGAGCTGTGGGCAGGCACCTTTCCTACTGCCGTGCAAACCTGGCAGCAGAGAAAGCCATTGTGCAGAGAAACAGGTGGGCTGAGAGGGGCAGATGAGAGAGGAAGAAAGGGTCCTGGGGATCTCTGCCCACTCGTTCAGGTCTCTTCTGAACCCTGGCATGCAGCTGCTGTGTGTTCCTTGAAACACTTCGGTTTCCTTATAATAAAATTTCTAACGTTAGTTTTAGAAAATTTCTATTCCTGCATCCAGAGAGTCCCAGCTAACACAGCTGTCAGTGAACAGGCCTCCATTTCTATATCTGAGAGACCTGAGGGTATAGCCCTGCCAATCTCCTCGTTCTCAGCAGTGTTATCTTTCCAGGGAGAGGCCCAGCCTGGGCCAGGGAACCGAGCATCCATCATCACCTCTAGCTACCAGGTTCTATTTCTATCTGTCCATGGACAATTCTGTTAAAAGAGAAAAAAATAAAACAAGATTATCCCAGTGGAGGAAATCACTCAGATGGTTGGGTAGTTTCGATGCCAAGCAGTGGGTTGCTTGAGATTTTCTTTTTCAGCCGGTTGTTTGGGGTTCCTGCAGACACAGATGCTGTGTGTCAGTGGCGCCCCCCTTTCTGTTTTCTAACCTGCCCCAAGCGTTCTCCATCCCCTTACTCTACTGTCTTCTCATCACTATCTAATGTTATAATACATATTTGTTAGTTTATTGTTTATTATTTGTATCCTTCAACTAGAGCAGGGACCTTGTCTGTCTGGTTCACTACTGTCTACCAGTATCTAGAACAGGGCCTGGCACATACTAGGTGGCCAAAAAATATTTGTAGATCAAGAGAATGAATGAATTAATTTAACCTCTCTTTGTTAAGCCTCAAGCAAACACTCTGGCTAGTGTCCTTTAGTTTAATCTCCCTCCCAGGGCATGGAGGCTACCTATGTGGACAAGCCTCTTCCTGGGTGAGTCCAGAAAATGTGATTTAGAACTCAGCGTCTGGATTCAGTACACCTGGGTTTGAATCCCAGCTCGGCCACACTAGTTGTGAGTCCCTTAGGTAAATTACTAAACCTCTCCAAGCTGAAGTCCTTCATTTTTGAATTGGGGGTGATAATAGTTTCTATCTCATAGTGTTGTTGTACAAAGTCAATGAGCCAATGCATGTCAATTTCTTAGCCCTGGACTGGTGTATGGTACTTGCTCAAAAGTGTGAATTTTCATTATAGCTCTATTAAGAGACATCACCCTCTGTTGGGCAGCACTGGTTCATTCATTAGTTCATGGATTCATTGGTTAATTCAACCAACATGAATCGAATATTTCTGTGTATTAGATTCAGGGATATGAATATGGTCCTAAGAAAATTTGTCTTCCCCAGGGGGAGTTTGCAGCATAGAAGATTATCTCATGGGGTCTCCGGGGCCATCAGCATAGGTCCTTAGGACAGGGTTTTGAGGTAGGACCAGGGCAGTTCTGGGTAGTTTAGAGAAATCTTCGAGTTAGGAGACTCGAGTTCTGGTTCCAAATTGCATATTTCCAAACTTGAGAAATATGCTTCACCTCTATTAGCCCATTTCTCCACCTGAAAAAATGTGGGTGTGGCACTAGATCAAGTTGGTTTTAAACCTTAATGTGCATCTGGATCATTTGGGGGATGTGTTAAAATGCGTAATACAGGGATCCACCCTGCAGTGAGTGATTCATTTGGCCTGGGAAGGAATGATGCTCCCGGGTGATTCTGATGATGAAGCCCACAGAACACACTTGGAAGCACTGTAAACGGAATGATAATTAAAATTTCTTCTCTGTGGTACTGGCACTCCTAAACACAGCATAACCCCCACCTTTGATGTTCTGTCTTCTTCCAAAGCAAGGATTTGATCTAGCCACCCACCTGATTGTTCCTCCTCCCTCTCGCTCAACCTTTAACTCTTTAGGGAGCTTTCCATGTTCTTGAATCCAGTTCCAGGCCTCTGCAGAAATGTCTTCTGTTGGGATCTTCTGGGTGGTTGTTCCTCCATCAAACTGACTGTAAAGTCCCCCCTCCTGCCCTGAAGTTCTACCAGATTTTCCTCTCCTGGCTGAAAGAAGAAAACTCTGTTCTTATTTCCATGTCAAGGTGCCAGCTTGCTGGTTTCCATGACAGCAGAGAGGATGAATGAGAGCCAGGCTCTTACCCACAGAGGAATTAAAAGCTACCCTCTTTGAGAACAAACAGTTGTTCCAGGAGGGTCCTGGAAATTGGAGTGTTGGCTTTTGATTCATCCAGCCACATGGCATGAGGCTTCAGGAAGGAGAGGTGGGGTAGAGGGATCCTGTAAGGACTTTTAATGGGAGGAAAGGTACATAATAATGATGATGGCAATAGCAGTGATAATGTCTCACCACACTTTAAACTTTGCAGTAACCATTTTTTATTTATTTATTTATTTGTTTATTTATTTATTTATTTTTATATTTTAAAAGATCCTTAGAATACATAAATGATCCTTAGGATACATAAATGTTACACAAAAATTACAGGGATTCCCATGTTCCCCACTTCCCATACCTCCCATAACATCCCACATAAACATCTTTCATCAGTGTGGCACGTCACCTGCAACGGATATACACATCCTGGGGCTTTGCCACTAAGCATGGACCATAGTTCACAGTGTAGACCACACTCTCTCCCACACAGTTCTACATGTTATATGCTGATGTAAAATGGCCTATATCTGTTGTTGTAATGTCACTCAGGATAATTCCCAAGTCCTGAAAAAGCCCCTGTATTACAACTGCTTTTCCCTTTCCTGCCCCAAAAGCATCCAGTGGCCACTGGCTCCACCTCACTGTTGTAATTTCTTCCATTGCTTGAATCACAATATGTCTACAACAGAATACCATTAAGTGCACTCTAGTCCATAGCTCTTCCCCCTATCCTGAGGAGTTTGGGATGGTGTTGTCCACTCCACCTACAAGTGAGAGGGGGCTTATATCCCATGGATACTGTGGTTGGGATTATCCTGCCTGCAGCTGCAGGCTCTCTTCATTCCCTGGGATGACCGTTGTCCATCATCGTCTCCTCACCAGGTGACTTGGGTGAGTCCATTGAGCTATAGAGTAGGAGTTGCAGCTCCACCAAGATTCCAGGCACAGCTGGCACATGGGCAGGCCAGAGGCTCCAGTCTCTGGAAGTACACCTACAAACTCCAGCACCAAGTATAGGTTTGAATAGAAGAGACTGATGGACCATGTGCAGGGAGGACTTATTTGAGTCCAACTCTGTCACTCTCAGGAGCACAGATTCCAAAGTAGAGCCCACTGATAAGGCATCAATCTCTGGAGCTATCCCCCGTTATATAGGATCTGGGTGTCTCCAGAGCCCTCGGGAGCCCCTCTGTGTGGAGTGATATCCACTTTGGTGTTCTATGAGATCCTACTGAGGTGTGCATAAGCATTACCTCTGGGATGACCTCCCGACTCTCTTTGAAGTCTCTTAGCCACATGAACTCATTTGTCTTTACCTTTTCCCCCTTTCATTCAACGTCTTTTTCCAGTCGTATTGCCAGTTGGCACTTGATATTAATTCCTCGTTGCCAGGGAGGCTCATCCCCGGGAGTCATGTCCCACATTGGGGGGAAGGTAATGCATTCATATGCTGAGTTTGGCTTAGAGAGAGGCCACATTTGAGCAACAAGGAGGCTCTCAGTTGGCAACCCTTAGGCACCCCATAACAGTAGGCTAACTTTCAATTACAAGAGCAAAGACTCATAAGGCTAGTCATCAATAACAAGAACCCATCAGTGGACCATCCTCCTTTGCCAGACACTGCCCCTGCACTTGGGGGACTGTTGCTTCTCCCTTGGAGAATGTGGCAGAGCTCTCCAGGCTGGAATTCAGTATTCCCTCATTTATTGAGTGATTGTCTACCCACTGTGACCATGCCCCACCCCTTGATCATTTGAACAATTTTATATGTCTTTCATGTATATTCAGGTGAACTTCCTCCCATGAAACCCCCATCCCAGACACCCCCCCACAAATGATCCTCTGCTGCCCCCGTTGTAACCCTTCTGTGATCTAAACCTTCCTTGAAGATGAAGCCCCTATAATAGCCAAATACAATTAATAGGAAAATGAAATAATAATGATAAGCTTAAATGTAAGAGAGAAAATACATGGAAACTCAGAAAAAAACTAAAAATAAAATAAAAGTAAAGGATTGGGACATTCAAAAAATGGGAAAAAACAAAAAAATAAAAAATTTATTATTATTGTTTCCTTTTATCACTGCATTCGGGTGTCCAGTCTGTACCATGGCACCTTCCCCCTCTCACTCCCCAGTGTCTCCCAAATTTTCATTTAATTTTCAAAGAAGTTTTAGGTCACAGCAAAGTCACACACAGAATACAAGAGACTCTCATATACCCAACCTCCTTCCCCTTTCCTCCCCCATATTAAAACCTTTTGTATGTGGATGGTAGCACTGTTATAACTGTTATACAGATAGTGAAGCATAGCTACTAAACATTGTCAATGGTTTACAGTATAGTTTACAATTTAGACGGTACAGTTTAATAATTTTTTATGATATTTACCATGTCCTGTGTCCATTACTGTAAGGCAATGAAAAACATTTCCCATGACCACTAAATACCCCCTATTTGATCTTTTCTGTTCCTTCCTCCCCATCTCCCTGGGGCACATGACACTCCCCTGTCTTGACTCATTGTATGACAACATTCATAGTTACAGGCAACAAGAGGTCTTGACACGCTGATTATCCTCTCTTATTAGGATCCACCCTTGCACCTACAAGATACCCACCTGTCTGTTTCTGGGTGAATCGGTCCTCCCAAAGATGGGGATCCATCTCCTTCCTACTTACCATGTGGGTCTCCACTCCCCGACACAACACATTATGACAGGATGAACACTCACACACTCCCCAGAAGCCTACTCCAGATGCACCCCTTCCTGAATGCCCCCCCCAACCTACACCCTAAACCAGTGACACTACCTTGTCATATTGCCATAAGAGCATTCCCACTCCTGCACTGTCAACATCATACCCACAAATCCCATGTTCACCTAGTCCCCCACCCATCTTTCCCCCCAGTATCCTGGGTATTCTAACCTGCCCTTCCTAATGCGGTAGCCACTTTAGACCCTCGGTGTACCCTGTAGATTGCTCACAGGAAGAAACTGGAAGCTGGAGTGGAGAAGTGATTTATACACTACTTTCATGGCCTACCTTTGGTGTCTAAGGCTTCTCATCACTTCTCCAGCAGTGCCAAACACTGACTCTCCTTCGCCTCCTCAAAATATACTAGTCTCATGTCCAGTTCCTTTCCATCCCTGAAAATAATGGCACAAACTGAGAAACCAGTTTTATCTAGAGGGTGATAGTTAATTGAAGGGCTGTCCTCTCAGGTCAAATTTATTTCTGGAGGCAGCATTCCAGTCCACACTGATGACACCAATGGTAAAAATGAATAAATAAATAAAATAAACAAAACAAAAAACTGACACTTTTCCAGATCAGGGAGGGAAAGAACTTTCTAATATAGGTGCTTTCCACAGTGCTGCTTCACGAAGAGACGCTCTTATTCACATAACCCTGGAGAACTAGTCTCATCCATCCATGTTATCTTGGCATGTAAGTGTCATAGGTAGCCAGATCTGGAAGAGATCCTAGAGATGAACTCATCTAGGGATTCTTCTTGGTCTGAGGTCCGTGATCCTCAAGTGGTCCAGATGAAGGGATCCATGCTTCTCCTGAAATTAGACAGAAGGTAGTACATATGTGAATTTTTCTGGGGCTGGGATATTTATTAATCAATGTTATTTTGGTAATAGGGGACAGAAAACCCAACTTAAATGGGCTTTAAAAAAAAAATCATTGGACCTTTGAGATATATACTGCTCTTAGTCATGGCTGGACTCAGGGGATCCAATGATGTCATGAGAATTTAATTTCATCTCTCTTCTGAGTTCTATGTGGTGACTCCATTCCCAGACAGCTTCTCCCCTCATGGTGACAAGATGGCTGCCAATGCTCTGGGCTTTCATCCTATCTCCTCAGTAGTCCACATATTAAGAGACCTCCTCTTTTTTCATCATTTCATCACAATTTCTGAAACCACTTCTCACTAGAATTGAAGCTTGGCTTAGACCATGTGCCTATCCCTGAACCAATCATTGTAGCCAGTGAGGTGGAATACACTGGTTGGCCAGGCTTGGGTCAAGGGTCCACTCTGGCATGGGGGTTATGGTGGGGTTGGCTCCAACTGGACTGCACAGGAAGGAAGGGTGCAAAATGGGGAGATCTCCAAAGGAGAGTGAGGTGCTGAGACCAGAAGGAGGATGAATGGATGCTGGGGAGGTAAACACCACATCCAGGGACAGTAGGACAGCTGGGGGGCCAGAGAAGGGTGGAGAGAGTTGGTACTGCAAGATGGGGGAGCTCAGGAAGTGCAGATGGTAGGGATGGAAGGGGAAGCACTCTTGCGGTGTCCCCCCCACCCCCGGCTGCTCTAGCCCTAGCATGGCCTTCATCTGCTCTTTCCTGGTGCCACATAATGACTCTAAGGAAGTCTCTGACTGGCTAGCTTGGGTCACATAGCCCCTGCCAACAGTGGATGGGGCTGGATCTTCATGAGCTCGCTAAGAATGTGAGCTCTGGCAGCAGACTTCCTGGTCTCAAATCTTGACTCAGCTATTTAAATATCTAGGTGGCCTTGGAAAAGTTGCCTAAGTTCTCTAAATCTCTATTTTCTTCTCTGTAAAAGCAGGGAAACAGTAGTACCTATCTCATATGGTTATTTTGAGGTTTAAATTAACTAATGCGGGAAGCGGCTGTGGCTCAATCAGTAGGGCTCCCGTTTACCATATGGGAGGCCCCGGGTTCGGTTCCCCAGGCCTCCTGGTGAAGGCAAGCTCGCCCGCACACGGCATGGTTAGCTGACCTAGCGAGCACAAGCAGCAAGGGGGGGATAAATGAATAAATAAATAAATAAATAAATAAATAAATAAACAAATAAATAAATAAATTAACTAATGCATTTAAAAGAGCCTAGATTATCTGGCCTTTTTTCATGATTAGAGTGGCAGAGACTGTTTGCAGCTTTCTACACCCTCAGCAGAAGCACTCAATTAATTCTATTTGCGCAGGCCTTCAGGAGGTGACTGATGGTGCAGGTGGACAAGCATGAAGTTCTGTTTCCTTCTGTAGACCTTTCTCTCCTGGAAGGAAAAAGCCTTAAGTCATTGGTAGAGGAAGAACAAACTTTCTCACTCCTAGGGAAAGTTAATGATCTACTGCTTGCGGGAGAAGAGTAGTGGCAAAACCTGACTGCTTGTGGATGAGGGGTAGGAAATCCTTTTTTTTTTTTTTTCCAGGATGCAAGGATTCATTGTTCCTGGGGGAAGGATAGAAGCAAAAGCACTCTACTTCTGGGGAAGGGAAATGAAACCATCTAGGGTCAGGACCCTACATGGATACCAACTAGAGAGCTCTGCTATAACTGGGGGAAGGGTAGGAAGTCCTGAGGTGGGTTGATAAATATAGAAAAAAGTTGTACTGTCAACAGCAAAGAAACTTAGTTTCAGGCTTTGCTGTTCTGGGAAGTCTTGACAGCATCTTCAGACTTATCTCCTCACAGTCCAAAAGGTTGTGTGGCAATGTCAGGATGAGATTTTTATCTTTGCAGAGACTCTGGAGGCATGATCTGGGGAAACAATTAGGGTCATGAAAGCATAAGAGGTTAGGCTGTTCAAGACTCAGAGCTGGTTAGGCCCTTAGAAGTAGTCAAGTCCAGTGTCTTCCAAAGAGTTACTGTGTACATCATCAGGGATATGCAAGATGATTTTAGGATTTGTATTAGTCGGGATAATCTCACCAATGCTGCAGAACAAGCAAACCCAGAAATCTTTATGACTTCAGATAACAAAGCTTTATTTCTCCTACCTAAATTCTGATAAGGCCCAGTCGACCCTCCAGGCTGATGGTCCGCCATACAATGATTCCAGGGCTCATTTTGCTGTTTTTTTTTTATAAAAGATTTATTTATTTATCCTCCCCTCCCCCACCCCTTGTTGTTTTGCACTCACTGTCTGCTTGTCTTCTCTTTAGGCGGCACCGAGAACTGATCCTGGGACCTTCCAGAGTAGAGAGAGGCTGCTCAATTTCTTGTACCACCTCAGCTCCTTGATCTGCTGCATCTCTAATTGTCTCTCTTCTGTGTCTCTTTTTGTTGCATCATCTTGCTGTGCCAGCTCTCTGTGCAGGCCAGTACTCTGCATGGGCCATCACTCTGCTCCAGTCAGCTCACCATGCGGGCCAGTTTGCTTTTCACCAGGCGGCCCCAGGAATCGAACCCTAGACCTCCTATATGGTAGATGGGAGCCCAATCATTCGAGCCACATCTGCTTCCCTCATTCTGCTTTGATTTTTGTAATGCATGCTACACATGTTGAAAAAAAAATGGCCACAGACTGATTTACAGGAAGGAAGTAGGAAGGTTCTCACCAGCTAGGGGCTTGCTACCACCCACTTCAATTTCTTAGCACTTCATATTACGGACTTTCATTGATCCCTGAATATAACTCAAGGCCACCCCCAAGGTTTGCTTTGTGGTCAGCAGGGGAGAAGGTGCCTCTTGGCACTCAAGATAGGGAAGATAAGTTATCATGACATTCAGTAAGGGAGGAGAAAGTAGACATTGTAGCAAAATCTTAAATGCTATTTGAAAGGGAGTATTGATAACATACATTTGAAGGATGTAGCCAAAAACACAAACATATGCATATACAAAGACTCACAAAAATGCACTGAGGCAGACACATCATACACATACTCACACACACATCAAACACACCGAGGCACACCAACAAAAACATGCCAGAACATGCCTCTTCTCTGTGTCTAATTTCTCCATGGGCTTAGAGGGGAGGCTGAGAGGTCCCCCAGTTTCCATGGGGACAAAGAACTAGGCCTGGGGTATATAAATCTGGGACTGACAACAATATGGGCCCAACCACCCCATTTCTCTCCTGCTGGTGCCCCATAAATATCTCCCAGCCCCTGCCCCACCTCCCAGCAGCAATCCTCACTGCCATCTCTCCTAGGTTTATTAGATTTAGGTTCTGGAGTGGTTTGTTTTCTCCTTAGCCAGGCAAGGCCTGCCTGACAGAGGCAAATTTAGCATCTGGGGAAGGAGCAAAATCAGTATTGCTTTCTTTTTGAGTGAGAGAGACAGTGGGTTTTTGGGAATCACCTGGGACCCTGCTCCTTATAGAGCAGGGGCAAGGGGTCTGGAGGCAGGATGGGACTGAACCCCCCACCCCCAGTTTAGTGTGGACTGCAAGTCTGTGCCGTGGCCATACCCTGGGACCCAGTGCCCCAGCATCAAGAAAATTAAGGCAGAAACTGGCTGGCAGAATTCTTGGAGACTTCGGTGCCAGGAGGCCTCCAGTGCAGTGGTGAAGAATAGGGACTCGTTGCTTATCCTGCCTCGGTCTGACTCTCAGCTCAGTCACTGAGAGGCTGTGTGCCCTTGGGCTAGTTACAGAACCTCTCTGAGCTTTGGTTTTCCTGTCTGTAAAATGGGGGTGATACTTCCCTCACAGGGTTGTCATAAGGGTTAGGTGACACATAAAGCATTTTATACAGGAAAGACCCGAGGAGACAGAGTTCCATAAATTTTGGCCATTTTTCTCAGACTTAAAACACCATAAGAATCCAGTAAGAGCCACAAATCTGACTCAAAGAGAAGTGTTCATAAAGATGTTGCAAGCTTCAAAGGGAAGATGACTGCCGAGTCCCTCCCCACCTCATTAGCCAGGTTCTACTAAACCCTGACCAGGCTCAGAGAGGGCCATGACCAGCTAAAAACAACAGCAGTGATGGGTTGTTTACGGAGGAGGAGTGGGACCAGCTCAGTGCCTGTAGCCTGCTTGGCGTCTGGGGGGTGACATGGATGTTGCCTTGAAGAGCTCACATGAGGAAACCTCTCTCCTCAAATATTTATTGAGCACCTATTGTGTACTGGGTGCTTGTACTGCCCCTTGTCCTAGCAGTGTTTGTATCTGGGAAGACAGTCAACACATCAACAGAGAGCTGAGCCAGATCATTTCAGGAGGTGATAAGGACTTTGCAAAAGTTAACGAAGGCTGATGAGATAGAGAGTGCCTAGGGGAGGGCTAGGGTGGGTTAGATGGGCTCAGGGAAGCCTTCTCCAGAGGAAGGAGGAGAAGGAGTCTGCAGCATAGACTCGTGGGGGCTGAGAGTTCCAGGCAGAGAGGAGAGCAAGTGCAAGGCCGGGGTTGGGGTGAGCTGGGAGTTTTCCTGGAGCAGAAAGAAGGACAAAGTGAGGGGAGTGGGCAGGAGACAGGTCCAGGTCAGAAGTCCAGACCTGAGTGTGCCCTGCCTTGTAGACCAGGGTGAGAAATGGAAGTTTTATTTTAAGTGCGGCCAGGAGTCATTTGCTGGAGGCGCCAAGCCAGACAGTGATACGCAATCTAATTGATGTTTTTAAAAGAGGACTCAGGGAGATGTGTCTGTGGAGGGTCAAGAGTGGAAGCTGGAGGGCAGGGAGGAGATGCTGCAGTCCCCGAAAACTTGGACCAGGTTGACCACAGCAGAAAGGAAAAGGCTGACCTCCAGTACACTCTTAAGGGAGAGCCAATGGGACTTGGGACAAACGGGTTGGGGTGGGGCAAGGATGCAGGGCTGAAGTCTGTCTTGATTTGGTTCCAATTCTGTTTTAATATTAACTTTCCTGTGATGATTAGTGTTCTTGCTCCTTAGACTCCTGGGAGGGCAGATGGAAGACCCTCTCATCCCTGATTCAGAGTGATGCCCTATCCAGAGCTCTGGGTTCAGTGACCTTGGTCCAGTCACACCCCAGCCTGGCCCCTTTGTCTCTGCCTGTGGAATGTGCATGACAATTGCCATAGCAGTGGGAGGTTTGAGGGATAAAGAGTTAAGACACAATAAATGCTTAGAGTATAGAAAGTATTAAAATAGAAGTGTGCGTGGTAGGGTAATGTCACACAGTGTTCATCTCTTTGCTTCTTTACTGGCTGAGCCCTTTGCTTCCCTCTGCTCTCTTACTGGGATTCTCAGGGCCCTTATGTAAACAGATGGAAACATTCAGATGCATTCTGCCCACCCCCCACCCCCAGGCTCAAAGATTTGATGATAGTGGGCCTGGGGGGAAGGGGAGGATAATCCTGAGCAGCATTTTGAGCAGGAAAGGTCTGTGGGGAATGGGGAGGGTTACTTCCAGTATGAACTCCAGGGACTGAGTAGTGAATCCTGGAGGAGACCTTCCTTCTAACCAACATTTGTGAGCAGTCAGCCATCCAACAATCTTGGCGATTCTCCAGCCTCTGGAAGGGGGAGAGGGGAAGAGCTTGAAAACATTGCATGGGGAGAGGGGGAGAAGGGATAATCTCCAACCAGACGGAAACTGACCTGAGCCACCAGGAAATTTCCCATGAACATCTGTCACTGTTAGATGTGTATACTTTGTGACCCAGTGGTCCCACCTCAGGAGTATATTCTTTAGACATGGAAGCACAACTATATCCAAGCATGTTAATGAATCTGCCCCACGTCTGGAACAACTACTTGCCAGTCTGGGGCTTTTCAAACAAATTAAAGCACATCCGTACTGTGGAATATTATGCAGCTATGAAAAAGGACAAGCTCAATCTCTGTGTCATCCTGACAGAATCCTTTAATGCCTAATGAAGTGAAAAAAGATGAGTTGCAGAATTACATGTACATACAGTCCCTTTTTTGTTAAGGAAAAATGGTATAGAGAAGGGACCTCTCTACAGAACAATCTGTTAACATTGGTGATTTCATGAAGAGGGGCTGGAGAGTAGAGCATAGAGATTGTTAGAGAAAAATGGCGCTCACTGGGATGCAGAGACTGATGATTGTAGGCACGAAGTTTATTGGGAAGCTCTCCCAATGGAGGGGGCCTGAAGATAGACCTCAGCCCCCCACAGTCATGGTGGGGGCCTGAAGAGAGACTTCAGCCCACCGGTGGAAGGTGGTGGATATGAATTTATACAGTACATCAATAGGTGGGGAAACTGAGTACAGCCTGGGGCCAAATGGCCAGGGGGGAGTGGGCTAGGAGATCTTGGAATGTGGGAGGGGTTGGGGAGAGAGTGATGGCCCTTATCTGCTACATTTAGTTTATTCTTGGGAGGGGATGAGCTGCCCATAGGCTATGGCTTGCTCAGTCATTTAGGTGGGGTGTGGCTGGAGGCTGCCTTATGCCACAGGGGCATTGATTCAAGGCCCTATGACCTGTCAATCATTGCAAACCTCGTAAGGGGGAAACTTTAACAGAGATCATGGACATTTTCTTTATATGTGGTTTAACATATTACAATAAACATGGTTTACTTTCATAATTTAAAAATCCCATGTATGTTTTTAAAAGTTGAAAGTGTTCTCAGAGTAGGTTAAAGTCCAAAAGAATTTTATATCTGAACCACAGTCCCTGGTAACTACTTGAAAAAATGGTAGATGAATGATAAAGAGCTAAATTTTTAGGTCCAAAATCTTGTTTCTTGGATAGTTTGTAAAACTTTAAAAAGACAGGAGCTTGAAACTATGTCATTAACAAATAACTTCCTCAGAAGTCTGGGTTGAATATAAAACAGTTCCACCACCCAGCCTTGCCCCGTGTCAGACTTGTTCCCTGCTCCAGCTGGTCTAGGTCAAGACTCCGAGTCTAGCTGGCAGCTTGGAGATGAGTTATCACCGTATTTCCTCATGTAACCATCCTCTGTCTGCATGGGTGACGATTCCACTGCTGCAGTGAGAGAGGTGGGTGAGAAGGTACTTTGGCTGCTGCTGTGACAGGGAAGAATAATTATACCCCAAATGGAGCTTCTGAAGACTCAGTTCACTGCTCACAAAACCTCTTTAAAAAATGTTTCCTTTTCCTTTTGGTAAACAGCGTTGTTTGGTAATCTTTAACAGCTCTGACCTGGCCTTCAGAACAACTCTGGGGTGTTAGGATTTGTGGGTAGGTGCAGAGTTGCCAGTGGGATCTTCTCTCCCTCCTCATCTCCGAGTTGCCTCCTTCCCTCCTGTGCCACTGGGGTTCCTTGCTGTTCCAGACTTTCGCCCTCGTCCTCCTTCTCTGTCTGTGTCTCACTGACCCTGCTCTCCAAAGGGACCGTCCATTTTTGGATTCCCTTGTTCACGTGTCCACGTTCACAGGGGACTGAAACCCAGTGCATTATTTCTCTTAAGTATTGTAGAAGGAGTTTCCAGGAACCAGTGAGTTTAAACCAAACAAGTGACTCTAATGGTGAAATGCCAGGTGTGCTGATAGACCTGTTATTAAACATTGTTTTCCCATTTATAAAATTAGTAGTCTCAATCCATAAAACTTGGAAAACATAGAAAAGTGCAAAGAAAATTAAATAAATTTGTCCATAATTCCTCCACCCAAAAATTACCACTAGCAACACATACACACACATGTGCGTGCACGCAGGCACGCACCCACCCATATTATGAATATATTTTTAATAAAATATAGCGTATTTTGCATATACTTCTGTAGCTAGTTCTTTTTACTTAGCAATATATTGTGAAAATACTCCCATAACTATAAATATTCTTCTATACCATGATTAATTTCCAAATAGTAAAACTTCAAATAACACAAAACATAAAGGAAATTAAGATTCTTTATTATCACAACCCTCAGAGGTAACCATTATAACTTTTAAAAATAGTTTTAAAAGATTTTTTTCTATGCATCTGCACACTGGAATGTAATCTCTACGAGGGCAGAGACTTGACCTTTGTCCACCCTTGTGCTCTCAGCACCTAGAAGAATGTCTGGCATGTAGTAGGTGTTCAATAAATATTTGTCAAATGAATGAATAAATATAAATACATATTTAATAGGGTTCTTGGAGTAATCTCAACTTCTACAACTTTTTTTCAAAGCTGGAAAAACTCTCATAATCCTCTGCAAGCATTTTCTGCCTCCCTGGAAGGAGAATGGAGTTTGCCTTTGATTCTGGGTGTGGTCACTTGGTGAGCCCTTTTAATATGCAGGAAAAAAAAATCAGCTGTTCTCTGAGAGGCCCTGAAAGCCCAAATGCTGAAGATGCAGATGGAGCTGTTAATATTCTAAAGAGATCCTATGGCAAACTGCGTGTGTTAGCAGAATGTGCCCCTGCAGGGTTGGAGGAAAACCTGTTTCCAAATTTAGAGGTAGGCTGCCCTAGGCCTGCCTGTGCTTGTTTGCTCTTGTGAGCTGAGATGGGGTGTGTATTCTCATCCAAGCATTTGCTCACTGGAGTTGGAGAATTGAGGGCCGGATGGTGGCAGGAGGGCTGTGCAGGCGTGATATTCTACTCACCTGAGGCTGGAAAAGAAGGGGCGAGTTTGGCAAGTAGTGCCTTGGTCTCCAATGTTTGTCTCCCACCCAGGGGTAAGGTACAAGACCCCATCAGGAGATTTGGGAATGTACTTGCTGGGCTGTTGGATTGTCTTATTTGGGTCCAGGACTCACTGTGGGCAATGGTGGGATTTCCCATTGTATATGAGGAGATGTGATTACTCTACTGGACAGGAGGTTTTATTCCCTGTCTGTCTTGGTCCAGAAGGAGCAGGGTAGGAACTTGGAGGAGGGCCTTCTCAGTGCTGAGTGAGCCACCCCCCTACCCCAGTGGGGACTGTGAGAGGTACTTAGGCAGGAACATCCAAGTAAGAACTTGGGTGTTGGCTCTGGCCTTTAGGACCAGATTTATTTATTTATTTATTTATTTATTTATTTATTTATTTATCCCACACACACACCTCCCCTCCCCTTGTTGTTTTGTGCTCGCTGTCTGCTCTCTGTGCGTTCTTCTGTGTCTGCTTGCTCCTCTTCAGGTGACACTGGGAATCTTCGGGAGTATGAGAGAGGCACTCAATCTCTTGCGCCACCTCAACTCCCGGGTCCGCCGTATCTCTTATTGTCTCTCCCCTGTGTCTCTTTTTGTTACGTCATCTTGCTGCACCAGCTCTCCATGCAGGCCAGGACTCCTGTGTGAGCCAGCACTCCTGTGAGCCAGCACTCTGTATGGGCCAGCTCGCCGTGCGGGCCAGCTTGTCTTTTACCAGGAGGCCTCAGGAATTGAACCCTGGATCTCCTATATGGTAGATGGGAGCCCCGTCACTTGAGCCACATCCATTTCCCAGCAGTTGTACATTAGTCTCCATGGGATGGATATCTCCTCTTATCTCACTGTAGCACCTCACAACCTGAGGATCTGTCAGTGGTTTAAATTCACATACCCTTTGGCCCAGGAAGCATACATACATCTAGGAATCCAATCTAAAGAAATACTAGCATGATGGACAAAGAGGCATATACTGGCATCTGTTGCAGCATTGTTTATGAGTGTACAAATGAAAATAAGCTAATATCTACCAAGTGTGGACTGGTTAGATAAACTATAGAAATATTGTTGGGGAGTAATTCATAGAGAATAATCTCATTTATGCAAGGAAGAAACCCAGCACAAAGTGATATGTTTGTATATGGATGTAAATGCATGGAAAAATTCTAGAAGTATATTCACTTACATGATGACTAGGGTTACTTCTAAGGAGGACAGTGGGATTATGTGTGTTGAGTCTGTGTGAGGAATGATGATAATTAAAAGAATAGACTGTGTTAGGCCTGGCCAATCAGAGTACTCATTGCATCTCCTGACCACCATGATTGGTTCAAAGAAGGTACATGACTCAGCTGGTCCAATCAGGAGTGAATTCCAGGAGTTCTGAGAGAGACTAAGAGGTTTTTTTTGTTTTGTTTTTTTAAACTGGAGTTCATGGGATGAAAGCCAGGTGTTGCTGGCAATCATTTTGTTATCCCTGGGAAAACACCTACCTGAGAGTGCAGCCAACGTGGAGACCACAAAAACAAAAAAACAAAAAAACAAAAACAAAAAACCAACACAAAATAGAAAAAAAACAAGTATTGATGCTGTCTTTTGAGCAAGTAGATCAAGTCACACCTGAACTTTCAAATTAAATTCCCTTTAGGCTTAAGTCACTTTGAGTTTGGTTTCTTACACTTGCACAGTTCTGCATAATGTAACAAGAGAGGTGAAATCAGTTTGAAAAGATAAAAGCCTCAATAGATGCAAACTATCAGTATTAAATTTTCATGCATTTGATATATTTTATGAAGATGATGCAAGGTTATATTTTCCTGGGTCACTCTCTCATCCCCTTGGGAGAAGGAATTATTTTGTTTTGGGAAGCCAGATATCTGGTCACTCCCAGTGAAATAACATGAACTTAGTGTGTTTGGATAAATTAGAATGGTATATCTGTTCTGCTGTGCTGAACATGTATTGAGCATTTACTGTATACCAGACATTCCCCTCTACAGAAATTAACTTATTTCCAATTCACAAAAATTAACCTGCAGGAACAGGATTTTCAGTTTTGGCTTTTTCTTCCATCTTTTTCTCACTAGACTGTTGGCTCTTACTACTGACTTTTATTAGAATTTCTAAGAGATTATATTTGATTTAGCATGAAATTTTATGTGGCAGGATAATTCATCAAAATATTAATTTGTGTTTTATTTTGTTACAGTAAAAGAATCAGAATGAATGGCAATTATTGGTAAATTCTTCTCTGCACTGAATACCATTAGGAGAGGGGAAAGAAAATGGATGCAATGCCTGCTAAAATAGGTATCCAATAAATATTTGTTTCCTTCTCTCTTCCCTCTCCTGTCTTGTTAGACATCATGACAAACTAGAAAGGCCGTCATCTATAGGCAGAAGAACTTTCCCAGGGCCCATTAAAGCCTACTCTATAGCCAGTGACCTAAATATGGAGCCATCAGGCAGAGGGTTGGTGTGGTGAGAGCTTTCAGGGCTGCTGGAGAGTGGAGGAGCCTGTCTATTACCCATCACAGATCTTCACTATTCAGTGAGCAAATATAGCCTAGATGATGTAGGCAGCCCAAGCACGGCCGAACCCCACTCCAAGGAGGCACCCGTTATCTCAGGGAACTTGGTTCAGAAGCCACTCAGTTTGTAGCCTCTGGCTGATGGCTCAAAGGGGAAGATAGGGACACGAGTGTCATTAATGAATTGGGAGAAGGTAGAAGCAGTGAGAGAGGAGGAAACGGGGTTGGAGCTCTGCAGGTGCCTTGGTCCACACCCTCACAGGATCCTGGGGAGATGGCTCGACCGGTATTGGTGGTCAGGGATGGGGAGGTGCAGAATGACTGGGATAAACTGAGGGAGGCTGATGATGGATATTGGGGTTCCCGCCCTCCACAAGGATTCCTGTGGCCAAGCCTAAGGGCTTCTGTGACGTTGGACAATGAACCCACCAGCGAGATCAGGGGGAACTGAAGACCAGAGGCCTTACCGTTGTTTTCTTAGCCTGTGCTAAGCCTCCCAGATTCTAAGGTGACCTTAGAGAGGCAGAAGGACCACCCCAAAATATTGAGATTGAATTTCTCATCAACACTATAGACTGGGGTTCAGAGCTGATTAACAAATGAGAAAGGCATTTATTACATTTTTGAGTTTGACCGGTTCTTTTAAAAACAGCTATTGTTTATTGAATGTTTATCAGTGCCAGGCACTGTGCTGAATATTTTAACTTACAATATCACATCTACCCCTGAAAGCAACCTCATGAGGTAGATCTTATTACTATCTACATTTTATAGATGAGGAAACAGTCTCACAGAGGTTAAGTTGCTTGCTGTAGCCTATCATGTTGATGCATCTGCCCCTCTTTTCCTTTTTTCTGGCCACCATTGTCCACATACACAGCAACCTAGAAGTGCCAGGGAGTTAATGTGCCCCGTGGCATCCCTCAACTGCTGGCTTGTAAGAGTTGCTGTATAAATACCTTTGCTCCCTTGCTCCTTGGGTGCGTTCCTGCTGAGACAGCGTCTCCGAATGGGATCCAGCTCCAGTAGGCCACAGAGGTTGCTTCTTTGATACACACCCTTCATTGGCTCCCTCTTTTCCCCACTCCCTTACTGGTGCTTCCTGAGGTCACCTTCCAAATCAACTACTCACAGTCAAATCCCCATCTCAGAGCAAGTTTCTTGAGGAGCTGGGATTTGAACCCTCTTCTGCCTATTTTTAATGCCACTACACTAGAGTTTTATTTTAAGCATTCCAAGTGTCTGCACTCAACAAGCTCAAAAGCAGTGATCTCACTGAACATGTTCATGTGAGATGGGAGTGGATTACACAGATCTCCAGTCTTCTTTACCATGGAAGTGACAGGGAGAGCAGTTTCCGTAGGCCAATCCCAGGTGGAATTCTTCTTTCTTTGGTGGGAAGCAAGAGGGAAGAGTGTGTTGTTCTAAGGTAGGGCCTGTGTGCTGATGGTGGGTCTACTTAGCATGCTGTCTGAGTGCATCTCCTCTAGCCTGGCCATCTCTCAGCTGGGAGATAAAGTAATTTAACTGGTGCTGTCTTCCAGGCTAGAGCTCCTGGAGATCACTCCCCATTTATCACAGAGGAAAAATCAGTCCCTGCAGCCCCTGGGATGCCAACATCATCTAGGCTGCACATCATTGATCTTTGAATGGTGAAGTCCTGTGATGGGTAATGGAGCCGGAGCCCCTTACGCTCCAGCAGCTGTGAAAGCTCTTCTCAACCCAGTTCTCTGAACTCACAGGCTTTGTGTTTAGTTGTTGGCAGTGGAGTGGGAGGTGATGGACCTTGGGAGGATTTTTCTGCCTACAGATGACTGCTCTGTTGGTTTAGTCATGATATCTCTCAACAGAGGAGGAAAAGAGGAATGGAAGAAATGTTTTTTGAGTACTATTTGCAGTGGAAATTGTATGTTTGCCTACATGCAGGGGTCTATAAACATTTTCTGTAAAGGGCCCAACAGATAGTAAATATTTTAGGCTTTGTGTACTATAAGGTCGCTGTTGCAACTCCTCAAGTCCACCCCTGCAGCATGACAGCAGCCATAGAGAATATGTAAAAAACGAGTATAGCTGTGCTCCAGTGAGACATCATGTACAAAACAGGTGGTGGGCTGGAGTTGGCAGGTCAGCCAGTCTGGCCAACAGCAGCCATCCTTCCTTTCTCTCTATACCTGATTTTCATTCCACCCCTCCCTCATGCCCCTTGTGCTGCAGAGAGACTGACTCCATCCCCAACCCCAACCATCAGGGATGGATTTGATTGGCTTAGTCCATTAGCACATTCTGTTTCCTGCCCTGACACAGTGTTTGGTTCAGGGGTGGGCTTGTAACCTCAGTCAAAGCAGAGTGAATGTCAGGACTCTGGCTTGTAATGCTGGGAGGAAGACATTCCTTTCTGTGCATTGTGTGGGTTGCAAACGTGAGATCTGGAACTGCTACAGCAATTTTGTTTTCATGAAGAAAGCCTGCCTGAGAATGAAGTAAAAACAATAAAGAAGTAAGGATGAAGAGAATTTGAAATGAAGAGTGAACCCTGAGACTTTCCACTTCTACAAGCTTAAAAATTGCTTTTCTAAAAAAATGCCAGTTTGAGGCATGTTTTATATACTTGTAGCAGTAAGGATCCTACTAGACTACCAAGTGACTAACAGACATCATCTGATTTTTTTTTTTTTTTTTTTTTTGTGAAAGGGAGAAGTATTTTTTTTTTTTTTTTTTTTTTTTTTTAATGTGGATTCTATTTTTTTAAATTTTTTATTGTTGGTAAAAATCAAATTTTTCACAATACAAACCAATATTTGTAAAATGATATATAAATATATATGCATATATGTGCATTTGCTTACATAAATGTTATTTTTTTATACATCATCTGATTTAATAGTCATAACACATCTATACCGAAGGCCTCCTAATCCCTACTTTATAGATGTGGAAACTAAGACACAACAGGGTTAAGTGGCTTGCCCAAAGTCACACAGTATAGAGACTATCATGAATGACCATCTGGGACCCCTTCTCCACTTGCTATTTTAACAACAGTCCCTTTCCCCTGACCACAGTGATGGATGGTTTTGGGGAGAGCTATGTGATTCAAGCTGAGCCAGTCAGAATCCTTCCCTGGGATTTTTTTCTCTGGAGCTGGAGGAAAAGAGTTCTCTCTTCTCTGGTCGTGCAGTTGTTAGGCTAAGTGTCTGAAGCCGCAGAATAAAGCCATCATGCAGAGAGAGAAGTGGGGAAAGACAGGTAAAGAGACCTGATGGTATTGGCCGTCCTGTTTCCAGTCATGTGGAAGCCAGCTCACACTCAGAAAGGTTGGTTCATGGGCAAGCAACTGAAGGCACAGCCAGATATGGCTCTAAACAATATGGACTGATGAAGTGAATGATCTGCAGTCATAACAAAATACTAAAGCTATACCTATAGTGGACACTAGGTGGACTGTTTGCCCAGCTCCCCTTTCTAGAAATTTCTTCTTTAACCCTATCCACAAGATTGTAGGGGGTGCAGCCATGTTATAATGTGACCCTGCTCTGGCCACAGCTGGCTGGCTTAAAGGGTGAAAATTGACTCAAAGAAGACTAATCAGTTTGGGGTGGTTTAAAATATATATCCACAAACTCTTTGGTACTCCTGCCTTCTAAAAGTAAAGCCTAATTTCCACTGTGTCAGGGAATTTGGGCTGGGCTTAGTGACTTGCTTTTTTATTTTTTTTAATTTATTTGCTTTTTATTTTTAGTGACTTGCTTTTAATGAATAGAATGATAGTATGTGACTTCTGAGGCCAGGTCATAAAAAGAATAATTTCTGCCTGATTGTCTGTGTCTTGGATCACTAACTTTGGGGAAAGCCAGGTGCCATGTTGTGAGAGCAATCAAGCAGTCTGTGTAGAAACCCACATGGTGAGGAACTGAGGCCTTTCTGCAACAATCAGGACCAGCTCGCCACCTGTGTGAGTGAACCATTAGAAATGGATACTCAAGCCCAGGTCAAGCCTTCAGATGATTGCTGATGTATAAAGGACCCTGAGTCATAACCACCCAACTAAGCTGTGTCTGGATTCCTGATCCACAGAAACTATGTGAGATGATAAATGGTTTCTGTTTTTTTTTGTTTTTTTTTTTAAGCCTTTAAGGTTTGGGACAATTTGTTATGCAGCAATAGATAACTGATACAAATCCCTTCACTGAGACTTTTGGGCTTGGAATTGAGACAGGCCAGGCGGATCTTGAAATCTGTTGGCAGCCATATTTCACACCATAAAGATTAGAGTCCCTGAAAAAGCCAGGTTTCAGAGCAAGAAAGTGAGTACTGCTCACCAAGAGAGAGAATGTGGCAAGGGAAATAAAATTTGAATCAAGGTTTATAAAAAGACAGAAGCAGGAAATTATGGAAGAATATAACTGTGGCATGTGTAAATTTTGCCTAGGTCTTCTTTGTGTTTTGGGCATCCTGTGGCAGGGTATACCACCCCATGGGGAGATCCAAGGTTGGAGACAAAGCAAGGCATATGTTCAAAAGCCTTCTAAATATTTCACATTAGGGCCTAAATCTATCTTCTTATTAAGAATGGCGCGGGTGGGAGATGGAGGTGAAATAGGGAAGTTTTCCAATTGCTAAACCATTTCCTCCCTTATTTCTGTTTTCCTTTTCCTTTTATGTATATATTGTAGAATACAAAGTAAAAGTCTCTCTTTGCTTCCCCTCTTTCCAGAAGTACCCACTTTTTAACAGTTTGGGGCACCCCTTGCAGACTTTTTCTATGCATTTGCATAATGGGTATGTACATGTGCCTATATATAGTTTTGCATTTAAAAAATAATACTTATCATATAATACTTACAGAGCTATGACTGGCTGTTTTTGTTTTGTTTTGTGTTGTTTTTATGACTGGCTTTTGTCTCTTGTAAAATAGGTCTTGAGAACACAAACTGATCTACTTTATTTTTAAAAAAGAGGTAGATAATTTTTGTCTAGGTTCCTGACTGTACTGCAAAAATGCATTTCAAGAGTGCACCACATTGATTAGGCCAGTAATTTATTAAGGTAGGGAGGGAAGAGAAACTGAGAAAATAACAGCTCATAGGTCCCAGGGAGAGAGGAAGGGGCTGAAGAGTGATGAAGATGACGATTTACAGACTACAATTTCCCATTAGAGATTATAAATGCCCAGGTTTTACTTGCGTATTGATCCAGGCGGGGGTGAAGCAGTCCAGAACAGGGGTCCAAAGGCAAGAGAAAGATTCTGCCTTTGTGCTTGTTTTTTAAACCATTAATTATTCTGCCCCTTTGCTAATGGCACTGGAGGAGTCCCAGGTGTTTGCTGTTTTGATTGATTACCCTACCCATCAATCCCCCCGGAGGACCCAATGATATTATCCCTGGAGAATATCCGGGGCTTCTCCTGGCTTCCGGAGGAAACCTCATTCTGAATGGCAGAGTCTCATGAGGGTCTTCCAGCAGCCATCTTGGGGGTATTGACGTCCACGTGGACTTCTTACCAGGTTCCAGATCTATCTATTGATTCCCTATTTTACTAGCCTGCTTCAGTACTAATGGGCATTTAATTGTTTCCAGCTTTTTTGTGTAAGTTTGTTTCAAACAATGCAATCATGCACACCCTTTTCTCTACACATGTGTTTGTGCTCATGGATTTCTGTAAGAAAGATGGATCCTAGAAGTAGAGTTGGGGCGTCGAAGGTTAAGGAGTTTTAAATTTTGATGGAGAATGCTGCTGCCTGTGGAAAAGGCAATTCCAATTAATGCTTTCATCAATGGTAACTTCCAGCTTCTGTTTCCTTCTGCATGGCCAACAGAAGGTAATTTCCATCTTTTCATTTTTGCTGATATTTTTGGCAAAAAAGGATATCTTTTTGTTGTTTGAATTTCCTTTATTTCTTCAACTCCCAGACCAACTTTCTTTTTCTTGAATCCACCCACCATCCCACTTCCTCTCAGACACCATAGTTCCTTTTTTCTCTCTTTTCAAGCCTGGCTGACAGAATTTCTTTAAGGCTACAAGGCTTCAGGGCTGGGTTCCCCAAGGGTGTAATTAGCACAAGCTAATCAGTGGCCTTAAACCACTCACTGTATTCCTTTCCATACTGTGTTTAAGGAAATTAGATGGCTTTGATCAGTTTTAGGAGGTGGTGGCTTTCTCAGGCCTTTGAGATTTCCCTGGGATTTGGCTGCCAGTGGATTGCAGAGAGATTAGGCAACAGTGCTAGGGGCCAGAAGGAAGTCCTGGGACCCCAAGCACAAACTGAGTTGTTGATGGTTTTGTGCTCAAAAGCTGAAGAAAGCTGTATAGGTCAGAATTGGGGGTGTGCCGGGGAGCCGAAGTGGCTCAGTGGTTAAGCGCCGGCTTCCCACATGCAGGGATATGAGGTCCTGGGTTCAAGCCCTGGTCCCCGGTACCTTAAAAAAAAAAAAAAAAAAAGAATTAGGGGTGTGAGTGTAGAGGGCTTGGAACAGGAGGGTGGAGACACAGTGGAATAAATAATAATAGAAAATGCACATTTAATTGTCTCAACAACCCTATTAAGTTGGTACTAATTAGTGTTACCCTCTTTATAAATGTGAGACCCAAGGCTTAGAGATTAATTTTGATTAAGATCACATAGTTGGTAGGTGGTTGAGCAAGGACACAAGCTCTTGTCATCTTCCTTTTTTCTCTTAACCATTATAAACAGTGCCACCCCCTTAAAGATAATTTTCACCAGCCCTGTACAGCCAGCAATGTACTTTGATACATATTATTTTGTCTTTTACAAGCTGCCTATGAGGTAGGTTTATTATCCACCCCCATCTTAGAGCAGAGGAAACCAAGTCTCAGAAAAGGTAAATGGTAGGACTGGGACTTGAACCCAAGCTTTCAATTTCCATCTCACTTATATCTATTTCCCTCATATCTGAATAAACTGACAACCCTACAGGTTAATATTTTTTTCACTGAACGTTTTTCCTAGCCTTGTAGATAAGCACAGACCAGCGTAGTGATATACTTGTAGACAAATAAAGAAAAAAACTTCAAAAATAATTTATTTTTATTATTAAAGAAGTAATACATATCCATTGCTTGAAGTTTAGAAAATAGAAACAACTAAAAAAGATAATAAAATGATCCATAGTCCTACCATCCAGAGATCATACCATTTTTTATCCTTTTGGTGTATATTATTCCAGTCTTTTCTAAACATACACACACACACACTGCTGCTGCTGCTTCATTAACAACAGAAGAAGAATATATTTCAATGATTTACATTATTTTCCATTTATCAGGAATAAATTCATTTATGTGTTTAATATTTATTATGTTTCTTATGCTCTTTGGATGCTAAACAAGAGAGAAGGGGGCCTGCCTTCATGGTGTTTATAATCTAGCCAGGCAAAAATTATTTAAACAAGTAATCACAAAAAATTATTTAACTATGCTTGTGATAAGCATTGCAAAACTGAAAAATACAGGGATCTTTGAGAATATAGAACGGATTCACCTAGATTAGCACAGTGGCATGTAGGGAAGGTTTCCTGAGGAGGAGACAATGAAGCAGAGCTGTGAAGGATGAGTAGAAGGGTGAGAGGGAGAGCCTCCCGAGTAGAGGAAACAGCACGTGCAAAGGCCCTGAGTGGGGAAGGAGCTGTTTGAGAAACAGAATGAAGACCAGCATGGCTGCATTGTGGTGAGCCAGGGGGATCACAGAGCAATATTAGGCAGGAAAGATGGACAGAAAATAATTTGGAAATAAATAATGGAAAGCCATTGAAGGATTTTAAAACAGATATGCAGTTTAAGGAGATCTCTTGGTCTGGGGGAAGGCAAGAAGGGAGGTGAAGAGACCAGTTAAGAGGCAGTTGAGGTGGAGTAGAATAGTGGTGATGGAAATAGAGGGAGGTGGATGGATTCAAGAGATGGAAGAAGACTGGAGACAGCTACTTGGCTGTGGGTAGGATGAGTGTAAAGAGGAGGAGGGAGGAAGGAAGGAAGCAGAGGTACTGTCCAACTCCGTGAAAGGATGGAGGTGTCATCTCCTGGAACAGGAAGGAAACAGGAAGGGAAGCATGTTGAGGGGACAGGATGAGAATGATCAATTTGGTTTTGTACAGGTTGAGTTGGAGGCACCTTTGAAACATCAAATATCCAGGCACTGCCATCAACTGACAGATTGTTTCCCTGTGGGAGTGGGCAATTTACAATTTCTAAAACTAATTTTACTGCTGCAATCAGGAAGTGAATAAGGGGGGAGAAAACAACCAAACTACATTGTGGAAACTCAACATAAATTTGTTTCAACTCTTGTAGCCATGGCAGAGAATGTCAGCCAACGAGAGTGTAACGGAGACAGAGGGAAAGAGGCTCTGCTTTATTCCCATTCATCAAAGATTCCGGGATAGCAGTCATTTGTTCAGTGCAATTCAATTGAAACCCACAACATTTATCGGGTATCTGTTATATGTCAGGCTTAATGGTGAGCATTGGAATTCTGTCTTTCATCAGTGCCTCCCTGGAAAAGATTCAGAAACCATCACTAGCTGGGTGGTCTGGAGGGGAGAGATCTTCTGTTTGAATAGCAGCAAAGACAAAAAAAAAAAAAAAAAAAAAAAAAAATTAATCAGGACAAGTAATCAAGGTTAAATTAAACCCACATACCAAGTAGAAGCTCTACCATCTCTGCCGAGTGATTAGGATTAAATAGAAATATATTCTTTTTTCACCCCCTCTTCAACCTTTTCCAATGTTGTTTTTTGGTTTTTGTTTTTTTTCTCTCTCTAAAAGTAAAGAGAAGCCTTAACAAGTGCCTCAGTGAATGATGTGGAGTACTCTTGGAGTTTTCAATTTGGCTGTATTGATTTATAAGGTCTTTTCAATTACTGAATTCTTCTTGGTGGCAGCGTGCAGGGCCCGAGTACGTGAGAATCATGCTCTATTGATCCCAGGTACTTAGAAAGGGGCATTTGTGTATCTGCTTTAGATTGATGAAGTTGCAAATAATGAAGCTTCCCACGCAACATTTATTAAATGAAAATCTGGAATTCATTAACACAAGAACTTGTCTTGTATTAGAAAAAGGGGTGGGCTTGAGAAAAAAATAAGAACTACGGCAGTTATCATGAACATAATATATGAAGCAATTTGAATTCAAGGGAAGGCAATTTGGAATCTTATTAAATTTTCTTCTTTCCTTTTATTGTGTGAGCATGGTTGCGTGGTTTCTGGGGAGTCATCGATCAAAACATAGGTGCATGGGGAGGTGGGGACTAGAAAACTAGCCTAGTTCCCAAATCTTTGCTCTGTTAAAGTGGGATAGTCACCCAATGCCTAGTATTTGGCCCAAAGCAGGAACTCAGTAAATATGAATGATAAATGATGAATGAATGAATCAATGAATCAAGATTAGGAGAGATCATTGAACATTAGCTGTGTTGCCAAGACCGGTAGGCACAGCTATTTAGCTAAACCCAAACAGACTCCATTGTCAATTCACTAATTCATTCATTCACTCACCCACTCATTCACTCACTCACTCTCCAAGCACGTAGTGAGAATTGACTGTGTGCAAGTTACTATGTTGAGCACTATGGTGGCAAGGGGTGGGGAATACATAGATTGGTGCCTACAGTCAAGTAGGGAAGATAAACTGATACTTCCCAGTTTACAGCATGCCAAGCTGGTGACCTGCTTTATCCCCTTGAGTCTTCCCTGCAACTTGATGAAATAGAAATGAAGACACTCATTTTTAGAGATGAGGAAACTGAGTCAGAAAGGTGAAGTCATATAGCTGCTAAGTGACACATAGCCAGGTTTTGCTGATTCATTTTACATGCTTATTGTAGGGAAATTAGGAAACATGGATACGCAGAAAGAAGAAAAAAATTTATAATCCAACCATGCATAGAAAAACTGTTAAATTTTGGTGTGCAATCCTTCTGGAATTTGCAGCAGATACTTTTTTTGTCTGCTAAGCATCCCCAGCCCCTTCCTAGAAAGTGACCATCTTCCCATTCACTTTGTGGATGGAATCCTGAAAACCTGGTAGAATCCTGAAAACCAGCTTGTATAACTTGGCTCCAAAAATCTAGGCTACAATTGATTATGTCAAGTGTAGGCACCTGGTCAATGCTGAGCAATTAGAAATGAAGACTTAAGAGGTTCCAGCCTCAATCTTGCTGATCCCTGAAATGAAGCAGACAAGAATTTGGAACAGGCAGCACTGCACTGTGGTATGGGTTTGGAAGATAAGGAAAGTGGTCTGCAGTGAGGGAGTAGAAGGAGGTTAAATGAAAGAGAAAATCAGAGTGATTCTCATAATCCACCCACATTTCACCCTTGAGTTCTCTGAGTATCCATATGATAAATCAGTCTTCCTTTACCAAATCAACTGGCTTGAGAGAGTTTCTCTTATTTGCAAAAGAGTCCTTTTCAAGATGCTTTTTAGTGTAAGTGACATTAAAAAATAGTGGCTTAAACCATAAAGACATTTATTTATTTACCAAGAAGCCTGGAAGAAGGTAGTTCTGGAATGGTTCAGCATCTCTAAAGGCAGAGGTATTTACTATCTTTTTGTTCAGTCTTCCCTGGTATGTAGGCAGTGATTCCTCTTGTGGTCACAAGATGGCTGCTGCAGCTCCAGGAATCACATTCTCACAAGATAGTGTCCAAAAGCAGGAAGAGAAGGCAGCAGAGCAGAAAAGGAGCTTTTTCTGTGTGTACCTCACTGTTATTGGGGAAGGAATTATTCCCTGAAAGCCACTCAGCAGATTTCTCTTATTTTACATTTCCCTTATGTCACCTTATGGGTTACATGCCCTCTTCTAGTCACTGGAAATGGAGAAAGAGATTGCCATGGTTGGTTTAGATAAATATTAATTCATTCTCCAGGGCTGAACATATTTGTTCAATGGAGCCAAATTGGGGTCCTATGAACAAGGGGGAAGGGGGAAGAATGGTACTGGCAGGGTAACCAATAAACTACTCCACAAATCCCAAAGTAATACACTATGCATAATGTTTCCTAATCTATGATGTTCACTTAAAATGTTGTGGCCATCTTTCCTTATTGATAAATATACAAAGTGCAGGCTCCTATCCATTATGCTATAGAACAGTGATTCTCAAGATGGGTGGCACAGCCAGTGATTTCTGCTCTCTGACACTCCCATTTCCTTTGCTGTTGCCCTGGCAACAATTCAATTTCTGACCTGGTTGTCAAGGACAATTGTGTCTTTGTCTTCCTTTCCCACTTTTTTGTTACAGACTATTTTTCCCCCCTCAGGTAAGACTTAGGTTTCTAGAGAGGATCATCTGCTTCCTCCCTCTTTACACAACCCCACCCATTCCCTTGAGGATGGATAATCAATGCCAAAGACTTGGCCAGGGGAACCAAGGAACCGGGGAGAGGGCAAGTTCAGCAGGCCTTTGGGTAGAAGTTGGACCCTTTCTCTGGTGATGCCAGGTACAGAGCAAGGGCCTGAGACTGGAATCTTTTGCCTCACAGTGACCTATGTAAGTACCTAGCACAAACTGACCGTAGCAGTGTCCCTTTAAATATCCTGTTCCTGCTGACCTCGGGGAGGGAAGGCAGAGGCAGGATGGCATTGTGGCTAAGCACGCAGACTTTGGACTTGGGCTGACCTATGTTTTGAATCCTGGCTCTGCCACATAGAAGCAAATTACTTAAAACTCCATGACTCCCCATTGTTTCCTCATTTGTAAAGTGAGGATAATAATATCTAATCAGCATATTATAGTGTAGATTGAAGACTACGTAAATTGACTAGTAGAGAGACTGGCCCGTAAAAGATGCGCAAGAAATGGTTGCTGCTGATGGTGTTGGACTAGAATTTCCCCAGTGACTGGTTTCTATCCCCTCCCCAATTCTCCATGAGGGGGAAAGATGCACAATAGTGCTTTTCAATTTCCTCATCTGTGAAGAGGGAAAATAATTCAATGAGACATTGTATGTAAAACATCCAGCACATTGTAAGTTCTCAATAAACATGAGCAATTATAATCAGTATTACCACTACTCTAGTATGATTTGTGCATTTGACAATTATTTGTCTAGTGCTTCTTAGGAGCCAGGCCCTGTGCTTGGTTCTAGGGATTTAGCAATGACCCAGACAGGCACAGGGGATGTTTCATGCTGTCTGGGCTGAGACATTCACCTTGGACTGGGGATTAGATATCTGTGTGCAAGGTGGCTTAAATGGAGCTCTCCCTTTGGCACCCTCTGGAGTCCTGGGGCTGGAGAGGGAGCAAGGCTTGAGATGGGCAAATTAGTGGGAATAATGATTCTGTCAGGAAGAAGCGAGAACCACCAAATGCAAAGGGACATTAAGATCTTGTTGTTGCTGCTACAAGGGGCAGCAGCTCTTTCAGCAAATCTTCAGCCCCAAGAGACGTTTAAATGCATTCAGTGCAGTGGGGGAAATAAGCCCAGGCCTGCACTGCTGAGAATCCAGCTCTTTGGGGCCAGGAAAGATGAGCTGTATTCAGAGAGCTCTGGGAGCAGAGACCCACCAGAGCCTCATTTGGCTGCTGTACTTGATGGAAATAGGCAGACCAGGCTGGAGGGATGCTGAAGAAGTTCAGAAAAGGGGAGCATTTGTCTCTGTTTAAGGATGATTCCAGCTTGAAATGGCTGATGGCACAGGCTCTGGAGCCAGAATGCCTGGGTCTGTCTCCCCATGTCTCCCTTTATTGGCTGTGTGTTCTTAGGAAAACCACTCTGCCTGTCTGAGTCTCAATTTCCTTGTCTGTAAAATGGGGATGAAAATTGTACCTACTTCACAGGGTTGCCACAAGGACTGAATGAGGCAGTGTGCATGTAATGTTAGTTATCTCATCAGATCTAAACAGAAACCCTACAAGGCAAGGCAAGATCTCTGTGCCCATTTCAAAGATGGGAAAACTGAGGCTCAGAGAACTCCTTGAGGGCAGAGGCTAGGTCATAGATGTCTTTGTCTAGCACCTATTAAGATTTCAATAAGTGGTGGTTCACATATCATTCTAGACATGTGACAATTGATTGCATTTGCTTAATAGGTGGTGGTTGAATGAATGAATGGGGTCAATTGTGTCATATCTAAAGTGTGGCTGAGGCAGCACTGATTCCAGATTTCACGTTCCATGTGATGAATTCACCAGGGAGGAATGTAAGGTAGAGTAGAAATAGGTTTGTCCATTTAGTGTTGCTGATGAAGGTAAGACTAACAGCTATTTATTAAGTACTTACTGTGTGTCAGGCACTGCACTAAGCATGGTATATGCATTCTTTTTTCTTTAATATAATAAATTTTATTTTAAAAGAGGTTTTAGATTACAGAAATGTTACATCGAAAGTATAAGGGATTCCTATATATTCCACCCCTCCCCCTCCCATATCTTACCCAATTAATAACATCTTACAATTGTGTGCTACATTTGTTACAATTGATGAAAAAATATTGAAGCATTGCTACTAACCAAGGTCCATAGTTTACATTTTGGTTTACACTTAATTCCAATGCCCTAAAAATGCTGTTTCACCTATTAGCCCCTCCCCTTCCCCCTCAGAATCTCTAGTAACTACTGTCTTTATAACAATGTTACATGTTCTTCCATTACTACAATATTAATAAATTTACTTTATCCATAGTTGCATTACCCCCTTATGTTTGTTCATTCCTCAACCTTGAGGTATTGGGGATGGTGATGCCTGCTTTACCTCAGATTGAGAGGGGGTTAGATCTTAGGGAGCAGATGGAAGGAGCTGTTTTGCTTGTGCAGTTGTAGATACTCTGGTTTTTTTTGGATAGGAGTTGTCCATCATCATCATTTTGTTTGTTGTCCTGGGTGAGTCCCATGATCTGGAGAGTAGGTGTTAGCCGCAACCCCTCTGAGATTCAGGGCTCAACTGGCATAATTAAGACCAAAGATTTAAGTCTCTGAAACATATATATATTTAAAAGATTTATTTATTTACTTTATTTTTCTTTTATTTATACCCCTCTCCTTCAGATGGTTCTTTTGTCTGTCTGCTCGTTGTTTGCTCGCCTTCTCCAGAAGGCACTGGGAACCATACCTGGGACCTCCCACATGAGAGGCGAGTACCCAATGGCCTGAGCCACATCTACTCCCTGCAGGCTGCAGTGTCTGCTGGCTTGTGGCATCTGCTCATTGTGGCAGGGGCGGCATCTAGCTCATTTTGCAGGGGCGTGGCAGTGTCTAGCTTGTTTTGCGGTGGGAGTGGGGTCTGGCTCATTGCGGTGGGGACAGCGACTAGCTTGTTGCAGCAAGGCAACATCTGCTCGTCTTCTTTTAGGAGGCACCGGGACCCGAACCCAGGAGTTCCCACATGGTAGGCAGGCACCCAGCTGGTTGAGCCACATCCACTTCCCATCTGAGACATATATTTAATGGGTATAGTGCTAATTAATAGGTTCAAATAAAAGGGGTAGAAGAATCATGTGTAGAGAAACATTGGGGAAATAGGTTGTCATATATTCCAAGGTAAGGCCCACTGAGAGGGTGCTGATTTAAAAGGATTATGTACCTTGCCTGTAGTGTCCAGGTGGCTCTAGAGCCCTCAGGAGCACCCCTATTTGAGGCTTTGTTCACAGTGGCAGTTAGTGAGATCTGCCTGAGACATGTGTAAGTATAACCTCTGAAATGACCTCTTGACTTATTTTGAAATCTCTTAGCCATAAAAACTCTTTTTTATTTGATGTTTCCCCATTTTGGTCAAGGTCTTTCTCCAAATGCACCACAGTTGGTGCTTGGTATTAATCACTCAGTGCCAGGGAGGCTCATCCCTGGGAGTCACGTCCCATGCCAGGGGAAAAGTAGTATGTTTATTTACTGAGTTTGGCTTAAAGAGAGGCCACATATGAGTAACAAGGAGGTTTTCAGGAGATAACTCTTAGGCAATAGTTACTATTAGGCTAAGTTTCAATTTCACAAGAATAAAATTCATGGTTAAATGCATTAATATTGAGGGCTTGACATATTGGTCTGTTTTCTTTTATTAGGTGCTCCCTATGTACTTGAGAGATTCTTGCCCCTGTATCTGAGAGTGGTAGCAGGACTCCCGAGGATGGGAGTTTAATATTTTGTGTTTATTATGTGGGTCTCCACCCACAGAGATAACACCTATGACGAAATGAACACATTCATATTCCTTAGAAGCATGCCCCACACCCTCCTCCACCACCAACACCCTGCACCAGTGACCCTTCCTTGCCATATTTGCCCAAAGGACATTCCCATAGTTGTATTTCCACCTCCCCAGAGTTCACCTGTTCCTTCCTCCAGCCCTCCCCCCAGTTCCATGGATAGTCCAACCCACCCTCAAACTCCAGCACCATTGACCCCACTCACATCCCTGTACTACCATCACCCTGTCCACTGCCAAACCACCCCCTTCTACCTTATAGATTCTGTCCAGATTGAGCATCAGCTCACCATTCTCTACTCTCTTTCTGTCTCCTCGTAACCCCTTCCAGACTCAATCCCTGTGAGTCTGCTCAGTATGCTTAGGTCATATCAGTGAGGTCATGCAATATTTGTCCTGTAGTGACTGGCTTACTTCACTTAACACAAGGTCTTTGAGATTCATCCATGTTGTTGTGTATGTCAAAACTTCATTCCTTCTTACAGCTGAGTAATATTCCATTCTATGTATATACCACATTTTGTTTATCCATTCATCTGTTGTTGGACATTTGCGTTTCTTTCAACTTTTGGCAATAGTGAATATTGCCAATATTGTCTATGAACAGTGGTGCATGCATTCTTATTTAATTCTCAAAGTCATCCTAGACATAAGTGCTGTTTACTCCTGTTTCATAGATGAATAAACTGAGGCTTATATAGGTTAAAGAACTTGCCCAAGGTCATCCATCTTGTGGTGTCAGAGCTGGAATTTCCAACCTGAGTTTGCTTAAAACCAAAGTCTAAGCTCCTAATCTATACTACATTGCCCAGAGAAGGTGAGTAACGGGCACAAGCTCACACAGCGAACAGTGGTGCAGCCAAGGGAGGCCTAGGCCTTCTGTCAGCTCTGCCTTCTCTGCCCCTCAGCCCTCTTACATACTTAGGTGGTTTCCTGGGCCTCTCAAGATGGACACCCATCTTGCTTGCATACTGAACCCCTTCAGAGAGCCCCAGGGAAGGGCAGAAAGCAGAAGTCTGGGTTGAGTGGTTCAGCTGTTTTCTTCGGATCCCTTTTGTAGTTGAGCAACTTTCCAGATTGGATACAATTTCCAGCCAGAACCAAAATGTGTTAGGCGTTCGGCGGCGACAAGCCGAGCTGGGCCGTTCATGTGGCGGGAACCGAGGGGGCTAATTATTTGCCAGTGGCGTCCAATTACCAGCAAATTGTCAGAACACGGCAGCTCGGGAAGACTCAGAAGACGGTGTCAATGATGGCTGCGTGTCTGGGCCAGAGAACTGGAGTGGAGCGAGGTGGGGACGCTCCTCTGGTCCACTGCCATTGCCCCGGGTGGGGTTGGCAAGCCTTTCCACCTGGGAGATCGCAGGCAGCCAAAGAAGTGAAGGAAATGTGCATTTGGTGCCTGTGGGTTTGTGGCCCATAGGATCCGTCGAATGTGCACCAGAGGCAGAGCTGGACTGGCCTGGCTGTATGACCTTGAGTCTTTGTTTCTTCCTTTATAAAGTTGTTGCAGTTGGGCAGTTTGATGTAATCATGAATTCCAAAAATATGATTGGATCATGCTTGTAAACTGATCTGTTAACCTGGGCATGATTAAGTTATGATTAGGGCACTGACTGGGCCATGTCAGTAGGGCGTTGAACCCCACCCCTTGGTGGGTGGGGTATCAAATATAAAAGGCAAGGCAAAGGACAGAGGAAGCAGTTTTTAAGAAGCAGTTTTGATGTTGGAGTTTTGATGTTGGAGAGAAGGCTCCAGGAGAAGAGAAGTGAGCCGTTTGCCTGATAGTCTACAGCTGACCTTGTGGAGGAACCAGAAGAGCTGAGCCTGGAGAGAAACGCAGCCCTGGGAAGAGAGGAACTCAATAAGCCTAAACCCTGGCAAACGTTGGCAGCTGTCTTGCTCCAACACGTGGCAATGGACTTTGGTGAGAGAAGAAACTTAACGCTTTATGGCCTGGTAACTGTGGACTTCTACCCCATATAAATACCCTTTATAAAGACCAACCCATTTTTGGTATTTCACATTAGCACCCCTTTGGCTGACTAATACAAAAGTAAAGCTAATTAGTGCTACCCCTCTTGTAGACTTGTCAAGTACTTTAAATGAGCAAGTGCTGATAAGGTCCTTAGAAAGGTGCCTGGCACCTAGAAAGTACTCAATATCCAGCAGCCATGGGGCTCTGGGCCATTTCCACCCTCTACCTGACTCCCCTGGCCCTCATCCCTGGCCCTGGTACCTGGCTGCACAATATAGATTTATTGAGCAAATCAATAAAATGGCTATTTCGCCGTACTCTCTCATAATGGGGAGTTCCATCTCCTAACACAGGCCCCTTGACTTGTCGCATTTAACAGAATTTTGCTGCTTGGCTGATGTTCTGTACTCTTAGTCTTCATTTCAACTTTTCAAGAGGCAGTTCAGGATGATGGTTTGAATTTCTGCTCTGCCACTTACAAGCTGAGTGTGTGGCCCTGGACAAGGCCTGCTTCTATACTGTGCCTCAGTTTCCTCAATGGGGATGACTAGTACCTCTCTGAGGATTGTAATGGAGTTTAAACGCATTTAACTGTGTGTGCATCTATATATAGTATATACTATATATACAGACACACAAATATACACATATGTACATATATGTTTGTGTATCTGTGCATGGCATGTGTGTGTGTGTATATATATATATGTAAAAGTACATGGCACATAGTAGTTCCTAATTGTTGGCTGTTATTATTACACCAGGGTTGAATTCCACTTCCCTGTACTTCTCACCCACTGGTTCTGCTTTGTGAGACTAGACAGAATGTATATTTATTCTACATCAACATGTAACAATAGTCACTAAGGATCTACTATGTGCTGGACAATGTCCTGGGTTCTTGCAGTGGCCGAAGAGGTCTGTCGCTCAGAGCCACCCCCCGATACACACACGGAGACCTGCTGCAGGAGCTTAGTTAACTGACAGCCTCCCCATCCTGCATCTTCAGATCCACTGTGATGCTTATGCCCGGCTATCCTTCCCCCAAATGCTCCCAGCCAAGGATCAGGCACAGTGGGGTGACAAAGCCTGGCCATTCCTATCTAACGTGGGACCCCTCCAATGGGCCCCTTTGTTTACTCCCTGCTTTTCTGGCTAAGACTGCCTCAGAATTTGCCGGGTCCCAGGCTCTACCTGCCCAATCCTTGCTCTGCCTTCTCCTTTCACAGGTGTCAGACCTGTGGTTTGGTGGACACTCTCCTTGCCTGCTAGGGTTCCCTCTTACTTCTCCTAAACAGGCATTTTCCCCTGTAAACTTCTCACACATCTAAACCTATCTTGGTGTTTGCTTCTTGGAGGACCCAAACTGACCTGGTCCTGGAGGATCACTGTCAGGCAAAGGTCTAGAACTGAGGAAGCTTGTCTTGGAGCCTTCCAACCCTGGACACCGAGTACTTTCTCTTCTGTGTCTCACGGGGTCCTGGCACCCTGTCCAGAGCGAGGGTGGCAACTCAGCTTATCAGCTCAGTGGTTCAGTGACCAGGGTCAGGGGTGTGTCTGGTTCTTTGGCCATGGTGTCTGACCCCTTTGTAGTAGACATTTATCATTTTGTTTGCCCAGCTCCTCTTCTTTTTTCCAGGCAGAGGTTTTTGGTGGCTTTTGTTCTTCCCCCTCCTCCCTGTCCTCTATCCGCTGGTCTGGAGTTGACCAAGGGGCAGCCATATTCTTCCATCCTCAACCCTGATTGGTCTGGGAGTGAGCACATGACCCAAGCCAGCTCATCAGAGCCCTTCCCTTGGAACTGGGGGCTGGGGGAGGAGAAGGACAAGAAGAGCCTAGTCCTTTGTGGTCACAGAGCTGACGGGCCATGAGCCTCATGGAGACAGCCAGCCTGAGAGAAGGCAGCCCATGTGCAGAGAGAAAAACTGGAGCACTGAGTCCCTGGTGCTGGCTATCCCTGAGGCCAGCTCCACCCCTGCCCTTCCCATGGTAGGGGCACCTGCACCAGACTCCTTCGTGAGGCTTTCCAGGTACCTCATAATCTGCTCCACCCACCCCTCCCAATTCATTTTCCACTGAGCCCAGAGGCTAAGTGAGGTGGACTGATGTGGCCAAGAACTCAAGACCACTTCTTTCAACTCCATTATACCGGGTGGGAAGGCCTCTTGCCCTGAGCTGGAGGTGAGGGGAGAGGGGACCTCACTGAGGGCTGGGGAGGATATTAGAATGTGGACATTGGGAGGTTCCAAGACAACCTTCCCTAATATTGTAATTCTTCCTGAACTCTGGCCCTGTTCTATGAGTGCATTCTGAGACCCACTGCTCTCCTTCCTCCTTCTTCCCCACAGACATGGGGTGGTGATGGAAACTTGGGGGTGCGGTGAAACTGATCACTTGACCCCCCACCTAAGAAGCTTGGAGGAAGTAGCAGAAGGCAGGGATGAGTCTTCGGGGATGCTGTGTGCAAAGCATCAGTTATGCTCATTTGACCCCAACCACCTTCTAGCTTCCCTCCGGGTTATTAATCAAACCCTGCGAGTTTGTCTCAATTCCATTGCCTCAGAGCATGCCCTTCGGGCCTAGGAAACATTGCCAGGTGCAAACATGCTGTCCCAGATGAGTTCTGCTAGTGTGGCATGAAATTGTTTGGGTAGAGGAGAGGAGAGGAGAGGAGAGGGATTCTCCTGGGTGAGGACGAGCTGTAATCAAAAACACCTGCGGAAGATTCCAGTTACACCCTCTTCTCTCCCAACAAGGGAGGGGTGGTAATGACAATAATCAGCACTGCCATTTATTGAGTGCTCACTGCGTGCCAGGCCCCACACCTACATTGGGTCGGGCAACCCCCTGAGGTTTGTATTGTTATAATTCCTGTGGTACAGATGAGGAAGTTGATATGCAGAGTCACACCGCAGGGAGCGGCAGAGTGGGGATTTGAACACATGGTAATTTGTGTCCCGAGCTCTGTTCTTGACGTTCAGGTCTGCTGAAACCTCAGTGCTGGCCCTAAACCCACTGAACTCAGCCCACCCAGGTGGGCCAGGAGGAGGTGGCCGCCCAGCTCAGCAGTGACCCTTTCCGGCTTGGAGACACAGGGAAGAGTCAAGACTGGAGCCCTGGCCCCACCCCTTCCCACCTGTGTGACCTGGGGCCAAGTATGCTTTCTGAGCCTCATTTTTCCTATCTGTATCGTGTAGTAATAATGCCTGCCCTGACTCAGTTTTTTATTTATTTATTTTAGCGAGGCTGTAAAAAAATGACTTTTCCTCTTTAAACTTTCACCCAGCTTTCTATTAAGGTATAACTGACATACAGTTCATTGCCCATATTTAAAGTGTATAATTTCATGAATTTTGACACACGAATACACCCGTGAAACCAGCACCATAATCAAGATGGCGAACATATCCACCGCTCCGCATGTGTCCTCATGTCTCTGCAACCTCTCCGTGACCTTCTTTTGCCATCTCATCCCAAAGAACCACTGATTTGCTTTCTGCCATTATTGATTAGTTTGCATTTTCTAGAAGTTTATATCCAGAATTTATGATACAGTATGTGGTTTTTTGGAGTGCTTTCTTTCACTCAGCGTACTTATTTTGAGATCCATCAATGTTGTTGCATATAATGATGCCAACTCTGACTCCGTTACTGGTTTTATGTTTGTGAGGCTCAAATAAGGCAATAGGTGTGAAGAATACTTTTTAAATAATCAAAAACCACATAAGCATATGTCTTATGCTTAACATTTCTATCCCTCCTTCCCACTTACTTGCCTTTTCATCACGTTCCCTGGAAAGTCCCATGACCAGGATTAGTTTTCCTGTTCTGGGCGCCCCCAGTCTCTCCTGACTACCCCCGCGCAAATGACAATCATGCCACCTGGCAGTTCCTCTGCTTGCTTGTCACCTAGCCTGTGAGTTTCTTGAGGACAAAGACCATATCCAGTCCCTGGCACCTGAGTGGGCCTCAGCCCGGGCAGCTGTGCTGAGTGACCACCTGAATGAGTGGATAGTCTCAGCTCTATGCTGCCTGGCTGGATTTGAGAAGATGGGCTCTGTAGCAGTTTGGTATTATTTATGAATTCCAAAAATAGATATTGGATTATGTTTGTAAATTGGTCTGTTCCTCTGGGTACATTAGATTGTATTGGGTTCAGAGGTTTCACTCTTACTTGATTAAATTATGTTTAAGGCTTTGATTGGGCCACGTCAGTAGGATGTTGAGTCCCCTCCCCCTTGGTGGGCGGGGACTCACATAGAAAATGACAAGGCAGAGGAGTTGTTTGAGCTTTGGAGCTGGCTTTAGGAAGTAAATACACAGAGAAGCAGATACATGAAGAGGCTCCGTTAGACATGGCAGAGGCCCCGGGAAGAGAGATGAGCCGTTTGTCTGATAGTTCACAGCTGGTCCTGTGGAGAGAGCAGAGCATCTGAGCCTGGAGAGAATGGAGCCCTGGGGAGCCAGACAAAGCCTAGAGAGACTAATAGTCTACAGCTGACTTTGTGGAAAGACCAAAGCAGCTGAGCCCAGAGAGAAATGAGCCCTGAGAGAGAGACTAGCCTTATCCCAGCCTACAGCTGATATTGGAAGAAGCTGGGACCACTGAGCCTTAAGAGGAAGAGGAAGGCTGAACCCTTGCAGACGTTGGCAGCCATCTTGCTCCAACACGTGGCAACAGACTTTGGTGAGGGAAGTGACTTATGCTTTATGACCTAGTAACTGTAAGCTTCTATCCCAAATTAATACCCTTTATAAAAGCTAACAGATTTCTGGTATTTTGCATCAGCACCTCTTTGGCTGACTAATACAGGCTCCAAAGGGGCAGAACCATCTTGTCTCCAGGGGCCAGGGAGCTGGGTTCAGCTCCAGGTAGGATGCTGAGCAGCCCAGTGGAATGGTCTCTGGGAAGCAGTGCAATGGGTTTGCATCTTAGGAGCCATCCTGTCTTTGGACTGGATTGTGTGGCAGGATGGAAGGAAAGAGTTAAGTCTTGGGAAAGGATAAGATTTTAAAATCCTTATTAATGATTCTTAGCAAGGAGAAGAACCCTTGAGGTGATCTCTTTATTAAAAATCATTAGACTAGATTTCAATAGTTCTAATCATTTTGTCCCTCCTTTTTCTGGAAATTCCCTTTTTTTCATTCAGGCTTAACATAGGACAATATTAACCTACCCCGAGAATCTCTGTGGCCTAATAGGCCTAACATAGTAAGTGCTCAATAAGTGTTGAATGAATGAAAAGAATGAATGAAATATGAGATCTTAGACCCAGGTTTCAGTTCTGGGAAGTCTCTTACTAGTTATATGGTGACTGGTAAATTCATTAACCTCTCTGAGCCCCAGTTTTATTATTTTTTGACTTTTTAATTCTGGGTTGATTTTAGATTTGCAGAAGAGTTCTGAAAACTGTTGGGGGAGTTTCCGTATAGGCTTCATCCAGCGTTCCCTAGTGACCATCATGCACTTATCAAAATTAAGAGCCACACTGTCAGCTAGCCTCCAGACTTCATTCAGCTTTCACGTTTTCCCACTGATGTTCTCTTCCTGCTCCAGGATCTAATCCAGGGTACCTCATCGCATTTGGTCATCATGTCTGCTTATTCTACCCCCAACCCATCATAGTTTCTTAGTCTTTCCTTGCTTTTTCATGACCTTGGCAGTTTTGAAGACTACCAGTCAGGTATTTTGTAGAATGTCCTTCGACTTTGGTTTGTCTGATATTTTCTCCTGAGTAGTCTGGGGTTTTGGATTTTGGGGAAGAATCCCACAGAGGTGATGTGCCCTTCTTATTGCATTATAGCGGGGTGGGGGGGAGGACACACACACGATATCAACATGACTTAATATTAGTGATGTTCATCACGATCACTTGGTTAAGGTGGTGTTGCCAGGTTTCGCCTCTGTATAAAGTTACTATTTTTCCATTTCCATACTTTGTTTATTAGAAATGAGTCACTAAACCCAGCCCATACTCAAAGAAAGGGGAATTTAGTTCCATCTCCTGGAGGGAAGAGTATCAAAGAATTTTTGGGTATATGTTAAAACTGCTGCAATAATTAATAAATATTTTGTGCCACGATTTTTAAAATCTGTAAGATAGAGATAATAAAAGTACCCACCTCACTTATCAGCTGTGTTTCTTAGATAAATTGCTTAAGTCCTCTGAGCTTTAGTTTCCCCATATGTAAAATGGGGATAGTAAGATTACTATAATAGCTGCAGAAAATAATTTGATAATTTTTAATACCTATTTATTATAACAACTTTGCTAAGAACAAACTAGGAATTGAAGGGAACTTCCTTTATTTGATGAAGGTTATCTACAAAAAATCTACAGCAAACATCAAACTTGATGGGGACTTATTGAGGTCCTAGCCAAAGCAATAAGGCAATTAAAAGAAACAAAATGTATAAGGTTTGAAAAAGAAGAAATCAAACTGTCGTTGTTGGTAGAAAATGAACCAAATTAATCTAGAGGTAAATGATTGAATTAATACAGGATCTGTTGGATATAAAGTTAAAATATAAATCAATGGTAACCAGAAGCAAATTTAGAAAGTAAAATTTAAAGAGACATTTAGTGGATGCTGTTTTGGGCCCAATCAGATCTCCTTTTGCTGTCTGGCTGCTGTGAGTGTTGGCAGCTGATGGCTCCCAGTTACTCTTCTGCTCCCTTGAATTGCCTTTGTTGGGTGAGAGCTAAGACCCTCTCTACTCCAGAGGCCCCTAGCCTCAAGGTGGACCTAAGGCCGTGAGGCAGCTCATGCTCCAGAGCTCCCTGTGGGATCAGGCTGAAGCCAGACTGCAGCTGGGACCTCATCTTTCCTGAGCTCCCCCACCCCTTCACCCTTTCCTGCCTCCCTCACTCCTTTTCTTCTGAGAGCATCTCTCAACAAATCACTTGCACACATGCTCATCTCAGGCTCTGCTTCTAGGGAATCCACCCTAACACAGTTGATACCAGAAGTGGTCCTAGGAAACAGATTCTAAGTACGGGATTCTGGAGTTGAAGCACTTGCTGCCTTAAAGGCAACAAAAACCCCATCACTGGTAGTAGGTGGTATATTGATATTCCCTGGTATGTGCAGAAGGACAATTGCCGGGCTTTCACCTCTGGTGAACTAGCATGGGTGATAGGTGGAAGGGGGTGCACTAACTTGTCTAGTGTCTCTGGCATTTGAAAGACTTGGGGGGAAACTATAACTATAATAATTATAAAATTGAGCAGCTGTTGATAAGTTCCTCTGATTCCTTGAATACATTAAACAGAGAAATGACAGGTTCAGATCTATTAATCATAATTTAAAAACAAGCGCAAGAGTCAGAGAGCCTCCTTAGGAGTATTTAAAGAAATCCTCTTCTTTTGTAGCTGGAAGGCAGAATGAGCTAAAAACCAAGCACAAGAAACAACGGTAAAAGTTATCAAACTTCAAAGAAAGCTGAATGCCAAAGTCAGAGCCCTGATAGGGAGGGAGCCACACCCCGAGACCTTAGAAGAGGATATTTGGGTATATGCACTTGAGAACCTCAAATCTCCTGATTTTCCTGAACCCTCTGAGCCTGCAAATGTGGAGCACTCCCCCTTGTTACAAGATAGTGGCCTCCCTTGCTTGAAAATTATGTAGAAACCTCAAATGAGACAGGGCCCTATAAGGTACCATTTTCCAACTCAGGATCTGCCGCCACTTCCCTTCCTGGCCATCAGACCAATAATTAGAGTTAAGACACAGCATGGCTTGGCTGTAAAATTGCTGGATCTGTTTAGAAAGCAGAGGTAATAAACTCCAGATGATTAGCAGGACCTGGAATTGGGAGACTATGCCTTGGCGTGGATCCTGAGGGTGCTGGATCAAGGAATGCAGGCTATAAAAGGGAATTTGTCAATCCAGTGCACTCTCCTGTGGTTTAGGATTTAACATCATCTTAAGGGTCCCAGGTGCCAGTCCTAATACACTTCTAGGATGCTTGGAGAATTGGCCCACATTGAATAGAGATGGCAGAATGGAAGAAGGAACCAAAGGCACAGAGAAACAGGAATACTAGTGAGGATCTATAAGCTAAGACAAAAAACCACCCACTGGCCATCCCCTGAGAAGGCCTGGTAGGCATTCTTTTTATAAGGTCATGAGGAATGTGCTGTTGATCGGGGGGCACTGGCATCCATTAGAAGCTCTGTAGTGGCTGTCCTCTGAGAGCTAGGCTGACAGGCGATGCTGCTACAGAACAGGTATCCGAGTAGCAATGCGGACAATAGGATGTGGGGGCAGCAGAGGTCAGGTGGCAGCACTTAGCCATCAGAAACAAGGAGGGCAGAATTACCATAATGGGCAGCAAGGTCAGAATGGCAGCCAGGGCAGACTGACCTGCTGGAGCCCATGGAGAAGGCTAAGAGAGCCTGGTGTTCCTGGGGGTGGGATAGATGGTCAGCCAACAATGGTACTGCTTAATATACTTAAAAAAAAAAAAAATAGGTATTAGCATCTTATTTTATTATCAATGTATACATTTTATGTCAGATAAATTTAATTTTCCAAACTCAGAACTTTTGCAGTCAAAGGAAATTTCCATTTTACTCTTAGGTTTATGTAACACTAGTTCAAATGCATTTCTCTAAAACTACTCTAGCACTGCTCCTTTGGAGTTATTTTACTCATCCCTAACATATGACTATACCAAAGAGTTTGAAACTAAACAAACAAATTTCAAATGTCTTTCAGTTGAGACAAGAAATATTGGGGCTGTTAATCCCCAGTAAGACACTTTGTCAAAATGTGTCTTCTGAGACAGCTGTTATAAATTAGAACCTCCAAAAATACAAGGGCAAAACAAAAGTACAATACCAAGCTTCTGCAGCTTAAGCATCTCATAGTCCTAAGCCTCTGATAGATGCAAGGCAAAGCACCTTGCTTGCAAACTAAATGGTCTCCAGTATTTCCATCTAGTTGAGCTTTCAGATACAGAGGCCCAAAACATATCATTATTATATATACACCATCTTGGCTCTGGTTGCATTAATTATGTCTGAAGAGTTTAATTCCCATCCAAGTCCAAAGGTGAAAGAACACAGAAACTGGTATGGAAATTGGCAAGAGCAGACTGTAAAAGCACAGGCTGGTTGTGCTAGTGCAGCCCTGTGGGAAGTTTTCTTCAACAGAGGCTGAAGAGAACCGTCCTGCTAAAGAGACCAGTGGAATAAGGACAGTCAACAGAGGACGAGACAGAAACATTCTTCTTCCCCACTTATTACCCGCCACCCTGACTTTTTATTTATTTATTTTTTTTATTTTTTATTTTTTTTAAAGAATTTATTTATTTATTCATTTATCCCCCCCTTGCTGCTTGTGCTCGCTGGGTCAGCTAACCACGCCGTGCGGGCGGGCTTGCCTTCACCAGGAGGCCCTGGAAACCGAACCCGGAGCCTCCCATATGGTAAACGGGAGCCCTACTGATTGAGCCACAGCCGCTTCCCTGCCCTGACTTTTTAAAAGGTATACAGCATTAATAGAATTTAATTGCAGTGTGTGTCTAATTTCCATTATGATCTAGTGCTGCGCCATATCTTCTTGCTGCTTATTTTGATGTGTCATCCTAGCTGCCCGCAGCATCATATTAGGAATGCCATCGATAATTGGATATGCTATCCCCAACTCTTCATTAATCAATTCATGTGTCGATGCCTCACATCTGAGAGGCTTCTTGGACAGCGGGCACACCTCCTCAGCCCGCCTCTTCCGAGCCGCCCATGGCCGCAGGCCGAACGGGTGGAGCCACCTCCGGGAAACCGCGGAGCGCGGCCCGAGCCTGGCCCGCAGCGCGGAGGCGAGCCTGCCGAGCCTGCCGAGTCCCGCTCAGCACGTCCCCGCAGCCGCGACGCCGCGCCCTCGGCGCCCTGGCCGCAGACCCCGCCCCGGTGGTGCTCTTTAATATACATTTTTAAAGCAGACAACAACAACAACAAGATAAATAAATCAGAGCAAGAACAAAGAGCAGAAGACTTTCTGCAAGACTACTTCTTTGCAGGTATTGTGCATTTTTTTGCAACATTAGCAAGTATCAATGCTCAATGCCTAGAATGACTAATTCTACAGAAATTGCAAAAGGGTAATATTCAAATTCTATAATTCTGTATTCGTTTAATATTTGGAATACATCTATGAAGAAAAACTTTGTCATATACTATTTGGCTAGCCAGACGTACAGTTCTTTTAGGAAAGGCAGAATGAATATTTCCTTCTTTCCCTTTATTTACTGTTCACAATGAAGAGTTTGTTCAGTGAGTTCCTTTTGAATATCATTATAAAGTCAAGGACTTAGGCACGTATGATGCCAAACTAAATTCTTTTATATTGTGGTCATAACATTCTTCCGTTCCTAAAACAATGGTGCCCAACTTTTCCCTTACCTAGAAACCTTTTATTCCATCCTCAGTACACCTTAATTCAAAAGGTTTTATACACTAAAGCCAATGCATAAAATAAGAATAAACTAGTTGCCCAAATTTTATTAAATTAAATACATAAGCAGGAGTCAAATCAAATTATGATCAGCAGGAGAGTCTCAATGTGACTATACTCTGTGGCCAGCGTTCCAGCCAAAATAAAAGATTCTTCAGTCAACCCAGTCTTGTCCCATGAAGTTAGTCTCTCTATATTGAGAATAGCATGAATACCTTGGCCCCTTGTATTGGCTCCAAGAATTCCTTACTTCAAAACTATTGACTTAATAATAGGTAACAATTATTGTGCCTTTACTTTAGTATAGGCAGTGCTCTAAGTTCGTCAATGTATGAAGTCATTCTATCCTTCCAGCCATGCTAAGAGGTAGGCATTATTGTTATCTCCATTTTATGGATGAAGAAATTGAGTCACAGAGAGGCTGAGTCACTTTACTGAAGTCACACACCTGGAAAGCGTTGGAGCTGGGACTGGCAACCCTGGGTTCCCACTTCCACTTGGCACACATTGGCCAGTGCCAAATAGCAGCTGCTGCTTTTAGAGTGGGTGTGTGCTCCTAAGTTCACAGTATCCACCTTGCTCTCGTCATTCATTAATACTACTTGCCTGGCTTCTGCAGACATTTGAGTTTGAGCTCTCTGAATGCCTCACCACCTCTTGCCACTTCTTGTGATTCTAGGGAGCTTTAATTGGGTTGGTTAATAAGAATGGATGCCTCATCTGAACCTGCCCAGGGAATAGAGTTTTATTTGTCCTGGATCCCACGCTAGGCTGGATTTATAAAAGCAGAATCCCAGCACCAAATTTAGCAGAGTGAATTATTTTGTTTCCCAAATGTAGGCCACAGCATCTAATTTGAACTGTAACATAGTAACTGTATGTGCAATTATCCAGCGAGGTGATGGGTGATGGACATGTTCAAGATGGGATCTGGGAGCACTGGCCCAAATAATTTCCTTCTCTTTCTCCTGCCACAAGAAACAATTTCCCTCCCTGCTGACTTTCAGCTCTTCCTTTAGTTTCTGGAGACAACATTGAAGGCGTGGCTCAAAGAACAGCCAACTAGCAAGAGTCTATGGAACGCAAGCCCTGTGCTACAGCTGTTTGCTATGTGACTTTGGGTTACTTCTTGTGACTCCCTGGCCTCAGTTACCTCAATAACATGAAGACCCATTTTCCTTGTCAAAGCTCTTTGCTTCTATGAAGTCAGTGGGGGCTCTGGGGCTAGGTAGATTCCATCTCCATACAAAATACAATATAACTGCCTTTAATTGAGCACTTACCCTGTGCCCTATATATGCAAAATATTTAACTGCTTCTCTGCTGAGTCTTCTGGTTTTTCCAATTGCACCTCCCCTCTTAGTGGCCAGAGCTCAGGATCTAAGCCAATGGTTCTCTTTCTTGGCTGCAAATTTAAAATACCCGGGGAGCGTAACAATACTGATACTTAGGTCCCACTCCCAGAGATTCTGATTTAGTTGGTCTGTGATGGGCTCTGGGCATCAGTAATAGAAAGATCTCCCCAGGTGATTCTAATATGCAGATAGACATGGGAATCACTGACAGATTATGGGCTAGCACTTTAGGCTACTGGGTCTCCCTCTCACAATAAAATGAAGATTCTGGGATTACTTCATAGTGTGAAGCACGTAGAGCCAGGTAGTCCTCATTTCAAATCCCAGTCTTTCTCTCACTAGCTGTGTGCCTGTGGGAAAATGTCTTAACCTCTCTGAGTCATAGCTGCTACATCTATAAAGTAGGGTTAATAATAAAACCTCCTCTATGAGGGTGCTGTGAGGATTAAATGAATTTAGTTTATCTAAAGCACTTAGCACAATGCCTGATATGCAATAAGCCCTCGGTAAATGTTAGTATTATTGTTATTATTCAGCATTTCCGAATCTTTATCGGAATATTTAGATGCTGTGTGTGTCACACTGAACAAGATAATCCCCATGAGGAAAACGAGTTTTATGATGTGCAGCAAAATGCCCAGGGTCTTACCCTAAGTCAATGGAACAGCAGCCCCTGCATCGCCCAGAGCTTGTTAGAAATGCAGAATCTAAGGCCCCGCCCCAGGCCTGTGAAACAAAAATCTGCATTTTATCATTATCCACGGGTAACCTGCGTGCACTTTAAAGTTTGAGAAGCCTTCCATTAGAATACTCAGGCGTTTAAGGCCCACAGGAGGCCCCAGTGTAATTCTTCACTATAGCCTTAAGCCAAGATAATTAGTGGTGAAATTTCAGGCACTGAGATAGGGAGATATTTATGATCAAAGGAACTTTAAAAAGTGTGTAGGACTGTTAGGGTGCTCAAGCTGACTCTTCTCTTTGGGACTACATCTGTTGTCACATTTAAAGCCACAAAACAGTGCTATAAGATAGGTGCCACTATACCTCCACTTACCATATAAAGAAATTGAGAGTCAGGGAAGTTAAGGAACTTTCCCCAGGTCACACAGCTTGTACAGGACAGAGCCAGGTCTTCCGAAGGCTGCTCCAGAGCTGTTGCAGGTTCTCCCAGGAACCAGGAAGTACCTCTGGACAATTCCCTGTTCCTACTCTAGGGAAAGGGGAATGTGGCCACTTTGCATTCCCTTCTTCCTTCTACGCTCCTTCCAGCTGGAAAGGGAACATGCCAATTAGAGACACTCCTGGTGGCTGCTGCTTATGTTGTTGAGCAGATGATATTCTCTCTTCCCCGTAAAGTTAATAGCTATTCACATCCAGACGTGAGCCTAATGAGTACTTAGGCTGAGTGTGTGAGCCTTGACAAGAGCAGAGCAGAGATGGAACAAAAGTGCTCCCCAAAGCCCTGGTGGTGTCTGATAGCATCCACAAATCTTTCTTTAAGCAAAGAATAAAAATCTCACGCCATTTCAATGGAAGGACTGAAGGGTCCTCCAGGTACAAGGAGTATATGGTGAGTGTCCCCTGTCTCCTCCAAAGGTGACTAACATTATTTGACTCACAGGGGAATTAAAGGAGTTGGGGTAAGAGGGAAGCAAAAGCCACAACAAATGAAAGCTGTGGTAGAGGCTGCAAAAACCATGTCAATAATGATTAGGTGGGAGAACCAGCTGGGGCCTATGAAGAACTGTGCCTTGTCCCAGGCAGTTTGGTGAAAATCAGGATGATCCTGAGGTCAAGGGGTGAAGTAGGTGGATCTTGATGGTTAGTTTATATTGAGAGCTATTCTAGTGTTCTATGCCAAGCATCACGTGAGTTCTTTACATGTACTATCCATTGAATCCGCTAGACCTGGACCATTCAACATGGCAGCCACTAGCCACATGTGGCTTTTTTTCTTTTAGGAGGTACCGGGGATTGAACCCAGGACCTCATATATGGAAAGCAGGCGCCCAGCCACTGAGCTACATCTCCTCCCCAATGAAAGTTGGTTTTCTTTTCTTTTTTTTTCTGTTTGTTTTTAGGAGGTACCGGGGATCAAACCTGGTGCCTTGTATATGGGAAGCAGGCACTCAACCACTTGAGCTACATTTGTTCCCCACACATGTAGCTTTTAACATTTAGGTTTAGGGAAGTGGATATGGCTCAACCAGTTAGGCATCTTCCTACCACATGGGAGGCCCTGGTGCCTCCTAAAGAAGACGAGCTAGACGCTACACCCCGCTGCAATGAGCAGACACCTGAAAGAGCAGATGCCACAGGTCAGCAGACATGGCAGCCCCCGGGGAGTGGATGTGGCTCAGGCCATTGGGCATTTGCCTCCCATGTGGGAGGTCCTGGGTTCTGTTCCCAGTGCCTCCTGGAGAAGGTGAGCAAACAATGAGCAGACAGACAAAGAGAACCATCTGGGGGGTGCGGATGTGGCTCAAATGGTTGGGTGCCCGTCTGCTATATGGGGGGGCGTGGGTTACCCCCCGGGTCCCCCCGGAAAAAATAAAAAAAAAAAAAAAAAAAAAAAGAGAGAACCATCTGGGGAGGGGGGGATAAATGTAAAAAATAATAAAATTTAGGTTTATATTAACTAAAATTAGCTGAAAAAAATTTTTAAGTCAGTTCTGGAGTTACAGTAGCCACATTTCAAGTTCTCAATAGCCACGTGTGGCTAGTGGCTACTGTACTGGATAGTGGAGATATAGAACATTTTCACTATTGTAGAAAGTGCTACTGGACAGCACGGGTCTAGCCCCTATCCAAGGTATGTCTATCGACCTCACCTAGAAGCTTGTTAACGGCAGAATCTCAGCCCCTGTTCCAAATCTACCAAATCATCAAATTTGGAAAGTTTTTGGACATTATTTCTTCAAATATATATTTTTTGCCTCATTCTTTCCTTTTCCTTTGGAGACTCCAATACCCTTATTTCAGACCTTTTGATAATGTCCCACAGGTCACTGAGGCTCTATTTGTTTTCTTTTTCAATCTTTTTCTTCTTAAGAATGGTTTCTTTGTATTGATATTTATATATATATATATTTTTAATAATTATATATATATATTTTTAACTTTATTTTGTACATTTAATAATTGAAAACATAAGCAATAAAAAACTAAAAAGTAAACACAGGAAGCGGCTGTGGCTCCATCAGTAGGGCTCCCGTTTGCCATGTGGGAGGCCCCGGGTTCGGTTCCCGGGGGCCTCCTGGTGAAGGCAAGCCTGCCCGCACAGCGTGGTTGGCTGACCCAGCGGGCACGGGCAGCAAGGGGGGGATAAATGAATAAATAAATAAAATCTTTAAAAAAAAAAAAAAAAAAAAAAAGTAAACACAGATGAATAAATGTATACAATTCTCAATTAAATGTAATGGATACATGTAAATTTTTTTTTCTTTTGTATTTTGTTTGTTTTTTTGTTTTTTTTTGTGTGTGTGTGAGTCAAACAATATATTACACAATATATTTGGTTCATAGTAATGCATTCATACAGTATTTGTCCTTTTGTGTCTGGCTTGCTTCACTCAACATAATGTCCTCCAGATTCATCCATGTTGCCATATGCTTTATGACTTCATTTCTTCTTACTGCTGCATAATATTCCATCGTGTGAATAGACCACAGTTTGTTTATCCATTCATCTGTTGATGGACACTAGGGTTGTTTCCAACTTTTGGCAACGGTGAATAACGTGGCTATGAACATCGGTGTGCAGATGTCTGTTGGTGTCACTGCTCTCAGTTCTTCTGGGTATATACCCAGTAGTGGTATTGCAGGGTCACATGGCAAGTCTATATTCAACTTCTTTAGGAACTGCCAAACAGTCCTCCATAGTGGTTGTACCATCCTGCATTCCCACCAACAGTGAAGAAGTGTTCCTATCTCTCCACATCCTCTCCAACACTTGTAGTTCTCTGTCTTTTTAATAGTGGCCATTCTGATATGTGTGAAATGATATCTCATTGTAGTTTTGATTTGCATTTCCCTAATCATGAATGATGTTGAGCATTTCTTCATGTGTTTTTTTGCCATTTGTATTTCTTCTTCAGAGAAATGTCTATTCAAGTCTTTGGCCCATTTTTTAATTGGGTCATTTGTCTTTTTATTGTTGAGCTGTGACATCTCTTTATATATCCTGGATATTAAACGCTTATCAGATATGTGATTTCCAAATAGTTTTTCCCATTGAGTCGGCTGCCTTTTCACCCTTCTGACAAAGTCCTGTGAGGTGCAAAAGTGTTTAATTTTGAGGAGGTCCCATTTATCTACTTTTTCTTTTGTTGCACATGCTTTGGGTGTGAAGTCCAAGAAACCACCACCTACTACAAGGTCTTGAAGATGTTTCCCTCCATTTTCTTCTAGTAGTTTTATGGTCCTGGCTTTTATATTTAGATCTTTGATCCATTTTGAGTTGATTCTTGTATAGGGGGTGAGATAGGGGTCCTCTTTCATTCTTTTGGTTATAGATATCCAGTTCTCCCAACACCATTTGTTGAAGAGACTGTTTTTTCCCATCAGCGTGGGCTTGGTAGGTTTGTCAAAAACCAGTTGACTGTATAGGTGAGGGTTTATTTCTGGATTCTCAATTCTATTCCACTGATCGATATGTCTATCTTTATGCCAGTACCATGCTGTTTTGACCACTGTAGCTTTGTAATATGTTTCAAGGTCAGGCAGTGAAATTCCTCCCACATTGCTCTTCTTTTTTAGAATACTTTTGGCTATTCGGGTGCACTTACCCTTCCAGATGAATTTGGTAATTGCCTTCTCTAATTCTGTAAAGTAAGCTGTTGGGATTTTGATTGGTATTGCATTAAATCTATAAATCAGTTTGGGCAAGATTGCCATCTTCATGATATTTATTCTTCCAATCCATGAACATGGAATGTCTTTCCATTTATTTAGTTCTTTTTTAAATTTCTTTTAGCATTGTTTTGTAGTTTTCTGCATATAGGTCCTGTACTTCCTTGGTTAAATTAACTCCTAGGTATTTGAGTCTTTTTGTTGCTATTGAAAATGGAATTTTCCTCCTGATTTCCTCCTCAGATTGTTCAGTACTAGTGTACAAAAACATTACTGATTTTTGCGTGTTGATCTTATATCCTGCCACTTTGCTGAACTCATTTATTAGTTCAAGTAGCTTTGTTGTGGATACTTCAGGATTTTCTAAATACAGGATCATGTCATCCGCAATCAGTGAGAGTTTTACTTCCTCTTTTCCTATTTGGACGCCTTTAATTTTTTTGTCTTGTCTAATTGCCCTAGCTAGAACTTCTAGTACAATGTTGAATAACAATGGTGACAGTGGGCATCCTTGTCTTGTTCCTGATCTTAGGGGGAAAGCTTTCAACCTTTCCCCATTGAGTATGATGTTGGCTGTGGGTTTTTCATATATGCCTTTTATCATATTGAGGAATTTTCCTTTTATTCCTATCTTTTGAAGTATTTTTATCAAAAAAGGATGTTGGATTTTGTCGAATGCCTTTTCTGCATCTATTGAGATGATCATGTGGTTTTTTTCCTTCAGTTTGTTAATGTGGTGTATTACATTGATTTTCTTATGTTGAACCAGCCTTGCATACCAGGAATAAATCCCACTTGGCCGTGATGTATAAGTCTTTTGATATGCTGTTGGATTCGATTTGCAAGTATTTTGTTGAGAATTTTTGCATCTATGTTCATGAGAGAGATTGGTTTGTAATTTTCTTTTCTTGTGGAATCTTTATCTGGCTTTGGTATTAGGGTGATGTTGGCTTCATAAAATGTGTTGGGTAATTTTCCCTCCTCTTCAATTTTTTGGAAGTGTTTAAACAGGATTGGTGTTAATTCTTTTAGAAATGCTTGGTAGAACTCACCTGTGAAGCCATCTGGTCCTGGACTTTTCTTTGCTGGAAGATTTTTGATGAAGGATTCAATCTCCATTGTGATTGGTTTGTTAAGTTCTTGTATTTCTTGTTGTGTCAGTGTAGGTTGGTTATGAGTTTCTAGAAAGTTGTCCATTTCATCCAGGTTGTCTAGTTTGTTGGCAAATAGTTTCTCATAATATCCTCTTATGATTCTTTTTATTTCTGTGAGGTCATTTGTAATTTCCCCCCTTTCATTTCTGATTGTATTAATTTGCATCTTCTCTCTTTTTTTCTTTGTTAGTCTAGCAAGGGGTTTGTCAATTTTATTGATCTTCTCAAAGAACCAGCTTTTGGTTTTGTTGATTTTCTCTATTGCTTTTTTGTTCTCATTTTCATTTATTTCTGCTCTAATCTTTATTATTTCTTTCCTTCTTTTTGCTTTGGGATTGATTTGCTGTTCTTTCTCTAGTTTCTCAAGTTGTTCAGTTAAATCATTGAGTTTAGCTCTTTCTTGTTTCTTAATATAGGCATTTAGGGCTATAAATTTCCCTCTCAAGACTGCCTTTGCTGTATCCCATAAGTTTTGATATGTTGTGTTCTCATTTTCATTTGTCTCAATATATTTACTGATTTCACTTGCAATTTCTTCTTTGACCCACTGAATATTTAGGAGTGTGTTGTTCAGTCTCCACACATTTGCAAATTTCCTTTTTTCCTGTCTGTTATTCATTTCTAGTTTCATTCCATTATGATCTGAGAAGGTGCTTTGTATAATTTGAATCTTTGTATATTTATTGATAGCTGTATTGTGACCTAACATGTGGTCTATCCTGGAGAAAGATCCATGGGCACTTGAGAAGACTGTATAACTCGCTGAGTTTGGATGCAGTGTTCTGCATATGTCTGTTAGGTCTAACTTGTTTATCATATTGTTCAAGTTCTCTGTTTCCTTGTTGATCTTCTGTCTAGTTGTTCTATCTAATGATGTGAGAGGGGTGTTGAAGTCCCCGACAATTATTGTAGAAATGTCTATTTCTCCCTTCAGTTTTGCCAGAGTTTGTCTCATATATTTTGGGGCACCCTGGTTAGGTGTGTAGATATTTATGACTATTATATCTTCCTGGAGGATCGTCCCTTTTATTAATATATAATGGCCTTCCGCATCTCTTATCACTTTTTTGCATTTGAAGTCTGTTTTGTCTGATATTAGTATAGCTACCCCTGCTCTTTTCTGTTTACTATTTGCATGCAGTATCTTTTTCCAACCTTTTACTTTCAGCCGGCTTGTATCCTTGTGTCTGAGATGAGTTTCTTGTAAGCAGCATATGGATGGCTCATGTTTTTTTTATCCATTCTGTCAGCCTGTATCTTTTGTTTGGGGAATTTAATCCATTCACATTCAAGGATATTACTGAAAATGCACTATTTATTTCCTCCATTTTATTCTTTAGTTTTCATATGTCATCTTATTTTTGTCTTTCTTTTTACTCTTCTGGTTATCCTTTCTGCTTTTCTTTCTTCTATACTCTCCTCCAAGCCTCTCTCTCCTGTCTTTTTCTTTCAGGCTCTAAGGCTTCCTTTAATATTTCCTGCAAAGGTGGATTCTTTTTTGCATACTCTCTTAGTTTCTGTTTGTTTGTGAATACTTTATATTCACCTTCATATTTGAAGGACAGTTTTGCTGGGTAAAGAATTCTCAGCTGGCAGTTTTTCTCTTTCAGTTTCCTAATTGTATCATACCACTGTCTTCTCGCCTCCATGGTTTCTGAAGAGAAATCTGTACAAAGTCTTACTGGACGTCCTTTGTACGTGATCGTTTGCTTCTTCTCTCTTGCTGCTCTGAGCATTTTCTATTTATCTTTTACATTTGACATTCTGAATAATATGTGTCTTGGCGTAGGTGTATTTGGATTTATTCTTATTGGGGTACAATGTGCTTCTTGGACATGAAAGTTCATTTCTTTCGTAAGAGTTGGTAAATTTTCAGCTATTATTTCCTCATATACTCTTTCTGCCCGTTTTCCTTTCTCTTCTCCTTCTGGAACTCCAATGACATGTATGTTCTTGTGTTTTGTGTTGTCATTCAACTCTCTGAGCCCCTGCTCAATTTTTTCCATTCTTTTCTCTCTCTGTTCTTTTCTCTCTTCAATTTTAGCTGCTCTGTCTTCAGTATCACTTATTCTTTCTTCTATCATTTCGAGTCTGCTGTTGTATGCTTCAAATGTATTTTTGACTTCACCTATTGTGTCTTTCATTCCCATGAACTCCGTTACTTTTCTGTTCATGATTTCAAATTCTTCTTTACATTCGCTCAATGACTTCTTGATGTCATTGATCTCTTTAACTATATTCTCTTTCATCTCATTAATTTGATTTTTGGAAATGTGTGCTCATCTCACTGATTAGTTCTCTCAAATTCTGCATCTCTTCTGGGACTTTGCTGTATTCCTTTTCTTGGGCCATGTCTTCTATTTTCTTAGTATGGCCCATAATTTTTTGTTGGTGCTTAGGCATCTGGTTAGTTTGTATTTTACTTAGCTGCTCTATCTCTTTCTCTTTTATGGGGTTTTAGTGGCAGGAGGCTGTGAGTTACCACCGCTCTTTGATTTTTGGCTCAACCTTGATTGTTAGGATTGTTCTGCTGGTTGCTCAAAACTGGGCACTGGACTCAGTAATTGATTGTAGAGTCGTTTCCTAGGGCCTTGGGCAGGGAGGCTATAGAGGCCAGGAAAAGCCTCTCTTACTTATTAATTTTCTTATGTGCACTTCCTTGGTCTGCCAGGAGATGGCGCTTGTTGGCTGCTCTCAAATCAATGCCTGGTCAGAGCGTATTTGCTGTGACACAGACCAGACCAATGTGATAGAGCTTCCTGACTGGGGGCTAGGAGCCCTGTGATTCAAACTTTCTGAGACAGTTCAGACTTCTCTCGTAGCGCCCCCCTTTTCCCAGCTAGGAAATATTTCCACTCCCTTCTGAATCCTCAACAATCAGTCCCTGTTAGTAGAGGAGGAGATTGGGAGGTTTGTATATCTTTAGCCCCTTGCAGGCTCCAAGGCAAACAATGGCGCAGCCCCACCCAGCCCGGAAGGGCTCTCCGGACTGGGCAGACCAAACCTGGGAGTCCAAAGCAGGGTCAGCCCTAGGCTCTCTCTCCCCTCTCCCGTGGTGTCCTCAACAATTAGTCCAGGCTAGAAGAGAGGGAGGTTGCGAGGACTGTGGTCGCAGGCCCAGGGCCCGAGAATTCTGAAGAGTGTGGGGGAGGGTGCCGGCAGCAGCAGAAGCTGCTACTTGCAACTCACGGTTCTGTAGTCGCGATTTCCCTCTTCTGTCCCTCTCTCCTCTGGGTGGTGTGCAGCCTTCACCTGCTGACCTAAACCCTAGAAGATCTTTTCCGGGGCTGTTTCAGCTTGTCCTTTAGCTATTTTTCTGGAGAAGAGATTCCCGTGTCTTACTAGTCCTCCATCTTCCCGGGAGTCCTCCTTGATATATTTTTAAGTTCACTGACTTTTTAAGTTTTATTTTCCAGTACTAAAATTTCCAAATGGAAAGTTTAATTTAATTTAATTTTAATTCTTTGCTGAGATTCCTTATTTTTTTCATTCATTAGGAGCATATTTTTCTCTTTTTGTTGTTGTTTTTTGTTTATTTTTTATTATTTGCATATTTTTCTTAATCATTGGACATAGGTTTAATAGGTGCATTAAGTTCTCGTCTGATAATTCCAAAATCTGGGTCAGCTTAGGGTTGGCTTCTGTGGGTTATCTTTTCCTTTGAAAATGACTCACATTTTCCTGGTTCTGTATGTTGAGTAAGTTGAGATTCTATCCTGGATGTTGTGTGAACATTTTGTTGTGGAAATTATAGATTCTGTTATTTTGCTCCAAGAGGGTTGATCTTTTTAATTTAGCAGGCAGTTAAGTTGGCTAGACTTAAACTGCAAGCTCTATATCACCCGTGTGGGCAGCAGTTAAAATCTTAGTTCTCTAAGCCTTATTTGTAAGGTCCTTTGTCTGCCCTGTATTTGCATTAGGGGTCAGCTAGAGATTTAGACTGAATTTGTACCCAGAATTTGGGGTGCCCCTTCTCTGTCCTCTCTACTCCAGTCTTGTCCCTCACTATGGCTCTGATGGTTCCATTGTGTTTCGTCAGACCAGAAAGTTGGCGTGCTTTCTGTCAGGGTTTTAGCTGCCTGGCACTGTGCTGTGGCTGTGGCCTGCCCTCAGATCAGAGTCATAAAAATGGGAAACTCATCCCATGCTAGTCCCTTCCCCCAAGATTCAGCTCCCCACCAAGATCTGTTTTATTTTTCCACTCTCCAGAGACCTCAGGTAATTGCCTTTTGTATTTTGTTCAGAGTTTATAGATGTTCTATGTGGGATAGTTCATTTAGGATCTTACCCTGTCACACCAGAAATAGAGCCCCAGATGTACTGAATCAGAATCTTCTTTTAACAAGATCCCGAATTGATTCATGTGAATTTGAGAAGCACTGCTCTAATCCATTTTAAGAGGAAGGCACTTCTCTTATTCTCATTTAACAGATGAAGAAACTGAGGTTTAAGAAGATTCCTTAAAATGTCCAAAGCCGCAGAGTAAGTAGGGAAAGGGTTCAAACCCATTGGGAGTTTGACTCCAGAGCTTAACCACAATGTTGTGGCTCCTCCCCTCCTTGGGTGTGGGTGGGCTTCATACTACTTTGGAGTATAGTGCGAATTAAGATAACAAGGATGCAAGGAGGGGGCTGAGTTGTTGGCTTTGGCCATGCATTGGGAGAGAGTCGACCCATGAAAAAGCTGGACCCCATTCACCCATCAATCTTTGCTTGGTCCCAACTCATTGGGATTTAATATTTTTGAGTCAAAATATCTGGCATGAGGAGATGTCGGTCCTGGGAACCTTGCATGGGCGAACTACTTCATTTTTCAGTTGATGCAAATCGCTTGCTCACCATACAAAGTAGAACATTAAGCATTAATTGAACTTGAAAATTAAAATTGCATTCTCATCATGTCAAGGAACTCTAGCATGACTCTTACCTTCCTAGATAAAAGGACTTTTGCATTCTAAATGACCACCCTCTTCGTTTGCGTTCTGCAACCTCATCATCAACTGTAAGGAAGGTTTGCTATTTTCCATATCACATGTAATGGTTCAATCCATTAGCCAAAGAAATGTTAGGAGGGCAAGAAATATATTTCAGCAACTGAGTTATCTCCTTTCTCCAGCCTAATTCTAACTCTTCTGTCCTCAGGAGAAGCCTGTTTGGAGGTCATCTGAATTGGTATTTAAAGAACATTATCCAGAATCTATGGAGAAGATGGGATGTGGAATTGGCCTGGAAATAACTGCTCCAACCTCACTCCATTTTATAGTCTAGGAAATGGAGACCCAGGGCTCACAGCTATAAATGGATAGAACCAAATGTTTAATCCCAGTCTGGGCCCCAACCACTGTAAATTGGACAAGCTAGGGCTCAGGGGATGTGGTTGTTTGGTGGGAGACAGAACTGATCATTGATGCTGGCAGGAAAAATACATTGTCAGGGATTTTAGAGTGAATGACATATCAGGGGGTAGGAAAGGGACACGTGGGTCATATTGTGGCAGCTGAGGAAAAAGCCAGAAGCAGCTGGAGAAGCCAGAAATGATCCTCACCCCAGAGAGCTCCAGGGCACATGGACCTAGCAACACAGATAGTGCCAGGGGTCATTGGGACCACAGAGAACAGATGGGCATTTGGTCTGGTGGCCACTGAAGCAGGAGGCTCTTATTTTAGGGCCCAGCATTTCTGGATCTTAAAGGGCCAGGATCTGTTAAAACAGATCCAGATTCCTCTGTGAGTGGCTTCTGGTGTTAATGGTTATGGCAAGCACCGGGTTGTCTGGGTAGAGCTTTCCTGGGGGATTCAGGTGTCCCATGGAATCAAGGAGCCTCAGTTTCTCCTAATCTCCTTATTGGGGGATGGTGGCCTCTGGTTTGGGGCTTCTTCCTCACTTACATTTCCTATGGTGTGTTGCACAGTGATGGATTGTGAGTAAATTGCTCAATCTCTTCTGAAAGGTTCAAATTATGCATTTCAGGTTTTTTCAAATATATGCTATCATGACAAATTTGGAAACTAGCAGGGGAAACCAGTTAGATGGAACCATTTAGTGGTGAGTATTTGTATCCCCAAGCCAGACTCCTTGGGTTCAAATCCCAGCTCTACCACATACTGATTGGGAAAGTCATTTAACTACCCTGTGCCTCAGTTTCCTCACTGTAAGATGAGGAAATATTACCTTCCTACTTCATAAGGTTGTCAAAATAATTAAAATGGGTAGATTTATGTCAGTTACTTAGATAGTGCTTGGCACACAGTAAATACCCAATCAATGTTTCCTATTATTAAGAGCCAGGAAGTAGAGGGCTCATACAACTCATGAACTAGTATCTGTGTAAGAAAATAAAGGAAAAGTGGAGAAAAACTTCAGACTTCCTGATACCCTGAGTGAGGTTTTCCTCCATGGCTAGAGTGAGGTCATGCTACATATTTGATCTCCATAAATTCATCTCTTTGTGTGTACCAGCTAGGCATCTTGGTTGCAAGAAACAGAAGTTGACTTTTGTTGCTTTAGCAGAAAATAACTTTATTGGGAGGGTATTGGGGAGCTCACTTAGGGGTGGGAAGGGTGAAAGGCCAGGCAAGAAGGCAGAGAAAGCACAGCCAAGGTCCAGCTACTGAGATGATCAGCTCTAGGGCACCGCCCCTGGCACAGCCTCCATGGATACACGATGCCAGCCATTGCACTCCCGACTGCTTCAGCTACCAAGAATCGTCCTTCTTGGAACAGCTGTGCTGCTTTCCAAGCTTGAAAGCTGGGCAGGGTCAAGTGATTGGCTGAGTCAAGTCATATGGCCATGCTCCAGGTTTTTCTACCTCTAAGTTTTTGTAGAGCAGGGATTCTTAATAAAGTGTCCGTGAGCTTGAATTGAAATTCATAAAAACATTATTCTTGTGGGGACGTGTTGGTGGGTGTGATATATTTATTAAATAATACATAGTATAGTGTGGATTTAGTAAGAGATCTATGGTTTTCAGCTGACTGGCAAAGGGGTCAGCGGAACAAAAAAGGTTAAGAATCCCTGTTGTAAAGGAAGGTAGACCTTTGCCACCTATGTGTCTTGATAACTGGAATGGCACTTTGATACCAGGATGACATATGTCCCCTGTGATATGGGTTGGGGGAGGAAGAGAGATAGAGGAGGAAAGGGAGAGGAAAAAGAGGGAGAGAGAAAGAGAGACAGAAACAGATCCACTCACAGAACCAGGGCTTCATGGTGCACAGGAGATGGTGGCAGGTGTGGCTGGTCCTCTCACGGTGAATGACTCACCTGGTTGAGAGAGTCCCAGTTCCTCATCCAGATGACACCCTAATGCAAATCAGCTACATCCTCTGTTGACCTTCACTGTGTGGCTTTGTGGAGAGAGATGTATACCTTCCTCAGATATTTTTAATGGTAACTTTTAAACTTAGGACTTTTTTTTTGCCTGAGTGTTGGCATAGGAGGTGATTCTCCTTGTGGTCTTACTGTGTGCAGGCACTTACAGGCGCTTTGCAAACCTTTAATCCTTGCTCAATCCTACTGAGTAGGTATAGTCTCCCCATTTTACAGATGAGGCTTAGAGAGGACCGAGTGACTCACTCCATCCTTTAATGTGCCAATCTCTGGAGACACCAAGGTCTCAATGGAGTGATCAGAGATTGATTGTCCATTGGTGAATGTCCCCCTGAGCCTGTGGGTTGCAGAAGGACAGAGGCAACTTCTGTCCTAGTCACAGTTGTGTTCCCAGCATCTAGCACAGCACGTGCTCAGCAAATGCCACTTTAATTAAATTGACTTCAGTGAGTATTTTCTGCATATTTGGGACTGTGCTAGATGCATGGAGGCTGTCGCTGATCCAGCTGAGCTTAAAATACTGTGAGAAGACAATCCATTTATAGGAACTTAGGGAAATAAGAGTGACACTGTGCAGGGCCCTTGGGCTCCCACATACCTGGCTTTGCTTGACCCTGAGATTCAGTCTGCCAGATCTTCAAGTCCATAGCAATTTGTCATCACTGTATTTTATGACAAATTCCATTTCTCTCTGTTGACATGACATGGATGATTACTTGGTTTGCAAGGGGAGAGGCCCTGCTTTTCCCACGGGGACAATGGTGACCAGGTACAGGGAACATGACTGAGATTATTTAAATGTGGTAGAGACACCACTGGATGTGGATTCAGGAGACTTGACTGGGGCACTGAAGGGAGTGACTTACAGGTGTAAGATACACTCACTATAAAGTGACTGGGGGTGACGGATGTGGCTCAAATGGTTGGGCCTCCCATATGGAGGGACCCAGGTTCAATCCCTGGGACCTCCCAGTAAAAAAAAATTTTTTTTAATTAAAATTAAGTGAGTGGGATATAAGCACTCCTGAGAATGAGACACAGAATGTGAAGGGGTTAAGAGTATGGGCTCTTGCACCCTAACTGCCTGGGTTAAATCCCAGCTGTGCCACTTGCTGTGTGACGTTGGGCAGGATACTTCTCTCTCTGAGCTTCAGTTTCTTCATCTCTGAAACGTAATCAAAGAATATCAACCTCATAGCATTATGATGATCATTAAATTAGATCATATGCGTTCAGTACTTAGCTCCTGAAACATAGAGATTGATCAATACAACTGTTTTATTACAATAATTAAAATATATTAAACAGTGTTGAAGTTCAGAGAGGAACAGAAGTGTCACACAATCCCAAGTACCAGCAAACAAAATACTTACTAATGACTGTATTCGTTTCTCATGACTGCTATAACAAATCACCACAAATGCAGTGGCTTAAAGCAACACGTTTATTCTCTTACAGTTTTGGAAGCCAAAAGTCTGAAATCAGTTCCCCTGGGCCAAAATCAAGGAGTCAGGAGGGCGGTGCCCATCCAAGGCTCTAGGGCAGGGGTTCTTAACCAGGGGTCCATGAGCGTGAACTGAAATTCAAAAAAACATGATTCTTGAGGGGACGTGTTAGTGCAGGTGTGATATATTTATTAAATACTACACGGTATAGTGTGGACTTAGTAAGGGGTCCATGGTTTTCACCTGACTGGCAAAGGAGTCCGTGGAACAAAAAAGGCTAAGAACCCCTGCTCTAGGGGATAATCTGTTCCTTTTTCTTTTCCAGCTTCTAGTGGCTGCTGGCATTCCTTGGTTTGTGGCAACATCACTCCAATCTCTATCCCAGAGGTCACACTGTCTACTCTGCTATCTGTGACCTCCCTCCTCCTCTCTGTTATAGGGATACATGTGATTGCATTTAGAGTCCACCCTGGTCATCTGGAGTAATCTCTCATCTAAAGATCCTCAGTTTAATCAAATCTGCAAAGATAACTTTTCCATATAAGGTAGCATTCACAGCTCCTAGAGATTAGGACATGATATCTTTGGGGAGGCAGGGCACTATTTCAGCCTACTACAATTACTAAGAGAAAAACAGTAACTTTACAGAGGAGAATTAACTTCACCAGTAATGGGAGAAATCAATATCATGTACCTTGGATGTGATGCACTGAGAAGGATGCTACATCACTTCTCAGATATTTGTCCTCCAAATGTGCAGCTTGAATCTAATCACACAGAAACAACAGACAAATCCACCTGGAGGAACATTCTACAAAGTAACCGGCCTTCAAAATTGTCAAAGTCACGAATGACAACCAAAGACTGAGGAAGCATTCCAGACTAAGGGGGTCCCAAGAGGTAGGGCAGATCTATGCAGCAAGTGACCCTGGATTGGACCTTTTTCTTCTTCTACAAAGGATATTTTTGGGACAATTGGAAAAATTTGAATAAGGTCTGTAGATTAGAGACCATGTTGTTTTGATGTTAGTTTCCTGATTTTGATAATTTTATTGTGTTATGTAAAAGAAAATCTTTGTTCTTAGGAAATATACACTGAAATATTTAGGGCAAAAGTGTCATCATCCTATCTGAGACTTACTCTCTATATATGGTATGCTAAGTAATGCCCCTTCCCCAAAGATGTCCACATCCCAATCCTTAAAACCTGTGAATATTTTACCTTACACAGCAAAAGGGACTTTGCTGATGTGATTAAGCTAAAGATTTTTTTTCACTTTCTTTTACCGGGGCTGGGGGTTGAACCCGGGACATTGTATGTGGAAAGCCGGTGCTCAACCATTTGAGCTACATCCGCTCCCCTAAAGATCTTGACGTGGGAAGATTATCTTGGATTACCTAGGTGGGTCCAATGTAATCACTAGGGTCCTTAAAAGGGAACTGGAGGCAGGAGAGACCCAATCATGGTGGAAAAAACGTTATGTGATGCTGTGTGGCTTTGAAGATGGAGGGAATGCCATGAGCCAAGGAATGCAGGCAGCCTCTAGGAGCTGGAGAAGGCAGGAAACAGATCTCCCCTAGGGCCCCCAGAAGGAAGCCGCCCTGTCAACACCTTTTTTTTTTTTTTTAAGATTTATTTACTTTATCCATTTTAAACGCCCCCTTCCCCATTTGCTGTTTTGTGTCCATTTGCTGGGCAATTCTCTGTGTCTGTTTACTGCCATCTCTTCTCATCCTTCTCCTCCAGTCTTCACCAGGATTCGATCCTGGAGACCCCCGATGTAGGAGAGAGGTGTTCTGCCACCTGCGCCACCTCAGTTCCTGGTTTTCAGAGCTTTCGGAGCATCTTGTCTTGTCTCTCCCCTGTTACATCATCATTTTGCTCCATGGCTCCCGGGGCCTGGCAGCTCACCGGCACACAGAGCCTGGCAGCCCATGCGCCTTCTATATATATATATTTTATTTTACCGGGAGGTCCTGGGGATCGAACCCAGGTCCCTCCATATGGCAGACGGACGCCCAACCATTTGAACCACATCCGCCCCCCCTGTCAACACCTTGATTTACCTACTTGAGACCCATTTTGGACTTCCGACCTCCAGAACTGTAAGATAATAAATTTGCATTGTTTTAAGCCCCTAAGTATGTGGCCATTTGTTATAGCATCAATAGGAAACTAATACTATATAGTAAATATAAATATATATAGTATATACAAATATACACATATATGTATGTATTTGTATACATATATATTTAGAGAGAAAATATGATAAGGATCTGCTAATGTGGTAAAATAATAACATTTGGGGAATCTGGATAGGGGAGTATATGGGAACTCTATGCACTATTTTTTCAATTGTTCTTGAAGTCTGAAATTATTCTAAAATAAAATCTTAAAACAAAAATATGATCATCAAAAGGGACTTAGATTCTCAGGCATGGCTGCACTTTTCGTTTGTAAAAACAGTGCAGGCCCTGGCTCAGCACTTTCTGTGCATTTGTCCCATTCAGTCCTCCTAAGAACCCCTTGAGGGTGGTACTGTTGACCCATTTTACAGACGAAGAGACTAAGGTCCAAAGTGGTGAAGTGACTTGCCCACGTCACCCAGCAAGTAGGTAGCAGACCCAGGACTCCCCCTGGTGCCCCCTGTGGTAAATCCCCCTCCTGAATGGGGAGGGGGGAGAGAGGGAAGGGGCAGCAGCAGTACCTTAGAGCAGTGGTCCCTGGGCCCGCAACCTCAGCATCACCTGGGACCTGGTTAGAAATGCAGATTCTCAGGCCTCACTGCAGAGCTACTGAACTGACGTCCTGGGGGTGGGGCCCTGCAGTCTGTGTTCTAACAAGCCCTGCAGGTGACCCTGATGCTCCATCATGTCTGAGAACCACCTCTTCTTAGAGTGCTGGTGTTAGCTGCCTGGTGGCAAGCGTCAGCACCTTTTGCCATCCTCTGCATTATTTATGAGGTTTAATTAATACGCAAATTTCCGCCAGTTGATTGGCTTGCCTAGCATGGTTCCGTGCATCTCATAATCAGAGGTTGCTGTGCTTTCTTGTTTAGTAATTCTCCAACTGTGGGCCATTCTGTAGCAGCGATGAGATCAATAAATCCTCCACTCAGAGGGCAATGAACCAGGCTGGCTCCCATATGCCCAGAATTCCCGCTGCCTCCAGGCTCCTCTGGGGCTCCTAGAATTGAAAAGGAGCCCGAGAGCTCAGGTTCAGGAGTCAGGTGGATTTAGGTTTGCATTTTAGTTTTGCCGTTTACTGACTGTGACCCGCCAGCCCCTTTCCCCCTCTGTGGGTTGGAGGTAATAGAATCTTAGAACTTAATACCGAAGTGCTTTGTTCTCCATTCTCTCTGACTTGGCCTCTGAGGGGTGTAGGGACCTGATCCAGGCCACCCAGCTCTCTCGTCGAGAAATCAGGCTTGAAACCAGGTTTGCTGAGCCTTTTCTCCCACACCAAGGAGTCCCGACCCTTCATTAGCCCACCTGGAGCCTGGTGTTGTAGGGAACATTGTCAATTCGGTTGCTTCACTGCTATGGTGACTTTGTTTGCGGGAGGGGTCAGTTTCACGGGTCTGGACATGTGACCACTCATCCTAGATGTCTTTGTAGGTTGGGGGACAGCGTATGCAGGAGACAAAAACCAGTTGATGAAGGTGGCTACTGCCCCTGCCTTAAACTATGAGTCCCAGTCCTAGTCTTCTGCCTTGCTCTCAAACTGTCTGCAAGCTGCCTGCTTGGAGGGGGCAGCTAAGCCTCACTTCTTTTTCCCTCCCTCTTCCATTCCAGGGAGACATTTCCGGTGAGCTGGTGGTTAAGAGTATATGTGTGTGTTGGAGTCAGGCAGAATAGAGCTGTAGGGGTCTAAGTATCCTTGGCAAAATTACTTAAGCTCTTTGAGACTCAGCTTCCTCATTTATAAAGTGGAGCTAATGATAGTTCCCACTTAACAGGGTGGCTGTCGGGGTGGAATGAGACAACCCTTGGCATAGGGCCCAAGTGACCCTCAAAAGTGAGTGCCCAGGGGAGTGGGTATAGCTCAGTGGTGGAGCACCTGCTTCTCATGTATGAGGTCCCAGGTTCAATCCCTGGTACCTCCTAAAAAAAAAAAAGGGTGTGTGTGTGTGTGTGCATACTCAATGGTGGTCACATATAGCTTTAAGATGGGTGCCCACCCCCCTCCAGATTTCCCAAAGGGCAGGATGTATCCCACAGATGGGGGTAGTGGAGGATACAGAAGAAAATGTCAGGCTACCTAGTGTATATTTCAGGGTTCAGCTGGAGAAACAAAGAGAACCAGTGTTTATTGTGATGAATTGGCTTATACAGTTGTGGGGGCTGGCTAGATCTTTCAGTATATTGAATCAGGCCCACCCACATTACCTAGGATAAATAATCTCCTTTGCTAAAGCCAGCTGATTGTGAGCAGTAGTCACATCTACAAAATACCTTCACAGCAACACCTCAATTAGTGTTTGATTGAATAGCGGGGTCCATAGCCAGTCAAGTTGCCACATAAAACTATCACGTGTAGCAATGAGGCATCAAATGATACTGAATCGTAGGAGAGTGGTATTTACTTTTTCTCTCCCTTTCAGCCCTTCCAATTACCAGTGGAGAAAGTCTCATTTGGTGTTACTCTGTCTTCAACACCTTTCTAAAGCTTGCCAGTGGCCCTTTATAACAAAGAATAAGTAAGGCTCAGGGTCAGAGCACTGGAGGGAAAGTGGAGACCAGCGGGAAGTCCCTGACATAATTTTGTTTCCATTTTGGGTATTTCTTTTTGAGACTACTTTTTGCTAATGGCTGGTAACCTTTATGTGTTTCTCATTCGCAACAGGGATGGAAAGTTTGTTTTTTATTTATTTTTGTTTTCAGGAGGCCCTGGGGATTGAACCCGGGACCTCGTACATGCAAAGCAGGTGCTCAACCACTGAGCTACACCTGCTCCCCAGAAAGCTTATATTTAAAATAACTTAAGTAAGCCATGAGCCACTGAAATAAAAAATATGAAGTAAATTGTAGTATAGGGTATAACAAAAGTTGTAATGGCTACATGGGGATGACTGAAGTTTGGAAAATTTAGGGCCAGGCCAGGCTGACTGGAGGAAGTGTTCCCTCAACCAGATGGTGACAAAGAGCTTTGTTTGTCAAGTGTGCTGGGGGCCAGCGGTACCTATTAATCCAGTGGATGGTGGTTTACAAGGACCAGCTGTCCTTCTTGGTCACTCTGATTCCTACCACTCTCCCCCTCGGTCACAATGCTCCAGCCACACATCTCCTTTCCTATTCTTCAAAACTGCCAGACCATTCCCACCTCCGGGCCTTTGTACTGGCTGTTCCCTCCTCCTGGCACACCCTTCCCAACAGACACCGTAGGCTGATTGTCTCCCCTCCTCCAAGTCTTTGTGCCAGTGCCACCTTCTCAGTGAAGCCCATCCATTTAAAATGTCACACCTGCTCTCATCACCCTGATTGCTTTACCCTCCTCCGTTTTTGTTTTGTTTTTATTCCATAGCACATATCACTCATTGCATTCTAGTCTATTTAATTATTTATGTAAATTTCTCTCCCTTTTCCTAGGGAGAGGAATTGGGGATGGTATGAGGAGACTTTTACTCTGACCCCAGGACACATCTTGAGTCTGGGTGGGTTCCTTAACCTCGGTAGTCCTTGGTCTTCTCATCTGTGAAATGGGCTAACCTTGCCTACCCCAGGGGTTACTGTGAGGAATGAATGAGATAATGCCCAGGAAGCCCCCAATTCCACTATTCCTCATTCCAAGCAACACAAGGGTCATCCCCTCTCCTTTCCTTCAGGGACTCATGTCCTTTCCCCTGCCGAGCCCACCCCCTCCTTGCTCTTGGGAATGGGCCTGATGACTCATTTGCTCCTCAGGGTGACTTAGGGTAAGCCTGGGGGGGGGGAGGGGGAACAACTTCAATCCAGGAGCATTTTTATTTTAGGTCTTAGACATTTTAAAAATTACCAGGGTAATGTATGGTCTTGTAAAACTCCAAACAACTCCAAAGAGGACAAAAAAATCTTATTTGAACCAATCCCCCTCCCCAGGGTGAGCTGCTCTTAACCATTCCAGAAGTGGATCTTTCTGCCCCCTTTTTAACATAGATATGTACAAGTTACATATTATCAGATCTGTATAAATTAAATAACTATATATGTATAAATTGTGTATATAATGGCTTTACAATACATATTGTTCTATAACTTGATTTTTTTTTACTAAGCAAAGCATTTTTTGGATATTTCTTCTAATTATTTTCAGGTCATACTACTTTATTCTTTCTACTTATCATATTCTTCCTTGGGGAAGTGATGTGTCCTTCCTGAGTCTCAGTGTTCTCATCTGCAAAATGGGATAATGATAGAACCTGTCTGAAGGTTTGCAGTGAGTTGATAGCTGCCAAGTGCTTAGCACCCTGCCTGGAACATGGCCTTGTTATTCCCTGATTAACTAAACCCCTGTGGGTGGACTTTTTTAGGTTGTCTCCAGTTTTTGCTAGTACAGGTCCACAATCCCTTATCAAAACTCTTTGGGGCTACCTGTGTTTTAGGATTCAGTTTTTGGATTTTGGACAGGTTATAGGGTACATACTTCAACCCCTGGGGGGGTTGGGGCAGCACCCTGTAATCAAATGCACTAAGAAATTCATCAGTGAAACATATAAATATTTCCACTAAGTTAGTGGGATAAAGACTATAAATAGGCTCACATTGGTTCAGGCCGGGCTTTGCTGCCAAACAAGTGTTGGCTCTAAAACTTATGGAAACACTTTGCATTTTGAAAGCTTCTTGCATTTTTGAATTACAGATAAGTACATGACTATGTTCTTGGGCAGATATTTCTGGAAGATAAATTTCTAGAAAGGATGTTGCTAATTTGCAGTGTCTGTACATTTTTAAACTTTTTACAAGCAGTCCCAAATTGTTCTCTGAGCTGCTTTAGCTGGGACTTCTGCTGTGGAATATGGGGTCCCACATATCCCTGCAACTTCAGGGGAGATGGAGATCTTGGGGGGGCTACCCATCCCCTGCAGTCCTTGGAGAGGGAGATGAATGGAAGCAGCTCCGGGAGATGGGGTTGTACGAGCAGAAGGAAGAGCCAGGCTTGGAGCGACTGAAGCTCAAGGAAATTAAATCTGAGCTCCCCACGGCCTGCTGAGAGGCAGATAGAGTCTTCCTGGGGGTTGGCGTCAGAGGAGCCCACAGGAGACAGGTGGTGTTGGAATTAGCTCTGGCCCTCTTCCCATCCCAGACCCTGAGCTCCAGGGTGGGCACAGGGCTGCGTTTCCCCTCCAAGTCTTGCCATCTGTTTTCATCAGAGGGAAAACTGATCCCAAGTGGGGAAGGAAGGCCTGCTGTGGTCACAGCTGTCAGTGTGATTGGCATAGGGATGGTGTTAGGTAGGAGTCCTGGGTGAGTTTGGCAGGTGCCAGGTACTCCCTGTGTCTGAGGACACAATGCAGAGGGGTGAAGCCTGGCATTTAGTAGGAACCTTATATATATATATGATTAGATAGAAGGAAAAACAGAAAGAGAAAGAAGTCACAGGATCTTGGCACATCAAAACTAGAACAGTCTTTGATGATCACCCAATGTACCCATTTTTCAGAAAGGGAACTGGAGGCCTAGGGGGTGGCCAGGGGTTTGCCCAAGGTCACCCAGCCAGTGAGGCCCCTCCAAAGCCTCCCCCACTCACCCTCTTTCTACTGGAGAGTCCAGGATCAGGGAGCCATAGAGCTACCATCACATCCCACTTCTTCCTCCACCTCTGCTGGGCCCCGAGTCAGCCCATCTCTTTCGCCTCATCTGTCAAATATGTGTCCTGCTTCTGACCTGCTGACTCTACTGGGTGGTGTAAGAATCACAGTTGATCATATGCTTCCCCTGCTTAAAACTCTTCTGTGGCTCCCCATTGCCCTCAAAATAAAGACAGGTATCTATGATGCAACTGACACATCCTGTGTGGTCTAGCCTTGCCTCCCACCCACTCTCCTCCCAGCCTGAACCTATACCCTGACCCCCATATCTCTGCCCTCCAGCTCCTTGTCCTCCTCTACTCCTGCTCCCTCCTTGTACAGGGCCTTTGCACAGCTCTCTGCCTGGAATATTTTCTCATTCATCCAGCCCCACTCTGCCTCAGACTTTAGTTCAAGCATCATATTTTCCAGAAACATCTCAGAGCAGGTCAGGCTCTAGAGACTGTGGCCAAGCACCTGGTTGCTGGAACCAGAGCCCCAGGTTCAAATCTCAGCGCTGCCACTTCCCCACTGGGACACCTTGGGAAAATCCTTCCCCTCTCTGAGTCTATTTCAGCATCTGCAAAGTGGGACTGACAGTACTAAAACCTGCCTCATGGGGTTGTGGTAATGATTAAATGAGTTAATATATGTACCCACTAAGCACTCAGTTTAGCTCTTTTCACTCCTCATGGCCCCTGGGCCTTGATTGTTACTTCCTCTTGTGTGTGATCATTTGGCTAATATCTGTCTCCAACACCACACCAGGCTGTAACCTTTGGGAGGCAGGGACGAGTCTGTCTCTTTCACAGCTGTGTCCCCAGAGCACAGGATGGTGCCTGGCCTGAATGATCTCTGTGAGCTGTGGTGAGACTTCACCATGGTGTCCGTGGAAATCTGATTTCTCCAGGTTACTGTGTCCAACAAGCCCCAGCCGTACCTCTCCCCCGAGTCTTTGTTAAGAAAGGCAATTACCTTGACAGAGACTATTGAGCCTCGTCCCTGGGTCCCTGAGTGTCTGACTGTGGCCTCTTTCGGGGCCAGTCCATTTAGCACAATCACTGCTTGTCTAATTAGATCTATCAAGATGAAAACAGAGCAGCGGCTCATCCCACGTGCTCCTAATTAACTCAGGAGCACCTCCAGCTGCTGCCGCTGCCACTGCCTCTGAGTCCCCCTAGTCTGGGTTGGCTGCCTCAGGGAGCAGGGGAAATGCAATTATTCCCTGGCCATGTGGCTGGAGGGAGTTGGGTGACATGGCCAGCCTGAACCCTGGGTCACAACAGGCAGAGTCCCAAGAAAATAAACATAAGGCCAAAGTCCCTACTACCGACCTGTGCATTGCTGGTGCTTTACAGTTTATAAAACCAGTTGTGGTCACAGATTTAGTTGATTCTCCCTCGACCAGCTGAAGTTGGGATACTCGTCCACTTTTCCCGATATCCTAGGAGCTCTTCTCTGCCCTCAGCTTGTCACCTTTAACTGGTCATCCTGTCTCCATGATTTCCCCCTGCAATCCATCCTCCGCCCTGCAGCCAGGGTGACCTTCCTAAAGCACACACCTGTCCTTCCCCTGTTTATTTTCCTCCATGGCTCCCTATTGCCCCAGATAAAGCCCAAACTTCTAATGAAGACCAAAAGGCCCTTTGTGATCAGATCTTTCCTGACCTCTCCAAGCTCACTTTTTACCTTCTCTCTACCTCCACCCCTGTTCCTTATACTCTACAATTAGTCAAGCTAAACTTCTTTCCCTTTTTTTTCCCAAGATTTATTTTATTTATTTCCCCCCGTACCCCCTGTTGTTTTTGCACTTGCTGTCTGCTTTCTGTGTCTGCTTGTCTTCTCCTTAGGAGGCACTGGGAACTGAACCTGGGACCTCCCATGTGGGAGGGAGGTGCCTAATTGATTGAGCTACCTCTGCTCCCTGCTTGTTGTATCTCCCATTATGTTTCCTTATTGTGTCTCCTCGTTGCATCATCTTGTTGCATCATCTTGTTGCATCAGCTCTCTGCACCAGCCCATCACATCAGCTCACTGTCTTGCTCATCCTCCCTAGGAGGCACTGGGAACTGAACCCAGGACCTCCCATGTGGTAGGCGGGTGCCCAACTGCTGGAGCCACATCCACTTCCCATTCTTTCCCTTTCTTGAGTAAGCTCTGTCCCCTGTCACCTCTGGTCTTGCACATATTGTTCCCTTTGCCAGGAACACTGTCCCCCTCTTTGCCTGGCTGGAGTAATTTCATCCTTCAGAAAGGCTTTCCTCGTACCCTCAGCATCCTGCAGAGCCACCTCTGCCTCTATCTTGAGCTGGGAGTCTGCTCCCCCTGGTGGTGGGAGTAAGCAGCCCCCACCTGGCGCTGCACGTCCCAGCTTAGGCAGCTTCTCCACTTACAACCATCCTTTCCCATTCTCATTGTTCCAGTCCAGGCCCTCTGTCTCTCGTGTGGACTATTGCAGCAGCCTCCTAAGAGAATTTCTATAATAGACCCCTGCTCCGATCTGCCTTCTGCACACTGTGGGGTGCATCAGAAACCCCAGCTGTTCTCATGTTTCCAATCTCAACAGTCCTCACTGGCCTTTCTGCCATTGGGATAAAATCTAAAATCTCTGGGCCTGGCACCAAGGACCCTGCACGATCTCACCCCAGCCCTCTGTCAAACCTCCTTTCTCATTCTTTTTTTACCCCACCCTCTAGCCTAGTCAATGCACTCCTTGTTTGCCCCACCTGGTCCCAGGGTCTTCCCACTACCAGACTTTTCCATGTACTGGTCCTTTTGCATAGAATGCTTTTCTCTCTTATTTCAATATGGTAAACTCCTTTTTACTCTTTTCAACCCAGTCCAGGCACCACCTCCCCCAAGAAGCCTGCCATGATTTCCCCCAACTGGAAGTGATCTTCCAACTCACAAAGCTCTTTCTCTGGTCTCTTTCATTATGTGCCTCTCCAACCTTCATTTCAGCTCTATATGCCCTTGCTTTCCCTCCCCTGCCACGTGAGGCCCCCAGTGGGCATGTTTAAGGAACTGGCACAAGGTGGGCATTGTGAAAATTGATATTTGCCAAATGAAGTGACACATAGCAGGTGCTCAATAGATTGATGTTTACTGAATGAATGAATGAATGAATGAATACATTAATGGATGGATGAATTTAGGGGGTAGTTAAAAGATCATGGGTTTTGATGCCGACTAGACCTGGTTTGGAACCACTTCAGTTACTTTGCGTTTGTGGTGATGTTGGGGACATTCCTTCACCTGGTTGATCTTCAGTCTCCTCGTCAGTAAAATGGGAGATATAGTCTTTAGAGGCAGAGTTGTGGCAAGGGTCAGAAATACTTAAAGTGTTTGGTGGAGGTGATGGTGATGATGGGGATAGGGATGATGGTGGTGGGGATTATGGTGATGATGGTGGTAATGATGGTGGTGGTGGTGATGGTGGTGATGATGGTGATGATGGGGATAGGGATGGTG
>JAKSZT010053817.1:565902-595702 GCA_026826555.1 Tolypeutes matacus | reverse complement strand
GTTGATGGTGATGGTGGTGGTGATGATGGTGATGGGGATGATGGTGGAGATGGTGGTAATGATGGCGAGCACCAGAGCATATGCAACTAGCGTTTTAATTCATGGAGTTTTCAGTTAGATCCTAGTATGATCACTATTTTACAGATGAGGAAACTGAGGCTCAGAGAGGTACAGTGACCTGACCAAGCCCACCTATGTTTTAACTTCCCTTTCTAGAGTCTCTTAGGAATTACTTTCCTTCCAGGGGGGGCATCTGTTAGTAATCATGACAGGGAAGCTGGAGGGCTGGGGGTGGGAGGTGGGGAAGTGGGAGGGGAAAGGACAGATCGTGAGGGACCAGCCCCAACCCCTTGGTTTGGGTCCCAGTGAGTTTCACTGCAGCTGAATAATGCTACCGCCTCTAAATAATTCACATTCACAGATGGTTCCATTTAGCACCATCCATCAGCCAGTTATTTCCATAAGCAAAAAGCCTTGGGCATAAATGATTCCTACTGGGTCAGCAGGTGTGACAGAACTCACCGAGTGTCACATGAGCAGGCAACTAAGCCTTGGTTTCTACATTCCCAGACATGCCAAACCCCGCATAAGCCAAGGGGCAAGAAGGGTAATGGAAATTTTGCGGAATTCAAGGCCATGAGACTTGTGTTTGAACTCTGGGACTTCTGTTTATTGCCTTTCTTAGCCTAGCTAAGCCTCTGTGTATCTGGAAAACAGGACAATCAGATCCTCCTCATAGCATGTGAGTCAGGTTTAAGCAAAATACATGAAGAGACTTGTTATATTGCCTTATACATAGTAGATGTTCAGTAAATATCCCTTTTTACCTTCCTTCCCTCCTTTCCTTGTCAGGAAGTATTCCTGCATCCTGTAGCAAATACTGTTTATTGTGCCTCACCCACATCCCTCCAGTACTCACAGACCCTGAATATGCTCACAGCTTCCTACTGCATATTTCTGCCTGAGAAATATTTCTGCCTGAGGGCGTTCTCAGGCTACAGCAGGGTGCTCAGCTTTTAGTGGGGCTGGCCAGAAGTGCTGGGGAGCCCCCCAGGAACAACCTTCAACCAATAAAGTATGGTAGCTAGTAGAGAAATACCCCAGCTTCCTTGTTTCTCAGGTGGGACAACTTTGAGCATATTCTCCACAGTCTCCTGGAGTTCCCCAATGGACTGAGCCCCAGTTACCCTCAGCAGTCACCTGCTCATCAATACCCACTATATCGGCTTCTCTCCCTTCCTTACTTCACTTCCCCACTTTCCTACCAGTGTTTCCCATGGTCACCTACCAAATAAATGACCACCCAAGTCCTTGTCTCAGGGTCTGCTTCCTGGGTAACCTAACTGAAGACAGATCCCAACAGTGTTCTATGTGAAGGGGTTGGTGAGGAACTCAATCCAAATGAGTTTCATTCCCAGATTTTAGGACTCAGACCTCTCCCTGGGGCCTCACCTACAAAGTCTAGCCCTTATCATTTGTAGATCTTGAAGACTCAGTTTAAAATGGAGTTAGAACAAGACTCCCTAGTCACTCCACCCTGCAGTTGCAGGACTTTGTGGTCTTTCAGTACAGATCTGACCATGCCCTTCCCCAGTATCTTCAGGATAGAGTCCAAACTCTTCTCCACAACATACAAGGCCTTCATAGTCGTCTTCTAGTTTGATCTCCCACCCTACCCTCGCATGCTCTCTTTCTTTCAGTTAGGAGGATCTATTTTCATGAGACACCCTATGTTCTCCTATTCCTCCCAGCCCCTGATCATGCTGTTCTCCCTGAAGTGCCCTCCTTCCCCACTTTGTCTACCTACCAAAAAAATCAAGATTTAGCTCATGTCTCCTCTGCTGGGGATCTTTCCCACCCTCTCATTCCATCTTAGTGGTGGTTCCTACCCCCATGCCCTTTCTGGCTTGAGGCCAATGAGGAGAGCCTGGCCCTGCCCCAAAAGTCTCTGCAAAACTTCTTGGACCTCCTTGGCTCTGATGGAGTCATGTGTCCCCATTCTTAGCCAGAGGAATTCAGGACTCTGATTGGCCAAGTCAGAACTGTTCGCATCTCCGGGATTAATGGCTACAAAAGGGAATGCAGGATGGCCAACCCTTCCCAACAAATGTCCCATCCATAGCTTCAATGACTTCCTTTCCTCATTCAAGAAACTAAGTTTAAAAATTTAATTTTATTGGTTTAAATTTTTTCAGCCAAATAGTTATTCAGATCTGGGCAAGTTTTGTGTGCCAGCTTGCAGATGATCCTGGTCATTTTATTCATTTAACACATATGAACTAAGTGGCCAAGAACTATAGGAATCAGAATCTCCAAGGGGTGGAACCCAGGCAGCTACATTTTGACAAGATTCCCTTGGGAATTCTGGTGTGTGTGTCAGGTTCTGACCCACATTTCTCAGGCTGAAGAGGGATGGGGCATTTTTGAGCTTCTAGACAACAATCTGCCTCATGATGAAGTTCTTTCTTAGTCCCGATTCCTGGAATTCTGAGAGATGATGAAATTTCAGCACCAGGTTCTTTAAAGCTGATTTTTAAATAATGACCATCCTATTGCCATCTGACAGTTGATGGGAAAGGAGATTTATGGAAGTTATCCAGGTCCTCTGGTGATTAGCAGAAAGCAGGATATGTTCATCCCCATCCTTATCTCTAGTTTTGCACCATTACTCCTCTTCTACTCTCAAGTCAGCACCAACATATATCTGTTTGCTTGTCTTAACTTGGGTCTAGTCTAGTCTACTGTTCAATACAAAGCCTCCTTTCTATTAATAATAATATCAACTACAATTTATTAAGTCTTACTTGGTTTCCAGAACTGGGGTTACATGCTTTAGATAATCTGCATTAGTTATCTATTGATGCTCAATAAATTACCCCAAAACTCAGTGTCTTAAAACAACAATAAACATATGCTATTTTACATTTTCTGTGGGTCAAGAATTTAGGAATGGCTTAGCTTGGTGGTTATGAATTGGACTGTCTCATGAAGTTGAAGTCCAGATGTCAGCCAGGGCTGCAGTCATCTGAAGGCTTACTGGTGTTGGAGGATTGGCATCTAAGATGTCTCACTCAGCTTGAGGCTCCAGCTCCTTGCCATAGGGACTTTTAATAGGGACTTTTACAGAGAGCTGCTTCAATGTCCTCACAACGGGGACTGGCTTCCCCCAGAGCTGAGCGATCCAAAGACAGCAAGGTAGAAGTTAGAATGTCTTTCATGACCTAGCCTCAGGCGCACACCATCATTTCCTCAATATCCACTTGGTTGGCCAAGCCCTATTCAGTGGGAGATGGAACTACACAAGGGCCACCTTGGAGGCTGGCCAGCATGGTCCTCCCTCTGGCAATGATTCACATCCCTCCTACATGTGAAATACACTACCCCCTCCCAAAGGTCCCAAAAGTTTTATCCCTTTAGGACATCAGCTCAAAGTCAGACTCTCATAATATAAATCAGGTCCTCATCTGGATGGGGTTCTTTGGGGTGTGGTCTCCTGAGTACAGCTCCTTGACTGCTGTTCCTGGCCCTCTGAAGACCAGTGAGCTAAGTTATCTGCTCTCCCATATACCCAACATTCAATAGTGGGGCAGCACAGGATAACTACTATAGATACTCCTGTTCAAAAGGGGGGAGGTGCAGAAGGGACATAGGGATCACTGGTTCATAGCAATTCTGAAAAACAAGAAGACACAAGTTGGCAGTTTCTTGATTAGGACTGGGATTAAATATTTATGGCTCTTGGAGTCACCCTTTGAGCAATTAGTTCTACTCTCTGAGTTATCATTCCTTTTCCGTAACAGGTAGCCTGTGTTTGCAGATGAGACATCTTTCTCAGCCTACTTTCTTCCTGTCGAAATTTCAGGACATGGTTTCCAAAGGCCCCTTTTCAATTTGTGCAGTTTCTATTTCTTTCAATCCAAGCTGGCCATGTTTCTGCCAATATAATTCCCTTAAAAATGTGAGTCTTTTGTGAATCTTATTGGGGTTCACGGACACACCCACAAATCTCCTTGAGATAAGCCCCCTTTTACCTTGAGCTTATGCTAAGAATCCCAAGGCAACTGAGGCACAACATCTTTAAGGTTATTAAAGGCACTATGGTTTGGCTAATTGGTTATCTGAAGTAATACCTCAGATTTTTATAGTCACACCCTTAGCTTCATCTTTTTACTTTAATCTTCTGACAGTGACCTGGATTTGATCTCTGTCTGGAGACATAGCTTAATTTAAGCATCATTTGCCACGTTGAGACACAGGCAGTTTTCAAAACCAGAAAGTCCTGGCTTCTTTTTGTTTAACAGTCATTTCTTTAGCTTATCCCTCTCCGATTGAATTTACTAATACCAGCAAGAAGAAACAGGTGGCATCTTCAACATTCTGCCTGAAATCTCCTTATCTAGACCACATAGTAGACGAGATATGTTTTCTAATTTCCATGTTATCACAGGTGACAGTTGCTAAACTCTCTGCCCGTATATAAAAGAATCTCTTTCCTCCACTTTATCTTGTATTCATGCATGAACTCACCAAGCCATTCACTCAACTGTTATTAATATATACAAGGCATGTGGTCACAATGTTAATACAGTTTCAAGACCCTCTCTGGTGGAGATTACATTTTATCAAAACCTCATTTAATACCCCCACAGAACCCTATGAAGTAGGTGTATTATTATTTCCATTTTACAAATGAGAAAACTCAAGCTAAGAAAGGTAAAATCAAGTGCTTATGGTCTCACACCTAATAAGTAGAGGTGCTGGAATTTGAACCCAGCTCTGTTTGATTCCTGAGCTCTAGTATATATTATAATTCCCTTTCCAGGAATTTCATTCCTGATGCCCTTGTCAAGGGCTAAAGCTATGTTCATTTCTTCTTTGAAATTCAATCAAGCTGGTAATCTTTCCCTATAGTTATGTCTATTTGTTTATTTTTAAGGCAATGGTGAATAAAGATGTACATTTGGGAGAGGGCTGGCGGCTAAGAATTTTTTGTCTTGATTTTTATATTTTAAAGATGGCAACATAAATGTTATACAAAAATTACAGGAATTCCCATGTTCCCCACCTCCCACACCTCCCATAACATCCCACATAAACATCTTTCATCAGTGTGGCACATCACCTGCAATGGATATACACATCCTGGGGCTTTGCCACTAACCATGGACCATAGTTCACATTGTAGACCACACTCTCTCCCACACAGTTCTGCGTGGTATATGCTGATGTAAAATGGCCTATATCTGTCGTTTTAATGCCACTCAGGATAATTCCCAAGTCCTGAAAAAGCACCTGTATAACAACTGCTTTTCCCTTCCCTGCCCCAAAAGCATCCAGTGGCCACTGGCTCCACCTCACTGTTGTAATTTCTTCCATTGCTTGAATCACAATATGTCTACAACAGGATACCATTAAGTGCACTCTAGTCCATAGCTCTTCCCCCACAGGGGAGTGTCATGAGCCCCAGGGGGATGGGGAGGAAGGAACAGAAAAGATCAAACAGGGGGTATTTAGTGGTCATGGGAAAGGTTTTCCATTATCTTACAGTAATGGACACAGGACATGGTAAATATCATAAAAAATTATTAAACTCTACCATCTAAATTGTAAACTATACTGTAAACCATTGACAATGTTTAGTAGTTATGCTTCACTATCTGTATAAGAGTTATAACAATGCTACCATCCACATAAAAAAGGTTTTAATATGGGGTGAGAAAAGAGGAAGGAGGTTGGGTATATGGGAGTTTCTAGTATTCTGTGTATGACTTTGCTGTGACCTAAAACTTCTTTGAAAATCAAATGAAAATTCGGGAGACACTGGGGAGTGAGAGGGGGCAGGTGCCACAGTACAGACTGGACACCTGATAATGCAGTGACAAAAGGAAAAATGTTTAAAAATTTTTTAAAACAATTTTTCTGTTTTTTTCCCATTTTTTTGAAGATTGTTTTTTAATATGGGGGCCTTGGGAACTTCTCGCAAGACCTCATTGTCCCCCAATATTCCACTCACTAAACAGGAAAGCCAGGGTGGTTCTGAGCTTTCCCTCTGGAGGGTAGGACCAGAACTTGTTCTTAAAGCATTAAAATCACTGACTTTTGAAGGACACTTGAGGAAGAGAGAAGACACAATGATTCATACAGGAAAACTAAATTATCTGGTCATAAATCTTTAGGAAATTGCTATTTTCTCTCTCCTACCTTATACCCTGCCATCTTACTAAGTCACAAGATGCTCTCAAAAGCTTAATAGCATCATAGGATCTAAGGCAAGACATGTACTTGTGGGAGAACAAACCTTGTTCCCTGGATGCTGTAAAATTGTGCTGCATCTCCTTGATCTTGACCTTGGGTTAGAAATACAGGAACCTTTCATAGGCTGCAGAAAAACTGTCAGTTTTCTGAAAAGAAGGGGGTGGATGGAAGCTTTGAGAGCAGTCCAGGAAGACACTGGCCTCACATTCAGTGGCAAGTGTGGGGTCAGCTTGCAGCCTTTGCAGCTGCCCACAGTGGAGGGGGCCTGAGGATTTTGCCCATGAGTTTTGGAGACACAGGAGGAGACTCTTTCACTAGTCCTGTATATTTTTTCTCTAAGGACTTTGTGTAAAATACAACTTGCTTGCCAGGGCCCTAAATGATCAGACTCCTGTCCCTTCTCACACCTCATCTTCTGTTATTCTCTTCCTCCTGCCACACTGGCCGCCTCATTATTCCTCAGACATCATCAGTTCTCTCCAGTGTTGGAACTTTTGGACTTTCTCTTCCCTCTGCCTGGAATGCACTTCCCCACATGTTCCTTCACATCCTTCAAGGGTAAGTTCAGTTGCCACCTCCTCAGAGAGGCCTTTCCCAACCACATTAAAGTGACACATGTGCTCACATTATCTCTTATCACACCCCCTTGTTTTTATTTTTTTTTTTCACAGCACTTATTGCAGTCTGTAATTATTTTAATTTATTTTTTACTTGCTCATTTGCTTTTTTAACCTGTTTATTGCTGCCCATCAGAGAAAAGAATGGAGTCCTGTCCCTGGACTCTTTAAGTCTAGAAGGACAGTTTCAGGTGTGAGGCCATGGCAGTAGCCTTATATGAGCACTGTACAGCTCCAGGGAGTGCTATTCACTTAGAACTGTGGTTAAAATCAAGCAGAGGTGATTTGGCCCCACCCTCCTCATACATTTGGCGATGTTTTGATTGTAATGACTTGGGTGGTGGGTGGAGGGTTGCTGCTGGCATCTAGTGTGTCGAGGCCAAGGATTCTTCTAAACATTCTACAGTACACGGGACGGCCTCCCACAACCAAGAATCATGGTCCCAAATATCAGTAGTGCTGTGGTTGAGAAACCCTGACTTAGACTAGAATGTGAATATGTCAGTCCCATGCATTAGCGTTGCACAGATCTGGGCAGTTCCCTCAGGAAAGCCCAGCTGCGTGGAGCTGTCTGTGGTGCTGAAGCGGATCCAAGCCCCAGCCTTCCTCCCTCCCTCCCTCCCTCCCTTCCTAATTTTTTTTTTTTAAGGATACTTAGATTACATAAATGTTACACAAAAAAATATATAGATTCCTATATGCCCCACTCCCCACACCTCTCAGATCCTCCTACATAAACAACATCCTTCATTTTTTGCAATTAATAAATGCATCCTGGGGCTTTGCCATTGAGCATAGAGCATAGTTCACACTGTAGCTTACACTCTCTCCCACACAATACTGCAGGATATGGGAAGATATATAATGGCATGTATCTGTCATTGCATGCCATTCAGGATGATTCCCAAGTCCCAAAAAAGCCCCTGCATTACATCTGTCTTTCCCTCTCCCTGCCCCCAGAGCCTATAGTGGCTACTGCCTCCACATCAATGCTGTAATTACTTCCATTGCTAGAATCACAAGTCTTTTGTAGAATACCAGTAAGTCCACTCTAGTCCATAGTTAATTCCCCAATCCTGAGGATTCTGGGATGGTGATGTCCACTCCACCTCTAATTGAGACTCCATACAACTGATGGATGAGACTTTCTTGCTTGCAGTTGTAGGCTCTCTTGTTTCCTTGATATGTTGGTTGTCAACTCTTGTTGTTAGTTGTCCTGAGTGAGTCCAGTGAACTGGAGAGTAGGTGTTGTAACTCTGCTAAGGCTCAGGGCCCAGGGCCCAGCCTTTCTTGATCCCATTTGGATCCCTGTTTCCAATCCCACCTCAGACTACTGTATGTAGAATTATACAATGTCAGAGCTGGAAGAATTCTTAGAAGTCTGCTAGTCTAACCCTCCTCTTTTGTGTAAAAAGGAAACCGAGATCCAGAGCCCAAATTTTCCCAAGATCACATTGCACTAAAAGTGACATCTGACATGGGAAGCAAAGAGAGATTGAGAGGTGATGAGTTCTGTTTTTTTTATTATTATTATTGGAATAATGAAAATGCGCTAATAACGATTGAAGTGATGAATGCATAATGTTGTGATTATACCAAATACCATTGATTGTACACTTTGGATGGATTTATGCTTTATTAATATGTATCAATAAAATTGATTTTTTTTTAAGTAAAAAAAAAAGACATCTGAGGCCCTCCCCAACACTCCCTGCCCAGGATAACTTGGCCAATGACATTTTGCCCTTTGAGGACGGTTAATAGAATTGTCTCCTGAATGAGTACCTCTGTGAGACATCTTGTGCCTTTATCATGTCAGAGCTAGAGAAAACAACTCCGAAGATTTGCTCCTGCAGTGCTTAGGGCAGCTGAGGCGGGCAGGCCCTCCGTGGGTGCACTGAGGTTAGACAGCCTGTCTGCTAGGGAGCTAATTGATTTTTTTTTTTTTTTTATTATGGGTAAAAATCAAAATTCTCACAATACATACAAACATTTGCAAAATGATATATAATATATATGCATATATGTGTATTTGCTTACAAAAATGTTATTTATATATATATATACATATATTTTAAGAGGTGCTTAGATTACCACTAATTGATTTTTAGGCACAAACAAATCTAGGCATCCATTCTGCATGATGTGATGCTGAGTGTTTCTTGTGAGCTCCCCAGTCCCAAGCTTTTGCCGCTGACCTCACAGAGTGCTTCTTTGTGAAATCATGGACTTCCCCATCCATCAGAAAAATGGGTTCCAGGAGGCTCTCTTGTTGATGTTCTTCATTGAAAGCCTTCTTTTCTTTTCTTTCTTTCTTTCTTTTTTTTTTTTTTTTTTTTACCAGGAGGCCCCGGGAATCAATCCCTGGGCCTCCTATATGGTAGATGGAGCCCAATCACTTGAGCCACATCTGCTTCCCTGAAAGCCTTATTTTCATGCATCTTGAAGGAACTGCCATCTAGAGCTGCCTTCTATTGAGGGCCTACTAAGAGTTGGGTACTTTGTATATTAGCTCTGATCTAAACATCTCTGTGAGCGAGGCATTATTAGCCTCATTTTAAGAGGTAGGGACTGGGTCTCAGAGAGGCTAAGTAACTTGCCCTAGGTTACACAGCAAGGGAATGGCAGGGCTGTGACTTGAGCTCCATCTTTCCTGTTTTCTCAGTTGGTTGTTCTCAAATTGTGGTCACTAGACCAGAAGCACCAGCACCTGGGAACTTGCTAGAAATACACATTTTCAGGCCCCATTCCACACTTACTGAGGTGAAACTCTGGGGGTGGGGCCTGGTCATCTGTTTTTTAACAAGCCTGCACCAGGGGATTCTGATGTAGGCTCAAGTTTGTGAGCCACTGCTCTAAAACTTCCTTTCTTTTACTCCTCACCAGAATTTTCTGCTAGGAAGAGAGACAAGCAATTAATGAGGACTTATCTGGAATTTCCTTAGGCAGGAGAGTTTGAGCACTCTGGACCCCATCTTCCCAGGAGCAGGTCATTGGAAGTTTAGCATTATCAAGGGTTTAGTGTTATCAAGGTACCTCCTCTACCTTGTCCAGAGGGAGGAGCCTCCTAGCCAGTGAGCTGCCTCAGTTTCCCCAACATGATTAGCTACTGAAAGTGAAAGAAGCCCTTGATTGAACTCCCTCATGGCTGGGAACTTCTTGTCTGACTTGCCCACAACTGGTTCTAGCCCACTTCAGTGTTTCAGGTGTGAAACATTGAATAAATAGCTGATGAATGCAGGTGGAACAGACCAGCCTGGAGGCTCTGCGGGCTGCAGCCATGAGGCTAGTTGCCCCTTACTATCTGGAGCAGACCCAGAATGGCTCCCAACTCAGAAATCCTGAAAGTGCTCTGCTTTCACCGAGTCCATCATTCTCCCAAGTGACATGTCGCCAGGACTGCAGCAGGCATCCCTCAGGCCCTTGCGATCGTGCATAAATCAAAGCATTTCCCATCTTTTTCCCCAGAGGGTTTGTGGTGGTAGCTCATCCTTTCCTGGAAGTCACAAATCTGGTATGGGGAGAAGGTGGCTGGGGACAGAACTTCCTCTTTCTTAGGCCAACTTTTCATCTCCTGACATTTTTTGTTGTTGTTGTTGCAAAAATGGTAGTGGCAAATAGGAACTTCATAACTAATGCTCATAGCATCCACTTATTAATGCGCCTAGTCCTGGGTTGATGTGCTTTCCACCATTGCCTCATGGGAGCCTCAGCACAGCCCCACAAGGTTGTTGCAGTTGAGGAAACAGCCTCAGAGAAGTCAGCTTGTCTGAGGTCCTGCAGCTAGTTAGTGGCAGGGCAAGGGAGCAAGCCCGGGTCTCTCTCTTACCCAAGTCTACTCTTGATACCAATGTAACTGCTTGGTTCATTCTATTTTACAGGCAAGAAAGCTGAAGCAAAGGGCCCTATTCTACTCACACAGCTGGAGAGTGGCAGAGGTAGGATTTGAATCCAGCTTTTTCTTTCTGAAGTAAAGCCTATATTTTAGAGTCTGTTTGTTTTATCAAACTTGGAACTTGGTTTTAATAGCTGCATAAAGGGAGCTGAGGTGGATTTGAGGACAGAAATGTCTTTAGTATGAATGTGTATGGCTTTGGGCAAGCCATTTTACCTCTCTGGCTCAGTTTCCCCATCTATACAATGCTCATCAACCTCATATGCTATTATACTCAAATGAGATAATGACCCTGAGAGATATTTTAGTAATTACAATGGCGGCAGTGCTTTATTGAGGCATGATGTTTGGAGATTTGTAAGCTCTGTCTCCTTTAATTCTTGCCCTATGAGGTAGATAATTTGATTTCTTTGGGTGAGTTCTATGCCTATGTTCCTTAATATATAAAATGGGAATGAAGTTGTAACTATTTCATAGGGTCATTTGAGTATTAAGCGAGCTAATCATATAAGCAGAATGATTAGCATGGGCCCTGGCACATAGTAAGCACTGTGTAAGTGTCATATCACTATACACATCTTGTAGCTGGGAAAACTGAGGCTCAAGAAGGGAAACGACTTGCTCAAGGGCACACAGCTGGAAAGTGGCCCACTGGGGTCTTAAACCTGGGTCTTGGGACTTCAGTGCCTGCTCTTTCTCCTCCAGTTCAGAGGTCCCCGCTTGGCAATGCCCTGGCTTGTGTACTTTCTCCTGCACCCTGCCCCAGATATCAGGGTGGGATACCCCAGCCTCGGTGGTCCTAGCCTGTCTCCTCTTGGCTCATGGAGGTCCCATGTCCCCCTCTCTGACCTACAGGGCCATGAAAATAAACTGCAGAGCCTGAGAAATAAATAAACAATGAGCTTCATGCTCTTGGTGTCCAGAGGCTGTGGCAGGTATTGAATTATTCAAGCTGTTTGGGTGTGAGCTGTTAGTTTTCTGCTGCTCTCGCATTGACGGCTGCCCTGACAGATTGATGGATGAGCCAGTAAAACACTCGGAGGCCAGGAAGAAAATTCTTAATCATAACTCACTGATGGGAGTGAGTGTTTCTTCTGCACTGGGAGCTCCAGGGGCTGGGCCTGGCCCCGGCCCTCCCTCACCTTCAGCCCTAATGAGGCTGGAGCTGTGCAGTGCAGAGTCATCCCTGGCCGCTGGTGAGGGCTTGAAGGAGGACGTTTAAGGATGGCGCTGTTCATTCCTTTTATTTTGAGTTTTTGTTTTTAAAAATTAAGGTGTAATTTACATAAAAGGCACAAACTTTTAAGTGTACAGCTTAGTGAAGCTTTACATTTGTGAATATGATGAAACTCAGATCAAGATACAAACTCTTCTTGGGGAATGTAAGAATATCCTCCAAGAAGGTTCCCTTAGGCCCCTTCCCAGTCAACACCACCTCTGCTTCCAGGTAATGCCAATCCTGACCGTTTCACCAGAGATTTGGTTTGTCTACTCTGGAATTCCACATAAATCGAATCATATAATTTGTGTCTGACTTCTTTCACTAGCATACTTTTTTTTTTAGAGTTATCCATGTTGTTGCATGCATCAGTATTTATTTTATTTTATTTTTTTTTATTTTCTACCACAAAGGCAGAGGAGGCGGAGAGAAATACCCTGCCTTTTCCCTTCTCCCTGCCCTTGAACCTCCTGCCTGTGCCTCCCATTGATGGAACCCAGACAGAACCCAGCTGACCCTGAAGCCTGGAAAATATAGCCCACAGGGTCAGGACCCCTGAGATTCAGACCCGAGGCAGGGAAGGGCAAGGTCTGGATTGGAGAGCAAATAGCCCAGCCCCAGCCTACTACAGGCCTCAGTTTCCTTTGGAATCTAAGTTGCAGAGAGTTGGGGAGTGGGAAGAAAGTTAGGGGGGTAGGGTAGGACTCTCCCAGGTACATAGGGATGAGCCATCCTCCTTTCCTAGTTGGTGCCGGACTTTGCTCCCAGTCTGGACCCAGGGATTGCCCTTTCTGTTTTTCTCCCCTCAAAAGCTATGTGTGGGATGCTCTGACTCTCAGTCACTTGGTCTGGACTCCTGAGCCTGACTGCCCCTTTGTGCCAAGCATGGCCTAGAGCCTCTTCTTTCCTTCCCAGGTCACTTTGAGATTTTGCTGTCACCAGGGTGGTAGGATGCTTAGGTATCTGTTATCTGCAGGATTAAAACCTACCCAAATGGGAAGTGGCAGGTGGAGTGCCAAGCAAAAGGATTCTGCAGTGGGAAGACAGTGTGTTGAGCCTGTGTCAGGGATGCCCAGTTGCCTCTGCTAGCAAGGCTTGTCTCAGCATATGGAATTTACAGACCTCAGTACCTTCTGAGGGAACAGTTAAGCACAGGAGAAAGAAATACAGACTGGGTCTGGGGGCTCGTCCCAGCCCATCCACCTTGGACAAATCATCTCAACTCCCCAAGCCTCTGTGTTGCCATCTCTAAAATGGATCATGATACTCTTCTTTACTTTTTCCATGAATAAAATGTACAATGGGATTTAGGTACAAAGAAAGTGCCTCTGGGATCTTGTTAACAGGATGAAGGCAATGAACCTGGCTTCCACTCTCCACATCCTCAGACTCAGCAAAAGTAACACTGTGAGGATGTGTGCCAGAAGGTCCAATTTGTCGTTAGCATGGCCAAGTGGTGGACAGAGGCTAAGGTGGACCCCATGATCCCTGTCTCCTGGTGTTCAAGTACTTGTGTGATCCTCTCCCACTTAGTGTGAGCAGGATCTGTGACATGCTTCTAACAAACAGAAAACAGCAAAGATTGTGGGATGTCATTTCTGGATTATGTTCATAGGATCGTGACCTCTGTCTTGCTGGTAGACTCTGTTGCCTTCTTGGCTTGATGCTTGGATGAAGGGCCATGTTAGGTGGGAGAGGTCTATGTGTCAAGAAATGAGGGCAGCCTCCAGCCAACAGCCCGCAAGGAACTGAGACTCACTCAAACAGCCCTCAAGGGGTTTGAGGGCTCGCATATAGTTGGGGGTTAGGCACCCACCCCCTACCTCTCTGTGCCCCACAGATGTCTGAAGTTCTACCATCATAGCACCTATATTAATGAAATATAATTGCCATTTAAGTGTAAGGTCCATTTTTATTTATCATTTTATCCCGATTGCCTAACACAGGGCCAGACACACAGTAAGTGCTTAACAAATGTTTGCTAAATGCATGAATAAGTCAATACCAGCCTTCTGCTTATTAAGTCAGCTCTAATCTCACAGATGCAGATCTAAATTCATAGATCTGGTTGCATCCTATTTGGTAATCAAGGCTTCCATTACCTGTCCCAGCCTTTCTTAGTTAACCTCCTTTCCCATTGCTCCCCAATCTGTATCCCACATACCTCCTTAGCTAAACCTCTCACCTAAAAGCCACAGCTTCTGATACATAGTCCTCTGTGAGGGTTACTGAGTTTTGGTAGCAAGTTCCTTCCTCTCTCCTGGCTCCTTCAGGTTTTGCTCAGGCCAACTCAGGCCTCTGAGCTTCTTTATCCCATCATTAGTTCCTGAGAGTTGGGGAGGATCTGCTTATGTGGCAGGATTGAGGGAGTGTTCTGGGATGGGGGCACAGGATAAGCAAGGAGGTCCCTGTGGTAGGAACGAGTGGGCCTAAACAGAGAGCAGGAAGGAGGTGGACACGATTAAAGGGTTGGGAGGTAAGTTATCAAGCACCTGTTCTGTGCCAGACATGGCACCAGGCTCATCACACACATTCTTCTTTTAACTGCTCATACCCTAACACCTTTGTGTTTTAGCAGTGAAGGTCCCAGGCTTTGGAGTCAGGCAGCTTGCGTTCACATCACAGCTCCTTCATGTCCTGGTAGCGTGAGCTTGACAAGAACTGAGCCTCTCTGCCCCTTGGTTTTTCCAGAGGGAAAGCAGGGGAAGGAGTACCTGCCTTTTGGGGTTCTTATGAGAATTATATGAGTTAATACACGGGAAATGCTTAGAACAGGGCCTACCGCACGGTAATTGCTCAATAGATATCAGGTATCATTAGAATCTCTAGACCTGCACTGCCCAATATGGTAGCCACTAGCCACATGTGGCTGCTTAAATTTAGATGAATGAATATTAAATCAAATAAAAAATTAAGTTTCCTCATTGCTCTAGTCACATTTCCAGTGCTCAGTGCCACATGTGGCTGCTGGCAACCGTGTTGGACTGTGCAGGTATAGAAGGTCTCCATCATTGCAGAAAGCTCTATCAGACAGGGCTGTTTCAGAAGGACATGCGAGAGACTGGTAATAGTGGTTGTATCTGCAGAGGGGAGCTTGAGAGATGGTGGAGATGGATGGGAGAAAAGACTTTCATACATTTGAATTTTTTTTTTTTCACCATGAACATTTATTACTTATCAAAATGCGAAAACAAAAGTAAAAACACACCTTAGAACAAAGTTTCTTATAGAAGAGAAGCTGAGGCTAAGAGACGGTCCAGGATCACAGAGCTGGAAAGTAGAGGGGCTGAGGCTGGAACCCCTTGCCTGAGGCGAGAATCTGAGATTTTGACCACCAGGCATACCAGATGGGGACTTGAGTGGAAGGAAGTGGGGAGCCCCAAATGCAGATGATGTTTCAAAGAGTCCTGCCATGGAAGTCAGGAGCTGGTTTCCCTCATTTAGTCCTAACCAAGGAAGCCCCTTAGGGAAGGGGCTTCGTGGAGTGCATATTAAGTACACTGTGAAGAACTCAGGTTCTGGGGTCAGGCAGCCCTGGTTCAAATCCTGGCTCCACCACTAAATTGCTGTGTGACCTTGTGCCTCAGTCTTCTCAGCTGCAAAATGGGGATAATAACTATTCCATGCTCATAGGGCTGTTGTCAGGATGAAGTGAGGCAAGGTACAGTACCTGGCTCATAGTGAACCCACAATCTGCATGAGTTAATGCATATTATTATTATAATATTATTTTATTCAGCATTTAAAGTTGGTCTCTGAAAAAGGAATACACGAGGGAGAGCCATTTATGGCGCTGAAGCATCTTTTCTTCCCATACCCCTGGGAAGGAGAAAGGTAAAGGTAGAAGAGAGGAGGAGGACAGAAATTCCCCTCAGTTATACAACCATGCCCATTCACTGGCATGTTCCCATTGGACACTATAATCCTACATTCTGATAGCAAAGGGTGCGGCAAGAAGTAGGAGTGCCTCGCGGAATATTTATGGGCCTGTTGCATGGGTGTTCTCCAGATTTCCCTGACAGTCCCAGGGTAAAGAAGCAATTTTGCATTTGCCATTAATCTTGCAAACAAATGCATGGAGAGGCCCTGGCTGGGGAATTTTCAGATGAATTGGTTGTGGCATCAGAACTGAGTTCAGAGCTCGTTAAGCAGGGCTTTGAGCAGCAGGCCACTGTGCTCATTTTGCATGTGGGGCCTGCAGCATGCTGTGGTCCCTGCCTGGTGGTGGGTGGTGCTTAGGGCTCCCCACTGGCACTAGGGCTGGGATCCAGACCCCCAAGGGGAGGGAGAAGGGGCTGTGGGGTTGGGGAGAAGACCCAGTGTGATTCAAATACCTTTGTGATCCTGGGGTTGTGAAAAGAATGTAGTGCTTGTTCTTGGGAGACTGAGGTTCAAGTGTGGGCTCCCCCATTTACCGCCTGTTAGGAGGTAAATGCCTAACTGCCCCTCTCTGAGTCTCAGGTTCCTCATCTTTGAAATGGACATTATGCAATGCTTAGTACAGAAGGTTACTGTGAGGACTAAATGAAACATCAATACCTTTAGGTCAGAGTAAATGCTGCTCATGGGATGTGACTACAGGGTCCTAGAACTCTCTTCTTCAAACTCCAATCCAATTTGGTATAGGATGGCTGTAATGCTCCCGTTAATGCTCCGTTCCTCAAAAGATATATATATCCATCAGTAATGCCAAGGGTAGGTAAAGAATCAAACAGCAAGGTTGTTTTTGGAGAATGCGGGGGAAGGAGAGGAGCAGAAGGCACTGGGAGCCTGGAGATGTGGGAGAGACCTCCTGGCATATGTACCAGACTTGACAGTGCATATAGTACACTCATACTCACTGACCTATCTGCTCACTTCCCAAGTCAAGAAGTCCACAGAGAGGCTCTGGCAATAGCAAGTTTGTTACTTTTTCTGCCTTCGCTTTCACTTAAGTGCCCTGAATGAACTTCACTTCTCCCTCCTTGTCTCAGTCCACCTCCTTAGTTCCTCTTCCATTATATGTCTAGTTCATGTCTTGGAGCCTTCTCCAAAGTACTACCATATGCCACCACTGACTCACTCACTCACTCATTTATTCAACCAGCCAATTATCCAACCAATGATCCAACCAACGGTCTAATCATCAAGTAGCCAACCAATGAATTGACCAACCAGCTAGCCATGAATCACTCAACCAACTAACCACTCAACTAACTAACCAAACAACGAATCAGCTGATCAATGAACCAATTAATCTGCCCACCAACCACTTAAACAATCAATGAATAACTAATAAGCTATTCAACTAACAAGTCCATAAACTAAGTTACCAACCAACTAAACACTAACCAACCAATCAACCAAAATGTATTGCTGTTGGGCAATTCCCCACAACCAGACTCTGGCTTGGCTCAGGGAAAGAGCTGTCTGTCTCCTGTTTGGACTGACAGCAGCCTCCTGGTTAGTGGCCTCATCTCCATACCATCTCATTGTATAACTCAGGGCCAGGAACTTTCCCTTCCAGGCCTCTGTTTCTTTATCTAACTAGAGCAGTGGTTTGCAACCTGGGTTCCTCAGGGCCCAGGGTTCTGTGGAAGGGCCTGTGACTGCCTTGGGAGGCGAGAGGCAGCCAGGAGGACAAAGACTGGGACTTCCATCCCTGCTTTCCCTGAAGAAGCCCCAGGTTTGATTTATTTTGTGAATTGGGATTTTGAGGAAGATTTTGTTTGAATAAAGGCTTCGATGTTTTAACAACTTTTAAAACCATTAATTGGTTCACCTTTTCAGCTCTGAGGGTCAATGATTGTGTGCTGGTGGGTATGGAGGAGGCGAGAAGGGGGCTGGGTTCTGGACCTGGAGTTACCAGTTGTCAGAAATGTAAGGAAAGCATGGAGTCACTGCAACCCAACCTTCAGAGCCACAGATGTGGGGCCTGGATTTCCTCCTGGAGTGTCCTCTATGGGGGAGAAAGCACCGGGTTGGGGGGCATGACTTGAATTGAACCCTGATTCACTGAGACCTTGGGCAAGTCACTTTGATTTTCTGAGCCTCCATTTCTTCCTCTGTGTAAAGTGGTGCTCATCAGTGGTTATCACTGAAAAGTATCAGCCTGAGAGTAGGGCATGTCTTTATTTAGTGGTGTCTCCATTTTATAATGGGGAAACTAGCCAAGCAGCAACCTTTTAGAAGAGCTGGGATTGTAATTAAGGTTTCTCAGTTAATATCTCTTTCCTTAACCTTTGGGCATGTCTACAGTATCTTCTCCTCTCTCTGTGGGGGACTTTTTACTTTCAGGCATGGTGCAACCAGCCTTGCCTGGGAGGGTTTGAGCCTGGTTCTGTCGAAACACACAGAAATGATTCTGGGGGCCTCTTGGTCTCCTCACTGACTTCCCACTTTAAACCTCTCTTTCTTTTCTGCTCTGCCACCAACAGAACGTGGGTTTAGATCTCTCCCAAGGTACATTAAACATCACCAGCCAGCCTGCGCACTGATCCGAGTGGACATAATTTATTCTGAAGCATCCCTGGGAGTTTTTGATTTATTGGTGATGGGTCAGCTATGTTCTTTAGGCAACTTATTGTCATGCCATTAAATTTTCAGAGATTAAGACCATGATGGGGAAGATAAATTTAGTGACTCTGGGGATCCTGGGAGAGCAGTCCCAGGAGGGGTCCCTACACATCTTCATGCTCACCTGGCAAGAAGCAAGTCCCTTTATGCTGCTTTTTATGGCAGGTTACAATGTGACCATCCTGTAAGGAGGAGATTTGAATCCCAGAATGGGGGGAGTCGGAGGGTGTTTTCATGCTAGCATCATAGAGTATTTGAATCAAAGAGTCAAACTGTAGGAGCAAGAAGAGTTCTTTGAAATCATGTAGTCTGTCCCACTCATTTTACTGATGAAGAAACTGAGGCTCAGAGTGGGGAAATGACCTGCTCAGGGGCACTCAAACTAGAGCGTTACATCCTGGCCTTCATTCCAGTGCTCCTTTTGTGACATCAGGATGCCTTTCTCCTAGAGGTGGGAATTAGCCACTCAGTAGAGGAAAGGAGTTTTCAGAGCCACCTGATATCTTTGCAAGCACATCACTCCACAGAAAAAGAGGCTGAGATTCAGAGAGGACACATGACCCCTCTGAACCTTTCACAGGGACTGCTTGTTTCTGCACTGCCTCCCCAGCATCCACTGCAGTGGAACACAACAAGTGCAATAAATGTTTATTGAATGAATAAAATAATGAATGAATGTTCATCAGAAGATCTGGAACTAGAATCATGTGATTTAGCCACTTTTGAGCTGTATTTGGGCTCATTGGCCAATTTCGTGGGGCTGCATGAATAGTACTAACCCACTTCATAATGGCTGTCAGCCCCCACTTGAAGGACCACGCTGCCCCTTAAAATCTCTCCTGGTGAATTCCAGCCGTGGCAACTTCACAGTGCACACATCCAATCACGTTTTGTGTGTTTGCTGTATGGTCATGAGAAGTGGGAGGGGAATCAGGAGCCTCATAGGCAGAAGCTCTACATCCCAGACAGGGAATTTTTTTCTAGAAGGCTTTAAAAGTCCCCAAGGAAAGGAAAAGAGTTAACCTCCCTGCCTCCCGCAATGCTTAGCTTTAGGCGGATACTCCCCAACCCTTCCATCAATAGGGAAGTTACTCTGAAGGCTTCTAGTGCTAAGACCTGCTTCTAGGGATACATCTGAAATAGATCCAGGAGATTAAGTCACAACCCAGGAAGGAGTGATGAGCCTGGGAGCTGGAGTGCGGCTGAGTAGGCAGTGAGACGTGGTACTTCTTATTTGAATGTATAAGAAGTAAGAGGCTGCAGAGTCAGGGAGAGGGCCTGGGACGCCTTCTCTTTGCAGATGGCACCTGGGTGACTTAGCACCAATTAAGCCTAATGGTGAGGGCATCATCAGGGCAAGGACATTGCCCTGGCAGAGCCCACGAGCCAGTTCTTAAAATAGGAACACACAATCAGTTGAACATCATCTAACCCCTATAGATTCAATTCGCAGAGACTTTATCTTAACCCCACAGACATTTTCTGAGCACCCACTAGGTGCTGAGCTCTGTGCAAGAGCTCTTAACATGGGTGTTAAGAGAGGCAGGTAGAAGAATAGGGCCTGGAGCCAGGCTGCCCAGTTCTGAATCCAGACTCTACTTCTTACAAGCTGTGTGACGTTGAATAAGTCACTTAACTGAGCTTCTGCTTCCTCATCTGTAAAGTGGGGATAATAGCACCCACCTCATAGCATTCTTATGAGGATTAAGTGAGTGAATATGCATAAAGCACTTAGCATGGGGCCAGCACATACTACGGCTCAGGAAGTATTGCTGTGGTTGCTCTTAGATGTAACCAGAATGAATGTCACTGTACCAATGGGGCTGCATGGACAGGGGTGCCCAAATTACAAAGGCTCTCAGCCCCCACTTGCAGGACTTCACCCCTGTCCTTCAAAGTCTCCCCCAGTGATTTCCAGGAGTCTCCAGGGCTACCTGCCTAGCACTCAAGAAGTTGCCCATCCACGTTCTCCTGCTCTGAACTCCCCCAGGAAGCCACTGCCCACAGGCCATGGGAGGGTGGCATCTCAGGGTAGCACCAGTTGCCAGCATCCTAAGGACTCAGCTTCTCTGCTGAGCCAGGGCATTACCAGTCTGTTCTGCTCTCCACAGCCCCACACTGGAAAGGAAGGGCATTTTTTCTTACTCGGGTATCCTCAATCACCTGAGTCCCAGAGCAGAACTGCTTGAATCCAGAGTTTCACAGAATTTTTCATGAGAGGTGTCTCCATTAGCCTCTGACCTCACTTCTCTGCCAGGGGTGCTCTGCCATGAACTTAAGTCTACTTCAAAGTGTCTCTCCATGTTTGCCCCTTTTGCTTTTCCCCCATCCTATTTGGAACCATCTTGACTACATCAGAGGTCAACTCTTCCATTTCCTTTCCAAACAAATTGGAACCACATTTTGCTTCTGTGGCTCTTGTCAAACAGACCAGGTCCCATGGGTTGGGAGGGTGGGCTGCTCTACCCGTGTTGGGGGGTAGCTCTATGGAGCCATGCCTGAACGTGGCACATCTTCCAGTGCTTTAGTTTTGCTGGATGATTCAGAGGTGGGAGGAAATTAAGCAATTTAATTCATTGGCAGGATGGGACTCTCTGTTGCTCTCACTGCCTCATTCTTGTCCTTCCTCCTGGGAAGAAGAACTCTTTTAGTATAACATTGCATCAAAGTTATGCTCTGAGAGGCGGTTTTTCTTATCAGACATTTGTGTGATGCTTACCTGAAACCAGGTGCTATTCTGAGGCCTTTCCAAGTGTTATATTACTTAACCCTCACCACAATCCTGTGAAGTAGGGACTCCTATTAACCCCATTTTACAGAAAATGTGGAAACTGAGGCACAAGATCACACAGCTAGTGGTGAGACTTGATGGAACCCAGGCATCTTCACCTCTTTTCAAGGCTGCCTCTCCTGCATGGCTGAGCTCAGTCTTCCTAAGGGGAGGCTCGTTTGTCTTCTAGACCAGTCCAGCTCTTAGTCCTGAGCAAGAAGGGCCCCTTCTGGGTCTCACTCTGGTCCTTCTAGGTGAAGAGTCTGAGGGACCATGAGACGTGTCCACCCAGATCGTGCATCCTCCCCTTTTTAGACCATGCTCAGAGCACCTGAAACCATGGAATTCCCTGACCAGAGGGCCTGCGGGGCCTCTTACCTGGATCTTTTCTCCCAAGGGCGGTGCACACCTGGGCCCAAAAGGTGGCTGAAGGGTGGCTGTTTGTGGGGGATGTAGACAGAGTTTGGACATGGACAGTGGGGTGGGTGGACATCTGTGGGGTAAAACTCCACTCACAATGTGGGATAGAGCCAGAGGTGGGGAAAGAAGAGTGGGCCATAGGTCAGTGGCCAGATTTCCCTGTGTGCAGTGTTCTAGCACGGACCCCTAAGGACCCTGAGAATTCCCAATTATTGTCAAGGTAGGAGGATTTGTCAGGGTAAGAAGATAGGACACTTATTTAACTGTTACCTTGATTGATGATTTTAACCATTTAGACATATGATATGTAGCCTCCATTTGTACTCCTGCCCCAGGCCCACCGAATGTTAGGTGGGCCTATGAGTTGTGTGCTGTGCTGGGCCACCCACATCCCCATTGTCAGAACTGAAGGACCCGTTGCCTCAGCAGCTGGGGGTGCTGCAGGAAGGGCCCTCAGCTGTCATCCCCTTCAGAGATTTCCTCTGCTGCAGACAGCCTCCTCACCCAAGGTCATGCCCCCTTCTGGGAGCAGTCCACAATTGATGAGTGGACAGGGCGTGTGTGTGTGTGTGTGTGTGTGTGTGTGTGGCAGGGGCTTGTAGAAAGGTCTGGTGTCTTGCCCCAACTCCAGACAGCTCGGTAGGGCCATGCCAACCCCAGAATTCGCTGGAGTTAACTTAAACCTCTGTTAAGTCTGTATCACAGGGAAGCGGCTGTGGCTCAATCAGTGGGGCTCCCGTTTACCATATGGGAGGCCCCGGGTTTGGTTCCCGGGGCCTCCTGATGGGGGCAGGCCCGCCCGCACGGCGTGGTTGGCTGACCCAGCGAGCGCAAGCAGCAAGGGGGGGATAAATGAATAAATAAATAAAATCTTTAAAAAAAAAAAAAAAAGTCTGTATCACAGCTCAACTTCTCCCTCTGCCCAGTCCTGCTTCCTTCCCTTCCCCCATGGCAGTTCATTCCTTCGCTATGTGGCTGTGCAATTCCTTTCACTAGGGTCAATTCTATTTCCCTGTCCCATTGGGGTTGGGCTTGGTCATGTGACTTGCTCTAGCTAGCGGGATGCAGGCAGAAGTGACAGTGTGCCATTTCTAAGCCCAGGCCTTAAGAGGCCTTGCCAGTTTCCTCCCAGCCCTCTCTTGAGAAAAAGAAGATGCCCCAGCTGGCTGACTGGTCCAGGGAGGCTAAGAGTCATATGTTGCAGATCTGAATCCAACCAACAGCCTGCAGCCAAGCCCAGCTGAGCCCACCCAGATCACCTGACCCCCACCAATCCACAGATGTGTGTGCGAGAATAAATGATTGTAGTTTTAAGCCATGGAGTCCCGGGGGATTTGTTAAGCAGCATTATGTGGCAAATACTGACTGATACAAAGGACTATCTGTGCTTGTTTTAATGGAAAATAATATTTCCCCTCCTAGTTCCTGAATCAAATAGACACTGCAGGAAAAGGGTGATATTGTCATTAGCCAATCATTGGGGGAGCCCAGGGTAGTTTGTGCCCCAGGGTAAGAAGGATAGAGTTAAGTGAAAGGGTTTGAAAATTTATAAATGCTTCTGGAACATGTAAGGGACAGCTGTGATCGTTATTTTTCTCTTATACATCTGGGTCAGGCCAAAGTGCCAGTCAGATGCTCTGATCCTAACTGATGCGTCTACTAAAAGAAGCAGGGGACATCCCCCAGACACCAGGGAGGAGGCCTTGAAGTCCCGATGTGGGGGATAGCACGGCTCTGGCTTTTATATCTCCAGCTTGCATATGTGGTTGCCAGCAAGAGAGCTGAGTGTGTCAAGTGGTTCAAACACAGGGATAGCTGCTGGCCTTGGGACCATGTGGGAATCCTAAAGGGAATTTTCTATTTTGACAAATTGCAGCCCCACAGGCTGACTGATTTTAGGAAGGGGTCCTTTGCTTTGCAAGGTGGGAAAATGGCCACCCAGCAGCTCATTCCAGTAACATTAGTGGTCCCAGACAGGGCTTCAGGAGTGACGCTCTGCTGCTTAGTGGCCATGGCTCTTGTCTGAACCTCAGTGTCCCCATCTGTCCAATGGGCATGACAATACTGTGGACATGTATCTTGATGATGAATGAGGATGAACAAAGGTCATTCCCACCTCAGGGTCTTTGCACTGGCTGTTCCCTCTGCCTCATAGTCTGTCACCAGATTTTGTATGCTGGTAATGTCTCTTCACTCAGGTTGCAGCTTAAAAAACATCTCCTGGGTAAACTCACTGTTCACACTACTGCCACCTGAGTATCATCACATCCCTCTGTTTTATTCATGTTAAAGTGCTTATTATACCTGAAATAATTTTATGTGCTTCCATGTTTATTACTCATCTGCCCCCATTGGACTAGATGATGGCAGCTCGTGCATAGCACAGGGCCTGGAAAATAGTAGCTGCTCAATTAATCATCTTTGAATGAATGAATAAATGGAAAGATGTCTGCAAAATGTCCAATGCATAATAGGTATGCTTCTCTTTCATTCCCTTATCTGAGATATTCCAGAGAATCTGATGGTTTGTGCTTTAAGTTATTGGTAATATCTTTTACTTTTCCAGGTAATTCTCTATTTCAGAGGTTACACACTGCCAGTCTGCAGTCCATATGTGACTTTCAGATATATATTGGTGAATGACATGGTGTTTCAAAACAACTTGAGCTGGGGACGGATGTGGCTCAAATGGTTGGGCGTCCGTCTGCCATATGGAGGGACCTGGGTTCTATCCCTGGGACCTCCCGGTAAAATAAAATATATATAGATAGAAGGCACATGGGCTGCCAGGCTCTGTGTGCCGGTGAGCCGCCAGGCCCCGGGAGCCATGCAGCAAGATGATGACATAACAGGAGAGAGACGCAGGGGAGAGACAAGACAAGATGCTCCAAAAGCTACGAAAACCAGGAACTGAGGTGGCGCAGGTGGCAGAACTCCTCTCTCCTACATCGGAGGTCTCCAGGATTGAATCCTGGTGAAGACTGGAGGAGGAGGATGAGAAGAGATGGCAGGAAACAGATATGGAGAATTGCCCAGCGACTGGACACAAAAAAGCAGCAAACGGGGAAGGGGGGTGGGTTAAAATGGATAAAGTAAATAAATAAATCTTTAAAAAAAAAAAAAAAATTGAGCCAACTTCTAGAAACCAGGAGATTTCATATTTAAAGAAACCACATTTTCGTGTATTCTGAAAATATTTTTCTGCATATATCTGGCAAAGCTGGGTCTACATTTCTGCTTGGCAATAAGGGGCTGGAACTGAGTTGTAGCCACCCAGTTGGGACAGGACATGCAGTATCCACTTTACCCTAGGCCCCACCACTCCCTCTACTGACCCCTACCTAATCCATCCATTCCTGTGACCTGCCTGGCATCTGCAAGCATTTGCACCCCATCATCCATTCCTTTCTGGTCCTGCTGAATGGGTTAGAGGTGACCACACTGCTTGCCCCCCCCCCCCCCCCCCCCCCCGCCCATTTCATCCAGAGGCTGCTCCCCCAAGAACTCACAGCCCTAAGATTGGCTTCAAAGACACTTCTTGCTTCCAACTCCCACTCCGTCCCTCACCCTTGGAGTATAGCTTTTGAATCACACTCAATTGATTTGCCAAGAATGGGTGATTAATTAGAATGTAAGACTCACTGCAGGGAGGCCACTTTGATCTCTGAAGCCTCTCAAATTCCCCTGCTTTTGTTCTGGCCCCAGATGGGGCACCAGTTAAGCAGCAGGGGCTTCTGGTTTGCTATTTAAGACAACAACCCAGTGCCTCCTCTCCCCCAGCCCTTCTCTTCTTGTGATCTGCCCCACTGCAGGGAGGAAGGGGCTGTCACAGGGCTTTGGAGACTGGGGTGAACACAGGCCCACACCCAGCAGCCCGTGGGGTTGCATTTTGTTCTTTCTCAACGCTATCACCCCCAAGTGAGGCTCAGGACTGTCAGAGCGGTGGAGAAAAAGTGGGGAAGAAGGAGCTGGGATCTGAGAGCTTTCTTTTAGAACCTCATTACCCAGGCGTGGGCCTCTTCCCATCAGCATCAGTATCACTGGGAGCTGCTTAGAAATGCAGAGTCTTGGGCCCTGTATTAGTCAGCCAAAGGGGTGCTAGTGTAAAATACCAAAAATGAGTTGGTTTTTATAAGGGTATTTATTTGGGGTATGAGTCCACAGATACCAGGCCATAAAGCGTTAAGTTTCTTCTCTCACCACAGTCCATTGCCACGTGTTAGAGCAAGACAGCTGCTGGTGTTTGCCAGGGTTCAGGCTTCTGGGGTTCCTCTCTTCCCGGGGCTGCGTTTCTCTCCGGGCTTAGCTCCTGTTTCCTCCACAAGTTCAGCTGTAGACGATCAGGCGAACGGCTTGCTTCTCTTCTCCTGGGGCCTTCTTTCCAACATCAAAACGGCTTCTCAAAAGACTGCTTCAACTGTCCTTTGCCTTGCCTTTTATATTCAATTCCCCACCCACCAAGGGGTGGGGCTCAATGCCCTAATCCTAACCTAATCATGCCCAGATTAACAGATCAGTTTACAAGCATGATTCAATTATATTTTTGGAATTCATAATTACATCAAATTCCCCAACGGTTCAGGCCCCAATCCATATAGGCTGAATCAGAGTCTGCAATTTTTTTTTTTTTATTTATGTATTTATTTTAAGAGGTAGCTGGGATTGAACCTGGAACCTTGTACATGCAAAGCAGGCACTCAACCACTGAGCTACACCTTCTCCTTCTCATGTCTTTTTTTTTTTTTTTTTAACTTTATTTTGTACATTTAATAATTGAAAACATAAACAATTAAAAACTAAAAAGTAAACACAGATGAATAAATATATACATTTCTCAATTAAATATAATGGATATATTATGTTGAGTGAAGCAAGCCAGACACAAAAGGACAAATACTGTTTGAATGCATTACTATGAACCAAATATATTGTGTAATATATTGTTTGATTCAAAAAAAAAAAAAAAAAAGAATCTGCATTTTAACCAGAATCCCAGGCAATTCTCGTGTACATGAAACTTTGATACCAGAGCATGGTTCGTCTTTATCTTGGCTCGTGTGCAACCATTAGAGTTATGCAGCCTGCTGTAGCGATTCTTAAATGTCAGGGGAACATTGCACCAACACCAGCGCTGCCCCCAGCTCAGTGCCTGGTGCACAGAAATGCTCAGCACATTTTTGTAGACAGCCCAATTTGAATCCTCCATAGGAGTCGGGCCCCTGTGTGGCCCTCAGCCTCACATTGACGTCCTCTGATCCCTGGACCCCACCCCAGAGATTCTGATTGAATTGGCTGGATGTGGCCTGGGTGTGGACTCGGGACCTCATACATGGGAAGCAGGCGCTCAACCAGGGAGCTGCACCCACTCCCCGGGTGTGGGAAGGTCTCCCAGAGGTTCTAAAGTGCAGTCAGGGCTGAGAACCACTACTGTAATGTCAGTGCCTGTGGTGAAAGTTCCGAGCAGTTAGCATGGCTCTTTAAAATCCCACAGGGAGGCTGACGGTGGCTTTTCCTCAGGGTTGGAATTGGATGACCATTTCCTAATTAAAGAATGGACACCATTGCTGACTTGCATTTATGGGCCAAAGCATATGAAACACACACCTTTGAACCCAAGAATCACACTCTCGGGGCGAGATGTGCACCTTATGAAAGGTATGTGGGAAGTGAGACCACACTCATACCCCAGGCTCTTGGGGCAAAGAATCAACTGCCCTTTTACATCCCTCTCCCTTCCTACCTTCTCTACTTAATTCCTCTTTTTTCTTTAGATCTCAGCTTGTCTGTCACTTTCTCTGGGAAGCCTTCTCTGACCACCCCCAGGATAGGAAGTTTCCTTTGTTCTATGTTTTCAAAGAATGGGTCTCTTTTCCGATCCCAGCTGGCAGTTTTGCACGCAGGTGTGCAAGGTTGTACCTAATGTCTGGTGCCCCTTCTGGACTGGAAACTAGCTGGAGGCAGGAACCAGTACTTCATTCTATTTCCAGTGCACAGGGCCTGGCATATAAGAGCAGCAAAGTACAAACTGGAATGAATGGTGGAATGAATAAATGAAATTCTGCATACACAGATCACAACTGGGGAGGGTTCCTCCTTACCACACAGCTTCTATGAAGATATGGTTTATCCAATTATCATGAGGTATTGGGTCAACCCTGCAGTGTGCAGTGAAGCATGGCTGTGCTTCTTAGGTCTATAATTTTCTAATAATTAGACTTTCAGCCATGTATGTCTTGTGGTTTGAATATGATTCATTTATACCTCCGTTGCTAACGTAACAGCATACGTCACCCTCAAAATTTTGCTTTAATAGTGATGGGCTCCTGTGAGTTTGTGCTATTTAGGTAACTTGCAATATACTATCAGGACAATATAATTACATGGCTGGGTTATTTTTAATTTCATGGGGCAGCGTTTCTCAAGCCCCAGTCATTCTGTTGCCACCTTTTATATTTCTTCCCTATTTGGATACCACCTCTATGCTGTCTTGGACTTAATATTTTTCTTTAAATCTACTCATAAAAAATGTCAGTAAATGTAGCTCAAAAGGAAAATTTATTTGACCACAGTAAATAAAAAAGCAGTTCTCACTTTCCTCCAATAAAAGATAACTATAAAATGCCCCACATATAAACAATGAAACTAAAACAAAGTTAAGTACTAGTAGATACTGTTGCCTGCCCAGGTCTCTGAGCCTGAGGCCCCACCTTTCTTTATTATAAAGAGAGGTTGACAAGTGTTGGAGAAACTGTTAAAACCTGATACCAGGGGGACTTCCGGGAAGATGGCGGACTAGTAAGACACGGGAATCTCTTCTCCAGAAAAAATAGCTAAAGGACAAGCTGAAACAGCCCCGGAAAAGATCTTCTAGGGTTTAGGTCAGCAGGTGAAGGCTGCACACCACCCAGAGGAGAGAGGGACAGAAGAGGGAAATCGCGACTACAGAACTGTGAGTTGCAAGTAGCAGCTTCTGCTGCTGCCGGCACCCTCCCCCACACTCTTCAGAATTCTCGGGCCCCTGGGCCTGCAACCACAGACAAAGGGGGCTTCAGGGATCTGCCACTCCCGGAAAGGGGAGAGAGAGGGACACAGCCTTAGGCTGACTCAGGTTCTGACCTGAAATTTGGGCTGCAGAGCCCCACGGACCCTTCCACACAGCGGTTTGCCCTGGGAGCCCAGAAAGGACTGGAGAAATCCGATCCTCGCAACCTCCCTCTCTTCTAGACTGGACTAATTGTTGAGGACACCACGGGAGAGGGGAGAGAGAGCCTGGGGCTGACCCTGCTTTGGACTCCCAGTTTTGGTCTGCCCTGTCCCGAGAGCCCTTCCAGGCTGGGTGGGGCTGCGCCATTGTTTGCCCTGGAGCCTGCAAGGGGCTAAAGATATACAAACCTCCCAATCTCCTCCTCTACTAACAGGGACTGATTGTTGAGGATTCAGAAGGGAGTGGAAATATTTCCTAGCTTGGAAAAGTGGGCGCTACGAGAGAAGTCTGGAGAACTGTCTCAGAAAGTTTGAATCACAGGGCTCCTAACCCCCAGACAGGAAGCTCTATCACATTGATCTGGTCTGTGTCACAACAAATACGCTCCGACCAGGCATTGAATTGAGAGCAGCCAACAAGCGCCATCTCCTGGCAGACCAAGGAAGTGCACATGAGAAAATTACTAAGCAAGAGAGTCTTTTCCTGGCCTCTATAGCCTCCCTGCCCAAGGCCCTAGGAAACGACTCTACAATCAATTACTGGGTCCAGTGCCCAGTTTTGAGCAACCAGCAGAACAATCCTAACAATCAAGGTTGAGCCAAAAATCAAAGAGCGGTGGTAACTCACAGCCTCCTGCCACTAAAACCCCATAAAAGAGAAAGAGATAGAGCATCTAAGTAAAATACAAACTAACAAGATGCCTAAGCACCAACAAAAAATTACGGGCCAGACTAAGAAAATAGAAGACATGGCCCAAGAAAAGGAGTACAGCAAAGTCCCAGAAGAGATGCAGAATTTGAGAGAACTAATCAGTGAGATGAGCACACATTTCCAAAATCAAATTAATGAGATGAAAGAGAATATA